>WWET01001843.1:17079-32742 GCA_011038615.1 Limnodynastes dumerilii | reverse complement strand
TTCGCTAAGATCGTAGGTCTGAATCGCTCGCAAGCACTTAAGATCTTAAGTGCTGCGAATCTTTAAGATCTTAAGGATTTGCATGGAAATGGGCGGGGGGAGGCAGGGAAATGAGGGAAAGTGGGCGCGGGCTGACACTTAGGATCTTAAATGAACGCTACCACGTCACTTAAGATCCCAAATGACAGCGTATAGTTAAGGCAAGTCAATGGTGGTCTAAGTTTAAGATCCACCGCTGTTTGCAAGGGGAGTGTCTGTTTTTGCAGTGGGCTGGAACCTGCTAAGATCTTAGCAAAGGTGCGTATATTTGCGATCTTTTCGCAATCGCATCTCTGAATCAGCCCCTAAGTCCCCAAGTGTCAGCATTTCCTCTCAGGCAATTACAGTACAGGCATTTCCTATAAGAAAAAAAATGCAAGGTATTCCCTGGCTGTCAGAAGCCCATCCATAACACTGGGAGTGGTTAAAAATGCAAAGTTGTTGACTTGTCCCTTCCAAAGAGAAAGTAATGGAGTGCATTTATCAGCTCCATAAACATCTTGGAATTCTTAGGAGGGTGGCAATGTGTATGCACTCTTCTAGGCATGCTAGACAAAATGGGGACCACCTACACTGCACACACACACCAATGGGCATACTACTGGCTACCATAGAAAATTATGGGCTGGATTGGCCCGGGATTTTTCCTGGAAGGTCAGTGGTCTTTTGAGGTCAAACTATTTTTTGCATTGGGCGTCTCGGTCAATAAGATGTCTGTATAAGGTGGTGGCCTCCAGATTGTTCTCTCTTTTGGGTGGTGGTCACTAGAATGCTATATTATTATACATAAATTTCTGGGTTTAGGGGTCACTGGAACGATTCTAGTCAGTATTTGATTGTACCTATTTGACATAACATTGCCCACACTAGATATTTAAACTGCTCTTTATTAGGGGTGTCACAACATTTTTTGTTGGGAAGGGCCCCATCTCCCCCTCCTATTTGCAAACTTACCCTGCTGAAGCTTCTTCTCCTCACCTCCGCGGCATACGCTCTGATCACTGAATTACTCTGCCATGACCTTGGGGTCACATCAGATGGGAGGGACTGCAGAGAAGGAGAGGACACACTGACAAAGGATTGTACAGACAGTGCCTGGCACTGTCTCTGTGCAATCCTCTGTCGGCACTCCCCCTGGCACCCCACACGCTGTGGTGCCCCCTCCATATTTTGTTCCATTCCTATGCTCTCTATTAAAGTTTTTCATTGTGTTGCAGGTGCACTGGTAAAACATTAGATATGATGCTGTGCTAATCCTGCTTACTTTAATGCTGGCCCTAACCTACAGTTGATGCCACTCACATGTAATCAACTTGCAGATATTCTCCCCTGGCTGTTGCTATGGTATAGTTCTGTCTTGTGACCCTTCTGTAATAATTAAGACCTCCTGAGTACACACAGAGCAAATGGATAGGAACTCACCTACAGGAGGTGCCTTGACGCTGGGCAGGTGAGCTTAACCCAATATAGCTATATTGTGACATAAACCTCCTTTTTATGTATGTGCTGACACATCGTGTTATATAATGTTTGTTTGGAGCGCCAGACCTCTCTTTTATTCCTTGTAATAATAAAGCAGCTAAATAATAATAATAATAACAATAATAATAATAATAGTAATAATAACAACTTACACATTTGTCCACTCATTAACCTTTTAAACTAGTTTGATATTCATTGTTTATAAATTATGGCAATAATATTATTGCTTAAATATTTTTATTATGTATATAATTGTGATGACCATGTAATGATTAATTATTTTTATTTATGTACATAAATGTGTTAGTAGTTTATATCCTTCTTAAATTTTTCTTCATATAAATCATATAAATGTGACTTGCATATGTTCTCATGCATATCCTTACAAATAACTCTGAACCTTTTTTAAAAACAATTTTCATATCTTGCCTTTCACACATGCAGTAAATCTATTTCCTGATGTATTTTCCCCAGGAGGACGGTTATAATGACATGAGAACTTGTCCTTCACATACTGATATAATTCCCAAGGACATTGATTATACTTAAGAATGCTAAACAAGGCAGAATTAATATATCTGCTGAAGAAACTTTAGAGCCAGGCCCCTGGCTTCTACTTCAGTTTATAGAAGTTAGATACTTTGGACCTGATTCACAGTTAAGAAGGGAGATAAGAACGAATGGGTTCACAATTATACGCATAGCAACTCCCTTGACACACCATCATTTTTGTTGTTCTTAACTAACTTATGAATGCCAAAGGCAGCGTATGTCTCTTCTTAAGTTGCTAAAGAACGAACGTACATAGCAAACCGCACCCTCTCTGCCCCATTTAAATGCCTCCCCCACACCCACTTTTCTAAACTTCCTTCTTAACTTTTCCTAGCACCCCCCTTCTTACTTATCTTATTACGAACAGCTTTGTAAATCTCTCTTAAGGGATCACCGTGCTTGCATAAATAAAGGTACTACGCATGCACAGTGTTACCGCTTCTTAAAATACCCACAGAAATAGCAGCAGCTTCTTAACCGTCAATCAGGTTCTTTATTATACTTTAAATTATACTGTACTTTCAATTTCATTTTAATATCATTAAGTTAGATTAATGTCAAAATTATAAAACACAGCAACAATTGTGCAGTCAAGTATAAAGTAAGTGTATGAGTGAGGAATGACTAAAACAAAAACTTTCAATGTCGTATTCAGCAGTATCACAAGAGAGGTAGTATTTGTGCACAATAGAGTTCCGATCATAATGTATTTGTATTAATCATCCAATCATATTACAAATATCTGTCGTAAATAGAGCAAGTTACCGTTTCCAGAACAATGAAAACCAATCACAAATGAAGGTCTAATATTGCATCCTTATAGATCTATATCATGATAGGCAGCTTGATACTCTTCAATGGCTGCAAGTCTGTAAACATCCAAAAGGCAGCTCTTGGTAATTGGTTTATAAATACATATAATCAAAGACAGGGATACTTATATGCAATACCATAATTCCAGCAGTTATCATAAACCAGCGTTACAAGCACAAGAACAGGGGGCTCCAGATGACAGCTGCACAGGACAATGTGAGTCCTGTTGTGACCTGTTTCCTCTCCTTGGCACATTTGATAATAAATACCACTTTTCTTTTCTCTGCATGACACATACATTACCAAATCATCAAGTGCAAAATAAGCATTCATTTGTATCTGTATAAAACATACAGAAAACAAGATATAGAGCACTGACTATTATAGAAAATGTGTTTTGTTTTAGTGGTATAGTTCAGACCTTTGCAGAAAATGTGCTTATTTGCATTAAACAATAATGATCTTATTGCGATTATCCATCATTAATGACATGGGCACTGCTGTCTGTTAGAGTATAAAGCTCAGGTACCACTCAGCCACCCACTCTGTGACTGCCAGTTACACTTACCCTGCGCACAGACTTGGAGGCGTTCTGTCTGATCTCCGTGGCAACACTCGTCTTCAGGATGCTTTTAGTGAATCTCCGAGTAGTTTCCATAAAAGCGATAGCCTGGGGCAGTAAGTGAAGCTATGGGCATGTGGGGAGGGTAACAGGAGGACGGGAGACAGGGTTAGAGAGCAGTTGCAGCACAGACAGCATGGAGCATAGGGATGCTGGGGCTGGCTTTCATTACAGCATGTAGAGGGGAGAGGCAAAGGAATGAATGGAGGTCATAGATGGCCCGTTATTAAGGCACCAGCTGCTGTGCAGTGACAGGAATAGCAGAGTCTAGAAACACTTGCTCCGATGACTTCTTCTGCCCATCTGATCGTGGCTCTGAATGCTGCTTTATTGCTAAAGGAAACGGAACTTACTTTCTTCCTCTATAACTTTATCTCTCACAGCCAGTGACTTGTGTAATGTGCTGTGCACACATGTGACGGGAGGACTCACTAGCTGGGGAATCTCTGGGATTCCCTGTTAAAGCACCATACTTGCCCAGCTCTGTCTCTGTGCTGTTTCAGTTTGCATACATTTCCAGTCATATCTGCTATCTCATTGTGGATGTTTATAGTAGTAAATGATTTATACAGTTTATAGTTTTATTATACATACAAAATGAGTGTATATCTCTTACTAGCCCTTTAATTACATTAGTAACAAACAAATCTGGATAGATGTGTATTTATAAGCTTATGTACATAGTAGATGTACTACTGTATTAGTAGCAAGAGATTTCTTTGTTAGAGACTGGGGGCAAGATCCAGGCTTCAATCTTTGATGCAGCTGGATAAACAAGCACTGGATTGTATCATGCATTATACATCAGTTTGTTTGCATTGTTAAATCATGTCATCAAGCACTTGAAGCCAAATGTGGGAGAGTGATGTTTGGGATCTCTACACAGATTTTTGGAGTCTCCAGGAATGTTGGTAAGTATTCCATTCCCACTAGCACAGAAAGGTCTACTTTAAGTGTTCCAATGCAATAGAATGGAAATTAGCATAGATATGGAAATCTTAATCCTGGTTGCTGATATTCTGGGAGACTCTCGAAATTCAAGCATATATCCTGGTATCCCAAGAGAGCCAGCAAATCTCCTGCATGATGTTATTTAAATTGCGGCCTATACACAATGCACCCCATAATATATTCTCTTTACCTTATCTCTCAGATACACAATGCACCCCATAATATATTCTCTTTACCTTATCTCTCAGATACACAATGCACCCCATAATATATTCTCTTTACCTTATCTCTCAGATACACAATGCACCCCATAATATATTCTCTTTACCTTATCTCTCAGATACACAATGCACCCCATAATATATTCTCTTTACCTTATCTCTCAGATACACAATGCACCCCATAATATATTCTCTTTACCTTATCTCTCAGATACACAATGCACCCCATAATATATTCTCTTTACCTTATCTCTCAGATACACAATGCACCCCATAATATATTCTCTTTACCTTATCTCTCAGATACACAATGCACCCCATAATATATTCTCTTTACCTTATCTCTCAGATACACAATGCACCCCATAATATATTCTCTTTACCTTATCTCTCAGATACACAATGCACCCCATAATATATTCTCTTTACCTTATCTCTCAGATACACAATGCACCCCATAATATATTCTCTTTACCTTATCTCTCAGATACACAATGCACCCCATAATATATTCTCTTTACCTTATCTCTCAGATACACAATGCACCCCATAATATATTCTCTTTACCTTATCTCTCAGATACACAATGCACCCCATAATATATTCTCTTTACCTTATCTCTCAGATACACAATGCACCCCATAATATATTCTCTTTACCTTATCTCTCAGATACACAATGCACCCCATAATATATTCTCTTTACCTTATCTCTCAGATACACAATGCACCCCATAATATATTCTCTTTACCTTATCTCTCAGATACACAATGCACCCCATAATATATTCTCTTTACCTTATCTCTCAGATACACAATGCACCCCATAATATATTCTCTTTACCTTATCTCTCAGATACACAATGCACCCCATAATATATTCTCTTTACCTTATCTCTCAGATACACAATGCACCCCATAATATATTCTCTTTACCTTATCTCTCAGATACACAATGCACCCCATAATATATTCTCTTTACCTTATCTCTCAGATACACAATGCACCCCATAATATATTCTCTTTACCTTATCTCTCAGATACACAATGCACCCCATAATATATTCTCTTTACCTTATCTCTCAGATACACAATGCACCCCATAATATATTCTCTTTACCTTATCTCTCAGATACACAATGCACCCCATAATATATTCTCTTTACCTTATCTCTCAGATACACAATGCACCCCATAATATATTCTCTTTACCTTATCTCTCAGATACACAATGCACCCCATAATATATTCTCTTTACCTTATCTCTCAGATACACAATGCACCCCATAATATATTCTCTTTACCTTATCTCTCAGATACACAATGCACCCCATAATATATTCTCTTTACCTTATCTCTCAGATACACAATGCACCCCATAATATATTCTCTTTACCTTATCTCTCAGATACACAATGCACCCCATAATATATTCTCTTTACCTTATCTCTCAGATACACAATGCACCCCATAATATATTCTCTTTACCTTATCTCTCAGATACACAATGCACCCCATAATATATTCTCTTTACCTTATCTCTCAGATACACAATGCACCCCATAATATATTCTCTTTACCTTATCTCTCAGATACACAATGCACCCCATAATATATTCTCTTTACCTTATCTCTCAGATACACAATGCACCCCATAATATATTCTCTTTACCTTATCTCTCAGATACACAATGCACCCCATAATATATTCTCTTTACCTTATCTCTCAGATACACAATGCACCCCATAATATATTCTCTTTACCTTATCTCTCAGATACACAATGCACCCCATAATATATTCTCTTTACCTTATCTCTCAGATACACAATGCACCCCATAATATATTCTCTTTACCTTATCTCTCAGATACACAATGCACCCCATAATATATTCTCTTTACCTTATCTCTCAGATACACAATGCACCCCATAATATATTCTCTTTACCTTATCTCTCAGATACACAATGCACCCCATAATATATTCTCTTTACCTTATCTCTCAGATACACAATGCACCCCATAATATATTCTCTTTACCTTATCTCTCAGATACACAATGCACCCCATAATATATTCTCTTTACCTTATCTCTCAGATACACAATGCACCCCATAATATATTCTCTTTACCTTATCTCTCAGATACACAATGCACCCCATAATATATTCTCTTTACCTTATCTCTCAGATACACAATGCACCCCATAATATATTCTCTTTACCTTATCTCTCAGATACACAATGCACCCCATAATATATTCTCTTTACCTTATCTCTCAGATACACAATGCACCCCATAATATATTCTCTTTACCTTATCTCTCAGATACACAATGCACCCCATAATATATTCTCTTTACCTTATCTCTCAGATACACAATGCACCCCATAATATATTCTCTTTACCTTATCTCTCAGATACACAATGCACCCCATAATATATTCTCTTTACCTTATCTCTCAGATACACAATGCACCCCATAATATATTCTCTTTACCTTATCTCTCAGATACACAATGCACCCCATAATATATTCTCTTTACCTTATCTCTCAGATACACAATGCACCCCATAATATATTCTCTTTACCTTATCTCTCAGATACACAATGCACCCCATAATATATTCTCTTTACCTTATCTCTCAGATACACAATGCACCCCATAATATATTCTCTTTACCTTATCTCTCAGATACACAATGCACCCCATAATATATTCTCTTTACCTTATCTCTCAGATACACAATGCACCCCATAATATATTCTCTTTACCTTATCTCTCAGATACACAATGCACCCCATAATATATTCTCTTTACCTTATCTCTCAGATACACAATGCACCCCATAATATATTCTCTTTACCTTATCTCTCAGATACACAATGCACCCCATAATATATTCTCTTTACCTTATCTCTCAGATACACAATGCACCCCATAATATATTCTCTTTACCTTATCTCTCAGATACACAATGCACCCCATAATATATTCTCTTTACCTTATCTCTCAGATACACAATGCACCCCATAATATATTCTCTTTACCTTATCTCTCAGATACACAATGCACCCCATAATATATTCTCTTTACCTTATCTCTCAGATACACAATGCACCCCATAATATATTCTCTTTACCTTATCTCTCAGATACACAATGCACCCCATAATATATTCTCTTTACCTTATCTCTCAGATACACAATGCACCCCATAATATATTCTCTTTACCTTATCTCTCAGATACACAATGCACCCCATAATATATTCTCTTTACCTTATCTCTCAGATACACAATGCACCCCATAATATATTCTCTTTACCTTATCTCTCAGATACACAATGCACCCCATAATATATTCTCTTTACCTTATCTCTCAGATACACAATGCACCCCATAATATATTCTCTTTACCTTATCTCTCAGATACACAATGCACCCCATAATATATTCTCTTTACCTTATCTCTCAGATACACAATGCACCCCATAATATATTCTCTTTACCTTATCTCTCAGATACACAATGCACCCCATAATATATTCTCTTTACCTTATCTCTCAGATACACAATGCACCCCATAATATATTCTCTTTACCTTATCTCTCAGATACACAATGCACCCCATAATATATTCTCTTTACCTTATCTCTCAGATACACAATGCACCCCATAATATATTCTCTTTACCTTATCTCTCAGATACACAATGCACCCCATAATATATTCTCTTTACCTTATCTCTCAGATACACAATGCACCCCATAATATATTCTCTTTACCTTATCTCTCAGATACACAATGCACCCCATAATATATTCTCTTTACCTTATCTCTCAGATACACAATGCACCCCATAATATATTCTCTTTACCTTATCTCTCAGATACACAATGCACCCCATAATATATTCTCTTTACCTTATCTCTCAGATACACAATGCACCCCATAATATATTCTCTTTACCTTATCTCTCAGATACACAATGCACCCCATAATACATTCTCTTTACCTTATCTCTCAGATACACAATGCACCCCATAATACATTCTCTTTACCTTATCTCTCAGATACACAATGCACCCCATAATACATTCTCTTTACCTTATCTCTCAGATATACAATGCACCCCATAATACATTCTCTTTACCTTATCTCTCAGATACACAATGCACCCCAGGAAAGGAGGGGGCAGGGAGTGGAAGATGAGAGTTACTGATCGGGGCCGATAAGATAAACTCTCCGGCCCTGATTCACAATTAAGAAAGAACAGAATCTCCTTGTGTATTTTTAAGAATGGCCGACTGAAACCATGGCTAAACGATTCACAGATAAAGGCTACTTAGGAGTGATTCATGCTTGGGAACGTAATGGCATGTGCATGTGTGTGCTAGAGGGGCAAGACTCTTAATGCAAATGAGCAGCACTCAAGACTTAGGAATGATTCACAGTTAAGAAGGCCTTGCAGAAACTAACATACGCACGAACAAAGATAAGAATGCCCCATACCATTCTTAAATTGACATCCGCATGGTTAACAGAAAGTCAAAGCCTCATGCTTTTCTGTTTGTTCAACACACACAGCTGCTACATGTTTATAATGAGTTTGCTTTGATTGAATTAATTAAAGGCTTCTCTATTAAAACTGCTGTTATGTTTCCATTTTGTGTTTGACTTTAAATTTGAAAAGAACTCATTTACATTTATTTTCATTTTGTGCATGATTTCCTTCTCTGCTGTAAACATTTTTAAACAAAATGTTATTTTATTTAACTTGTAGCATGTTTGCATTGTTTGTGTGAGACCTTGATACAAATTTTGTTTAGGTCTAAATTATGTAGATATTTATTATTTTGATATTTATATTATAACAGCTTTGAAAACTGAATGATTCTTTCTTAAGCCAAAGTATTTGTGATTTTAATAATTTTCTATATTTTAGCATATTGCAATTTTACTAAATGTTTGGTTACTTTTGTTAATTATAAAACATAGAAAGCCTAAAAAATCAATCTGCCTCTGAATTAAATCAATTAATGTGTATCTTAGCTTAGCCGTGAATCATGAGGATATTAAAGATCCTAAATATACTCATATATTCTCATTTGCGAAACAAAGCTGTTCCTAAATATACGCATATGGAAAGGAAGCTAGGGGTGTGGATAGCATTTTTCTTTCATTTTTGTGAACTATTCTTCTGGATCTTGGCTATGCGTATATTTAAGATGTTGCTAAATCCGTTCTTAAGTGTGAATCAGGTCCTTTATGTGCTAACAGGCCTAAGAAGGCCCAAGGTAAAAGAAATTATTTTTTAATGCATGTAAAATAGGTTTTCTGGTAATAAAAGTATTATTTATTAATGTAGTGGGATGGAAGGGTAGTGACGCAGCAGCAATGAGTGGGAAACTTCAAAAACTGTTGTACAGGATGCTAGCAGTCCAGAGTGAAGCCCTGCATATTATATCAGAAAACATCATTTCTGCCATTCTTTATATTTAAGACTATAAAAGCAAAGCATTTGTTTACCCTTATAGGTATGCGAGCAGGACCCCACAAGTCTGTTTGTTACTATCCAGTCTTGTTTAATAATTGTTTAAATTGTAAAGGGCTGTGTAATATGATGGTGCAATATAAAACCTGTTAATAAGCGAATAATAACTTACAACCACAACCTCATGTACATGGGATATAAAATATAAAATATAATAAAACTAAACAGAATCAACTGTGAAGGAAGATAATAAAATCTAGCTTACCACACAATCAACTGCATTATACCATGATTTATGATCAGTAATACTATATCAGTTCAATTGTACTTCAAACAGTAATGCTCCTGTCTAAACAGCTATACAAGCTACTGCTACTGCAAGTTACACCCTCAAATAAAAAGTCATTTAAGACACTGGCTCGATCCAGATTTGATGGGTGTGGTTTGCCGGTACGATGTGTTGAATTTCCTTACATTGTATTTCAGCAGTATATTGGCAACTGTAGTCACTTTTCCTCTTCTACAAACAAGACCCAGCGGACCCAGTGACTAGAGAAGATCTAACTTCTGCACAGACCACAGATAAGATTTTCCCCTAATCCTCACCCTAACCCTCCCCTTCTATTAGCCTAACCTTAAAGCTCCATCTGCCGCAGCCTAATCCTAACCTCCCTCTTCTATTAACCTTACCTTAACCCTCCATCTCCCACAGCATAATTCTACCCCTAACCTTAACCTTTCATGTCTCGTAGCCTAACCCTAACTTTCCATGTCACTGTAGTCCACCATAGTCTCCAGCTCGTCTCCGGAGCCTGCTGCAGCCTATCAGTATGAGACCATTTTGCTGTTGGGAATAAGTACTTTGGAGAAAAAGGGTCATTCACCCCAAGTATCCATTCACAATAGTAAAAATGGCAATGTGAAGCATTTTGACTGAAATTCAGCTGTCAGCTGTGTCAGTGTCAAAATTGGACCTCTCCAACCAGCAATTGCATCCCAGATCTGAGCATGCACCAGCTGGCATGACATGATTTGCTACTGCGAATGCTCAGAAGTAATGAGCTTGCAGTCATGGGCGATTCAAATCTGAGCGCAACCCTGGCGCCAAGGGCGTGCACTCTGAGGGGCATGTTGAGGGAGGAAAAGGGTGGAGAGATATAGTTAGTGTGCGGTAAGGATGTGCCAAGGCAAGTTCACTTGATGCTGGTTAGAATGCAGACGTGGCAAAGATGACTATACTTTAGATAATTGGCACCTACTGCAGGTCATGTCTGAGGTTAATTTTTGTCCAGCAAAATACATTAAACAGATATTTAATCACTGCTAGTGTATTGTGTGATTACTGTTTATATTTTGAGTACAATAAAAAAAATGTATATTTTCCTGTAATTTTATTTTTCCATTGCTTTAGAGTTTTACATTTATGAAACTTAGTTCCGTACGATAGGTACACAGAGGAAAGCTGCTGTGCTTCCCCTCTGCCTGCCAAGGTGGGTGGAGGGAAGCATTTAAATTGTACAGTAGAGGTGGGACTAGGTATTTATGAGTGGGTCAGCAGTCATACAGGCCGCCGATGTGCTCGTGTGACTTAAGGCTGCCCTGTGGCAAGAGAGCGGGGAGTGACAGGAAGAGTTTACTCCCCTTTCTTGTGCGAACTGACAGACCCCTGCAAGTAGGGGGGTCAGAATTCAGACCTGTATGTGTAGCTTAGAAATTTTCTAGGTGCTAGGTTGCTTCTTTGGCATCAATGTTCCAAACGAGGACTTCTTAATGAAAAAATCTTAAAATACTGCATTGAGATTCTGGACCATATTTACAGATCCGGGTGAGTTAGGTGCAGAAAGACCCCCATCCTGCCCCCCTTTTTAGTCACCTTATTGCACTTACGAGTGCCATAGGGCTATCTTAACAATTTGTGCAATATCTGCACGGATATTGCTGCTCCCCGCCTCTTCCTGCCCTCCCCGGCTAATCTAAACCCCTCCCACTTTTACCAAAACCCTCCTCAAGGCGGCATTTCACCACCTTTTTTTTACCCAAAATATGGTACGTAGATTGTGTAAAGGACCTACTACGCATGCATAGTAGGTCCTGTACTAAAGATACGCACCTAAGAAGCGACTGCTCTCTATTCCTAAAACAAGCTTCAATAACGTATAAACAAAATCTGGTATTAACCCTACATTGCCTCCAAACTGCTCATCATAGTAATTATCACCTCCTGTTCGATAACATAGTGTGGGAGTAAAATAAAGGAATTACAGGATGGCAAATGCTCTATAGATAAACAATAATCAGTAATGTTTGTATCTAATCAATGCACACTGCACAATTATAATTAGTACACTGGCATTGTTAACTGTTTTGTCAGCAACTAAAATACAGACAACACTTTGTGGCACCTTCAGCATCACTTAGGTGGACTGTAGGATAATTCCCATAAAGGTATAACTTAATACAGACAACATATAGCAGTGAGGAGGAACTGCTCATCTGTAAAATTGTTCCTGACAGTCACAATGAAAAGCTTGTTACTGAAAGCCTATGTGCGTGGCTTACAGCGGAGTATCACAGAGTGCAGAGTATGTAGGCTGGAGAAATTAGACAGCTTTTAAAAAGAATGCCCTATGAACCTCAATGCATGCAGCACACTGTGGTCTTCTAACAAATAAAGCGTGCAATATAACATTCAAAGGCAACTTGCAGACTCCAGCTGTTCTGAAACTACAAGTTCCATGGTGTTTTGCCACTATGTCTGTTTTATTGTAGAATGCTCAAAGCTGTAGTTCCCAACATGCCTGTGACTGCTATAGTCTATACACAGTTACATAATGGTAACAGTAACTAAGGGCAAGCTATAACCTTCCGCTGACCCTTCACTCATATGCACATCTGCAGGCAGTTCCCTACCTTAAGATTTTCAATGCATCCTCACTTAAAATGGGCATAGCATGTCTTCACTGTACTGTTTAAATACATTGGGCCTGATCCAGAGCTACGGCCGCCGTCGCTAGTACGGCGGCCGTAAGCGTAATGCGCATGTGCCGGGCAGATGTTGCCCGGCGTCACTATGGAAACGCCCGATCGTAGATCCATAGTAGCGCCGTAGGGACGCTGGAGGGGACGTCCCCCAGCGCCCCTACGCTGAAGTTAGTGTAGGGGGTCGGGGGGAGGGAGGGTAATGAGGCTGGGAGGGCAGCGTTAACGTACTAACGCCGCCGTCCCAGCGTATCAACTCTTCCTTACGCCGGCTGAAGTTAGGGTAGCCTTCAGCCGGCGTAAGGGAGAGTTAATACGCTCCTACAAGGGGGAGTGTCGGGCCAGAGCAGCGATGTTACGCTGAGCGCTACAGCGCTCAGTGTAACATCGTAGCTCTGGATCAGGCCCATTGCCTCTCCCACATTCATACACAAGTTTCCTGCCCTTCCATCAGAAACATAATAGAGACACTAACATTCTGGAGATCTAGATCCAGAGGTTGAAAGAAAATGTTATTTAATACATCAATATGTAACACTTTGACAAAACATAACAGTATGATTATGTGAATGATAGGGCAAAAATTAAATAATATCTATTTGTAGATTAATATAATGTACAGGGATGTTATGGCCAGGACCGTTAGCAAGCAAGACCACACCATCCTTGTAGGGCCCTGGTCTAACCTCTTTGGAACATCTGATGTCATTGCGGTTAGGGCCTACACTATACATCATCCTGGAGGCTCTGCACCTAATACACCTAAAGAAGGGAAGGGGGGCTGGGATGGACAGAAAAGGTCAGGGTTTAGGGGAACACCTGGTGGCGCACTTTGTCAACTCAATATTGGATGTAATAAATCACAATATTCAAGTGAAAAAATGAGCGAATGAGGTGGGGTCACAAAATCTGCTCAATGTGTGGGCATTGTGACACGTTCAAAAAACAACAACATTTATTTTGTGATATAAATACCCCCCAATGGTCCAAGATAATTCCTTAGAGATAGTGGAGACCTCTTAGGTAGTAAACAACAATTCGAGAAAAAATAAATCAAAATATATAGACTTCGAATGGCAGTCAGAAAAGATCAAACAGTCAGTGTGTCATAAACAACGGGCCATATATGGGCCTAGGACGGACAGGACAGGGAAGATGCAACAATGATAAATGAGGGCGGGAGAATGTTAAGGCAAGGCTGAGAAAAATATTCGTGGTGTGGGCCTGGTAAAAATTAACTTTTATTAGGGTTTTAAAAAAAGTTGGCCTTATTCAAACAAGGACAAACATATAAATTATAAAAATAATGCACCAGATATGGCAATAAAGTAACAATAGCAGGATAAATATAACATATAACAATGTTGCCAATAGTAGCTAGCACGGGTGGGACATGGATGTGGTCGCTATCGGAGACCATTAAATGATGGTAGCTAGAGTCTCAGTTCACAAGTGCAGTAGTTATCGTCTAGGTTATGAAATGCAATTACTCAGAGTAATAAAGAGATGCATATGCCGCTAGCCAGGGCCGCCATCAGGGGGGGACAACCGGGCCTACTGTCCCAGGCCCGGACAGAGAGGGGGCCCGGGATAGCCCCAGGCCTGCTCTCTGTCCTGCCCAGGACACCAGGGCAGTAACTAGGGTGGTGCAAGCGGTGCACCACCCTAGTTACTGAGGAGAGGGTGAACGCAGTGACACTATCAGCTGATGAATCTCCTGCTGCTCCTGAGAGAGATTCTCAAAGATTTCCACAGTGCCTGACAGGTTTACCAATCAGGGAGTAGCTAAGATCATTGTGTTACTCCCTCATTGGCCGCTGCAGCTATGCACCGCCCCCACTTCCTCCATTTCCTCCTTCCAGTCCACCTCAGCGTCTGCAGTGTGCACAGCTCTGCTAAAAAGTAAGTGTGTGTGTGTAAGTATTGTGTGCACAGCTCTGCTAAAAAGTAAGTGTGTGTGTGTAAGTATTGTGTGCACAGCTCTGCTAAAAAGTAAGCGTGTGTGTGTTATGCATGCATGCATGGTGTGTGATATTATGCATTGTGTGATATTATGCATGCATGGTGTGTGATATTATGCATTGTGTGATATTATGCATGCATGGTGTGTGTGATATGCATTGTGTGATATTATGCATGCATGGTGTGTGATATTATGCTTGGTGTGATAGTATGCATGCATGGTGTATGATATTATGCATTGTGTGATATGCATGCATGGTGTGTTTGATATTATGCATTGTGTGATATGCATACATGGTGTGTGTATGATAAGCATGCATTGTGTGTGAGATATAATGCATGTATGTAGTGTGTGTGTGTGTTCTATTATGTATGTTATGTGTGTTTGTGTGATATGCATGCATGTGTGTGTGTGTGTGTGTGTGTGTGTGTGTGTGTGTATGAATGAATGAATGCATGCAACTATATTAATGTGTGTAGTTATATATCTAAATATTTGTTATATCTATGTGTGTGTGTGTATATGTAGAAAAATGTGTGTGTGTG
>WWET01001842.1:281926-294936 GCA_011038615.1 Limnodynastes dumerilii | reverse complement strand
TAATTCTCATTTAATACTCACCTGTTGACATTTTGACTTTCGAATTAACAAACAAGAGTAGTGTTTTTAAGACTATTATATATTTGCGTTTGTATATTATGATGTAAGGTTGTTATGTAAGTTTCCCACACCAGATATTTTTTTTTACCAACCCTCCTATCCTTCAAGTAGTGATTCCACCCAGTTCATTCAAAATAAGGGACATAACTAACTAAAGTTGTTATCTGCATAATGTTTAATTTGAAGCCAAAAGTGGTAAAAGATAGGACAATCCCATAGGTAATGAAAGAAATGGACAAGTATCCTATTGGTGGGACCCCTTCTCAGAGATATTGAAGGCCAGATGACGAGTAAAGGAATCTGAAATAGAAAAGACAAAGGACAATTGAGAGATGACTAAACAACCCATGGAGAGATTACACTATGGATAATCAGCAACTACACATGTAAATGCGAGGAGACAAAGTGGTGGGCATGTACAAAGGCCAGATGGCTAGAATAGATTTGACAGCACGTGAATCCTGCCATTTCATTAAAAGGCTACCAAAATATATGATAATGTGATAAAGAAATGGATAACAGAATAATTTCATATTTGTTGAATTTGTTTATAATGACAGGATAATGCATTATGAGTGAGAGAGGGTTGTGTTAATAGCATATCAAAATAAGACGTTGGTAACAGAAGTCCCATAATATTGTGCCTCTATAAATATGTGCAGAAAGGTCCATATTTATTCATATTTATAGCACATTTCTTTATATGCAATGCCCTTTTTTGAGATTGATAAAATATTTGAGTAGAATGAATGCACTCTCTCCAAGTAGTATAAGGATACAGTGATGTCACTAGGGTTGGTGTTACCTGGTGTAAAAAAAACTCATGGTGTTACCCTCTTCAAGGACCTCCTTCCATACAACACCTTAGTAATATATATTTTACTGTTCCTCATACATCATAATTCCCATATAATTATTATTCAATGTAATGGCTATAGTAGTGACATAAAGTAGTAAAATAATAATTACACCTTCAATTAACATTATCATAGGAACAGCCTAAATGTATTTATGTATTTACATTTACATAGGTTAAAGTGAAAAATTCTAACCCAGCCATCGTTGCGGCCCTCTTGTATATCCCAGCCATCCTATCATCCTCCTTATATGTCCCAGTCATCTTATCAGTCTCCTTATATGTCTTCAGCCATCATTGCAGCCCCCTTGTATATCCCAGTCATCATTGCAGCCCCCCCCTTGTTTGCCCAAGCCATCATTGTAGACCCTCTTTTATGTCTCTATTCTCTTTATTGCTTCTTAATGGTGCTTAATTTATCCCCTATTTTGGGGATTAATTTAATCAGAATTAGGAATTAATAAGTGTTTATGTAACATCCATAACTCTACTGTCAGGGATCATTTGAGTACAATTGAGGGGGAATAAAGAGCTTTGTTCCATAACACTGATCTATTTGCCCAGCAATAAAATTGGGAATGCTTGGATGGCTGTTCTGCGCATGTGTGCCATGCACCAGACTCAGCACCGGTCCGTAAACGGACCACGCCAGACCAGACGTGTGGTGTCTAACTGCAAGCATGGTGTTGAACAAGCGAGAGACCTCGAGGATACAATATCGGCAGACAAGGAAACCTATTGCTCTGATGGGGAAGTAATGTCAGAGAGAGATTTAAATAGGGCAGCTCCAGCAAGGTAATAAGCCACACCTGTGGGATAATGACTGCAGCAACGAGTGAATACCAGGAAGTGCAGGGAACTAAAGAAGGTCATGTGATCAGCAAAGGTAAACAAAAGACATAAGGTGCAGTGAAAAGTACCATGGTCATGACAATGGGCCTGATCCAGACCTACGCCGCAACACCGTATTTACGGAGGGCGGAGGCGTAAGATCGTTAGTTTTACAAATCTGCGCATGTGTCGGGCAGATGTTGCCCCGCGTAATTATTGTTTTTCTGTGTGCAGGATCTGGCGTCTGTAACTACAGCGTAGTTACGGAGAAAGGGGCAGGCACCTCCGTAACTATGCTGTAGTTACAGAAGGTAGGTGGTGGGAGGGAGGGAAATTAGCTTGGAGGTGAAGGGTTAGAGACATTACGCTCCTGTCCTGGCGTAAGTACACTCGGTTACGCCGGCTGAAGTTAGGGTAGCCTTCAGCCGGTGTAACCGAGTGTAATTATGCCAGGACAGGGGGAGTGCATAGTAGCTACGCTGGTCGTAAATACGCAAAACGGCACAGCGCATCTCTGGATCAGGCCCAATGTGTTGGAACAGCACGAGTTACCCCACCTGGCGTTTTGCCTGTGTCTTTAGTTGCGAGGTATGCTTCAGACTCCAGACCGCCTTCTTACCCCTCTATGTCTCCAGTCATATGAAAGAGGGGGCAGCTGTTAGCGTATGTGACCTATTCAGCATATCCCAGGCACCAAAAAGAACAAAAGAATGTCATATTGTTGGGTGCACTCATTTATAAATCGCATAAAAACATTACATCTATATTAACATTTATTAAAATTCATTATTCAGCACAGATAAAGAAAGGATAAATATAAAAAAAATTAAGGAGTGGGTGGCGGGGCTTGTATGGGAATGGAGTAGGCAGCAGGTCGCCTGAGCTCCCTCTATAATATCCGTAATTATCCTGTTCTATGGAGGATTGGCTGCTCTCAGTACTCTCGCCGCCTGCCCTGATCCCTCCTGAGGTCTCCGGTGTCAGAGACTGGTCTGTGTGTTGGTGCGGGCGCAGGGAAATCCTGACCGCGGCGGTGCTGCTGCGGCCCGTCGTGTCTGGTGCTGGTCCCCTTTGCTGGATCCCTGGGGCTGTCCTGGCTTCTCTCTGACCTCCTGGCTTTTGGAATACGTACCTGCGGTGCCTCCTCCGGTGTGCTGGTTCTCTTCTTCCTTCCTGGACAGCCTGGGTGCTGGATCCTCCACTTTGCGCGCATGCTGGCCGATATCCGGGTGCCATTTTGAGGTGGGCCACGAAATGTTGAAGCAGGGAGCTGTGTGGTGGGCTCTCCTTCTGGTGCCTGTTCCGTGTCAAGGTGCAGCCAATTCCCCTGCAGTGACAGACAGCCTGTACCCAGCACTCTTACCTGCAGTGTGAGCTGCAGGTTTTCTGGACCACTTCAGACATCCTTCTGCTTGGGGAGCACTGGATTACAGGTGTGCACTGCCTGCATGTTAACCTGCATTGTACTCAGTAGGTGAGAAATATACCCCTTTCTATCTACCTCTGCATTGTATCTACTTTATACACCCTGCGTTATTATACAGGTCTCAGTTTATTACTGTCCAGCTGCAGTTAAGGTGCATCTACCTAGTGTGAATTCTACATTACTCCCAGTGTCTGTGGCACTGTTTAATACTGCAAGTCTTCACTGAAGCGGGATATACCACTCCTTGTATTTTATATTCACTGGTGTAATTTATTTATACGCAATTCCAACTGCCCCTCTCTGTCTACCTCTGCATAGTATCTACTGTATAGACCCTGTGTTAAAATAAAGATCTCAGTTTATTACTGTACAGCTGTAGTTAAGGTGCATCTCCTTAGGGTGAATTCTACATTACTCCCAGTGGTTGTGGCGCTGTTTAATACTGCAAGTCTTCAGTGAAGCGGGATATACCACTCCTTGTATTCTATATTCACTGGTATAATTAACAATCTCTGCGCAATTCCAACTGCCTCTGCAATGGGCAGGTCGGATAGAGCTGTTACAGCGGCAGCTAAATTGGAAAAATTTGCCTGCCAGTCTACAAGTGCTCCTCTACCTAGACCTCCTGGGCTTCCGGGACCTTAGAGCCCACGACCGCCGGAGGGTTTTGCTGCAGCTTCTCTCCAACAAGTTCTCCTCTCAGCTATCTCTAGCCTCAGAAAAAACCCTTATGAGTAAAATTGGCGAGGTGCAGGTGGATATCTCGCTTATTAGGCATGATCTACAGCATATTAAGGAAAGAGTTACGGACACTGGGCCTGATCCAGATCAACGATGTAGCGCTGAGCGTGCTTACATCGCTGACTCCCCCCTGGCACTCCCCCTGTGCGGGAGTATGGCCCCTTCCTTATGCCGGGTGAAGGCTACCCTAACACAGGAGCGTATGGCCGCCTAGCCCGCCCCCCCTAGCCTAATTTACTTACCTCCCCCCGCCCTCCAGGAGGAACGTGAGCATTGGGACGCTGGAGGATCAGGCCCATAGAGACATATAAATGGGAATTCGCCCGGCGTAAGGAAGGGGCCATACGCTCACACAGGAGCGTATGGCCTCTTAGCACGCCCCCCCAGCCTGATTTACTTACCTCCCCCGCCCACCAGGAGTAACGTGAGCGTTGGGACGCTGGAGGACGTCCCCTCCTGCGTCCCAACGGCGCTACTATGGACGCCCGATCTACGATCGGGCGTTTCCATAGTAACGACGGGCAACATCTGCCCGGCGCATGCGCATTAGAGCTACGGCCGCCGTACTAGCGACGGTGGCCGTAGCTCAGGATCAGGCACACTGAGAGGCGCATTTCTTCTTTGGATGATTTGGTGGCTCCTATCCCGGGGCAGGTCGCCAACTTGGCAGCGGAAATCAGCCAATGCAAGCAAAGCTGGCGGATATGGACGGCAACTTACGCAGCTATAATCTTAGCTTTGTAGGTCTGCCGGAGAAGATGGAGGGTAACGATCCAGCTACTTTTCTTGAAAATTGGCTGACAGAGGTCTTTGGCAGGGAATCCTCTACGGCACAGTTTGCAGTGGAGCGCGCCCACAGGATTCCATCGCAGGCTCCGGTTCCTGGGGGGCCTCCACGCACCTTTATCGCCAAGTTTCTACATTTGTTTGATCCGCACCAAAGGTCAACTGTAAATCGACAATCAGCCAATTTCAGTCTTTCCGGATTTTGCTCTGGACGTACAAAAATCTCGAGCCCAATTCACTGCAGTCAGGAACGCCTTTCGGGAGTTACAACTGCCTTATGCCATGCTGTACCCTTCGCGACTTCGTGTTGTGACGGATGATTCTACTGTGTTCTTCAATACTCCGCAGGAGGCTGTAGCCTGATTGAAGAGGCGTACAGGCAGGTGTGTCTGACGGTACTGATAAGTACTTTGCACATGCTTGTTCCCAATGGGATCACAAATGCTGGCGACTTTTGATATATTGATATACTGTTTTCTCCTTCTGTCTTAAATTGTGACTTAATTTTCTAGTATTATAAGACATCTGTTTGAAAGTTGTTGTTTATTCTGTGCAGTGCAAGGTCTATTTTGTATCACAAAATGTTTTCCTTCCTCCTTTTATGGGATTGGGGCATGTGGTGGAGTCGGCCTCCTATAACTTGAGGGAGCTCTCGTTCTAGTAATAGCTCTAAGGTTTATTGGTATCAGCCCCCGCTTAGCTTGATTAGCTTATTGAGTTGTAGTACTTAGGTTAAAGGGTGGGGAAGGATTTTGTTAAGGGTTTTAGGTATCCCATTAGGTATGGTGGTTATACAGGGTGGGTTTGGGCGAGCGGGTTTAGATGTATTAAGTATTCATGTCTCTTTTCACTGGTCTACTTTCATTACTCCTACGGTGGTTATACATTCTCTCTGGATTTATAAAATGTTGGCAGTATTTTTATCTATAGCTAATGTTATCCATATAACTATACTTTTTTGTGCTTTGATATGTCGCAAAATACTAAAAAGGAAGATCTAACTTTGTTGGTTTGGAATACACAGGGGCTTAATGATAAAATCAAGCGCTCATTGGTCATTAATCAGGTTAAAAAGTCTCAGGCTGACATTATATGTCTGCTTGAGACGCACTTGGTTGGGGGTAAGGTTATGGCTCTGAAGCGCCCTTGGGTTGGGTGGTCTTACCATGCCACGTACACCAGTCACTCTAGAGGAGTTTCCCTGTTGATCCGTAAGCACCTCCATTTTAGTGTTGACTATGTCTGAATAGATATGCATGGTCGGTTTATTTTCCTCCATGCTAGGATCTCTTCCATCCCCTTTGTAATTATGGGTATCTATATACCTCCTCCATTTAGCCACGAGGTGCTTAAGAAGGCATCAGTATTTATGTCATCCGTGCCTGAGGCGAGGGTGATATGCCTCGGGGACTTTAATAATATTATGGATAGCCATTTAGATAAATGGAATGAGCACACGAGCCTCCTGACTTCGGCCCCAACCGCCTTCTCAAAGTTAATACGTGAAATGGGTTTGGTGGATGCTTGGCGTTTTTACCATCCGCATCAAAAATACTTTTCTTGCCACTCTACTACTCATAATGCTATGTCCCGTATTGATATGGCGTTAGTGTCCTCTAATGTTACCCCTCATATTGTTGATGTATATTATTCTACAAGGGGAGTGTCTGAACACTCTCCACTGCAACTTAAGATAAACTTCAATAGAAATAAAGGTATTTGGTTCTGGAAACATAAACCCTTTTGGCTCACGCGTATGGGTGTGGGGTTGGATCTGATTGCTATTTGGGAGGATTACTTTCTCAATAATGATGGGTCTGCTTCTGTTATAAATGTTTGGGAGGCTTTTAAGTCTTGAGGGGGCTCTTTCATTAAGGCAGTGGCATTTCTTAAAGCATTTCACCGTCGCAAAGATCAGGATCTGGAACAACAGTGTAGGGAGCTTGAAGCAAGATACCTTGATTCGGGATCGGTTGAGGATATGCAAGCCTGGCGCTTAGTGCAAACACAGTGGCTGGATCATCTGTATGACAAATCCAAACTGTTACATATGGACTGCTATGTCTTGTTCTGCCCATAGGGGCAGATCTGAATGCAACATTTTTGTGGACATTTATAGTTCCTGCCACTAGTGGCTGCTAGTGGGTTCATTATCTGGAGTCCTAATTATGTCTTGTTATCCCACACCTGTGGACTGGGCTTATATTCTCCTTGATCCAGTGCACAGGTGTGGGTCATAGTTTCCTGTCGGCTTCCAGCTCCCAGTTCATGTTTGTGTGGGCTACTGCCTATAGCTTTCAGCCTCCTGTTTTCTTTGTGCTTATAATTTATATCCTTCAGTTCTCTGCTCTCTGTTTTGTCTTTATTGTTCTTTGTTCCAGCCCTTGTATCTGTTTCCATTCGTTGTCCCTTCTTACCGTTTGGTGTGAGTTATCCTGTCGGTTCTCCAGTCTGTCTCTTTACTTTTGTCTGCTACAGCCTTTCCCTGATTTTTGTGTTAGTGTGCAGTTTATTATTTTGTATTATCTCTGTTGTGTGTTTATCCTGCCTTATCCAGCACATAGTGCTTGCTTATTATTTTTGTATTATATTTGTTGTGTGGTTACACTGCATTAGCCAGCACATAGTGCTTGCCATTATTTTGCCTTTGCAGTCAGTGTATTGCTGGTTTCATTAAACTGCACCAAATTCATACCCTTGCTGCTGCTTGGATTTATTTTAGCGCATAGTGTCTGCCTTATTTGTGTTTTAGTCTGGCACATAGTGCTACCATACTTCCTGCATTCTCTGCCACTCTTTATGTGTTGCTCAGTCTCCGTCTGTGTTCCCCTAATCTCTGTTTTGGGCTTTGACCTAGAATCTCCCTCCTAGTCTGTCGCCTGTCTTGTGTGTGTATATTACCTCTGTCTTGTGTGTGAATATTACCTCTGTCTCTGGTGTGGCCTCTTCTCCCTGCCTTTCCGGTGTGCCACATCATAACACAAACGACACCTACTTTTTGTCCGACACTCTTTGTATTCCCAGGCAGATGCAGGGGGTAGTCATATGGCCTGCCTGGCCAAAGACTTATCTGAATCAAAAACTATCCCTGAAATAATGGATGGTGCGGGCAACATATGTAAATTAGGCTCGGATATTGCGGAGGTTTTTCATCAGTATTACCACACATTATATGCCACTAAGGTCTCTTATACATCCACACAGTTATCTGAATATTTAGATACTATAACAGTGCCCACCCTTTCGCAGGACTCTGTTGATATTCTTGATGGGCCTATTGCGGCAAATGAAGTAGCTGCCACAATTAAATCTTTCCCTTTGCACAAAGCCCCAGGAATTGATGGGATCCCAATTGAGGTTTACAAGAAATTTAGTGATTTTTTTGTTCCACTCCTGCTTAAGCAGTTTAACCTCTTTCTTGACTGTGGTGCCCTCCCTGCCTCCATGTCAGAGGCCCTTATAGTGAATATCCTTAAGCCAGGCAAAGACGCCCTCCTACCGGAGTCATATCGCCCCATCTCCCTGTTATCCACAGATGTCAAGATATTGCCAAAAATATTAGCGGTCAGGTTAAACCTGGTTATTACTCAAATTATTCACCCGGACCAGATGGGCTTTATGCCTGGAAAGTCCACAACTACAAATTTGTGGCGTCTTTTTAGTCATATCCAGCTATCCAAAAACATGGCAGCGGTGGCGTCACTTGACGCTGCCAAAGCTTTTGACTCGGTGGAGTGGGTCTATTTGTGGAGGGTACTACAAAAATTTGGTTTGGTGCCAGATTCATTGCCTGGGTACAATTACTATACTCAGCACCAGGGGCACAAGTTAGTGTTAATAGTCATACCACAACGCCTTTTCTGTTAGGTAGGGGCACGAGACAGGGCTGTCCTTTGTCCCCGGCACTATTTGCCATTGCTATAGAGCTTCTGACCTGCTTAATTAGAACACATCCGTTGATTTTTGGCCTATCAGTTGGTTCACAGTTTGATACTATTGCTCTATATGCGATGACATATTTTTCTTTTTGGCAGATGTTGCGGCCTCAATGGACAGCCTTCTCTTAACTGTGAACAATTTTGGCAGATTTTTAGGCCTCAAGGTTAATTGGAATAAGTCTAATCTTTTTCCTCTGGATGCTGCCTGTACGCATGTGGCTCTGTCAGGGTGCCCCTTGCAGTGGACTAATCACTTGAAATATCTTGGAATTATTGTAACACCTAGTGCCTTGGGATTACATATCTAAACTCCCGCATTCTGTCACTGGTAGAATAAACCTTGTTAAAATGATGATTCAGCCAAAATATCTGTATGTTTTACACCATTCCCCTATTTACATTCCCCACAAAAATTTTCCAATATTAATAGCCTCCTCTCCTCATTTATTTGGGCAACCCGTAAACCCAAAATTAAGCTACTCACACTAACGCGTAGTAAAAATATGGGGGGTTTCGCTCTTCCCAACCTTCAGTTCTACTACACTGCAGTGCAACTAGTGCATTTGTTGGATTGGCTTGCTCCGGAGGGACCCCCGGACATAGTAAACTCAATGATACGCTTTACATGGCCCTACTACTCGCCTGCTCAGGCCCTGCTGGTTGAAGGTGTCCCTTCCTCTGTGCTCCCTATTGTCAGGCAAGCTATTGAAGTTTGGCGGTACGCTCATCATCTCTTGGGTGGTGAGGGTATTGATCCAGATACCCCACTGTGGTACAACAAGACGCTTCTTGAATGTGGGCTAATGGGTGCACATAATCCGTGGTCTAGATCTAATTTGCAAATTATTGGTCAGATTGTTAGTCAAGGGCAACTCAAAACATTTGATCAATTGCGGCAGGATTTTGGTTTTCCCCGTACTGCATTCTTTGCTTATCTCCAACTTAGGCATGCTCTGATGACTCAATATTCTGGTTCACTTCCTATAAGTACTGTCTCACCGCTTAAGACCCTTCTAACAGATCTTACTCACCGTAAGGCTGTTTCTAAGATCTATAAAATTCTCAACTTAGAGAGTACGCATGCAGCTCTAATGTCCCTGAAACTTAAGTGGGAGTCAGATGTTGGCCCTTTGACGGAAGAGGTGTGGTCTCATATGGTGGGATGTACTGGGGATGCTACAGCTTGCTTGAAATATCAGCAAATACACTATTATATCCTTCATTGGGTTTACCACACCCCAGTGGGTCTGAGCAGGATGGGGCTGAGAACAGATACTAGGTGTCCTAAGTGTGGAGGGGGAGACGCCGATTTCTGGCACTTACTATGGGCCTGTCCGAAATTGTCTGATTTTTGGTGTAGTATTTGGGACTGCATGGAAACTACCCTTTATATACTTCCTCCTATTACCCCCCTGCTAGCCTTATTTGGTGTACAGTTAGAAGAATTGTTTGGCGTAGTGATATACAAATATGTCATGAATCTTACTGCCCTGGCCAAGGTTGTGATTGTTAGAAACTGGTTTGCGCCAGAATCGCCCACAGTTCAGCAATGGTTGGTGCTAGTTAATGAAACCATTTGACATGAGAGGCACTCATATATGCAACGGGGTGTAATTCAAATATGACAAGCTTTGGTCCAGGTGGTGTGAATCCAGGTACGGTACTTCAACATGTGAAGATGTCTAATTTCGGTCTCGGGTGTGGTGGGCTGTTTTTCCTGTAATCTTCTGGCCCCCTGTATCTGCCATGTGCGCACAATACTGTCCTCGAGGTGAAGCCGCCAACTGTCCAAGTGTGATCCTCGGGTGTCCATCCCTTCTTCAATGTATAAATGCTCCATTTTTCTTTCCTTTTATTTTTCTTCAATTTTTTTTTATATATACATGAAAAGATACTGCCATGCATCAGATGAAATGCCACTGTGGGAGTCTATAATGTACACTGAAACTTATTTTGTGACCGTATTTTGCTGTTCCTTCATGAATACATCCGTGATAGGCTTTGTTAGTTTGGTTCTCTATAAGTTAAGGGTAAGGGGGAGGTAGGGGTTTTTGGTAATGATTCCTAGCTGGGTCTTCCCGGTCACTGGTTATGCAGTTTTGTAAATGTATGTTTTTATTTTTTGTCTTGTCTGTTGTTACTGTTAGTATCTGTTGTATGTGTAAAATTTTGAAAATTGCAATAAAAATCTACTGAATTTTTAAAAAAATTAAGAAGTGAAAAAGACTATTAGTATTAAAAACTAAGGACTAAGGACCATGGGCCGTATGGAGAGCTCTTTAAGACCGCGTATACGCAATCTACGTTGCAACAAGTAATGTAGATTACATTACAGAATTACTGCGCATGCGCAGTAAAACATATTGGAAACCTCCGGCCGCATATGGAATGCGGCCGGAGCTCTGCATACGGCACCATATTCCTACTATCGGACGTATAGCATATACATCCGGAGTTAGCGAGTTTTACTACTGCGCATGAGTAGTAAATTTTTAACGTAATCTACGTATCTTTTTCTTACATAGATTGCGTATATGTGGTCTTAAGTCCACGGCCTCAAGTCCTACCCCCCTGCCTGGCAACATTAGTATCCTAGTGTTGCTAGGGGCAGGGAGGGACTTAATGATAAAATTTGCATATCAAGCCCTGCCCCATCCCTATAAAAGCTAAAAGGGGTAAATAATAATCAAGGGGCTTAATGACACAATTTGCATAAATTGCTTTATTAAGCTCCGTCCCCTGCATGCATCTATGGCTTCCCTCCGGGATCTCCCAGAGGGAAGCTATTGAAAGTCGGCAACTCTGACATTCCTACTGATGCCCGGTGCTGTCCGCACCCCTTCTTTGATGCCTTTGTTAGGGTATAAGCTTTTTTCCACCTATTTGTGGTTTTATTTGATTTGATTGGTCAGGTATTTTTATACAGATCTCTTCTCAAGGTTGTTTAATGGTTTAAGGGATGGCCTTAGACAAATGAAAAGAGGAACATGAAAGGGCTGTCCAATTCCATGTCTAACTAACATGGTAGCCACATATCTCAATTCAGCAAATATATAATTCAAAAGAAAAATTCCAATCCCAGCATATGTCCTCTCAGCAATGGAGTCTGTCAGCCTGACCCATTCTTCTTTGTAGATGCTAAACCTAAGTGAGCTAAAGAATTTTTGCTGATGTCAAGGCCATGCGAATGTTGTTTGTCTTTGATTGTTTTTGATGTCTTTGTTCATACAAAGAAAGCACTTAAAAAAAGAATCATTTCCAAGAGGGAAAATATTTCACTTAAAGTCAAATAATTCTATAGTTCTATTAAAAGCAGTAATCTTAAAAATAATAATCAAAGGCAGGGTGTAGTACAAAAAAAAATGTGAACTACAAGAAAATGTTTTCTAAGCTTCTTGTGTACCAAAATTTAGATTAATATAAAAATTCTAGCTTTGCCAAGTTAGTAAGCCCATGATATGGTGCATTCTGTATTAGAGAGATGCAATTCTGATAAAAGCGGTTTCGGTCACTACAGCAATAATTAGTAATTTGTCAATGATACAGCAGATACCACAATGTCAGACACCCACAGAATTGCAAAATTGTTCTAAAAAAAGCATAGTAAACTAAAATATATATTTCCTACCTTACCCCAGCTTCTACTCCCGACAACTCTCTCCTCCGCTTTTTCACACTGCTCTATCCTCTCAATCGTTTAACCCTCTCAGCACTTTAGTCTTGGCAGCTTACCTGTTGGCACTCTAAATGTTTCACTAACGTGCTACAGTTGATAGCAGAACCATCAGACATAAAATATAGGAGTATTCACAGTTGCCATCTTGCAATCCTGAAAACTTGGCATAGAATTCAACTGGGCACCACTTGTGCAGAGACTTCGTGTTCCCTCAGATCTTAAAGGGGTTTCCTATAAATTTCCTATATATATATATGCTATTTGGCATGACGTGTGGTGACTATATGCTCAGTTCTCCACTATTCTCTGTTTAAAGGATTTTTTGTTTGTCTGCATTTACTTGGTCACTTTTTTGGCACTGCACTTTTTTGCTTTAATGAATTGGTTATTCTTGTTGCTAATTATGGACATATTTTTTTCGATTGTTCACTTTGCCCTTGGAGAATCTTAAATACTTTTTGACTACTTGAGTATATTACATTTTTTTGAGTGCTGATCTGGACAGGTTAATCTTGTTCCTATATACATCTATACTTATTGCCTTAGATCCTGCACCAAACCAAATTATTGTTGATATTTATGATCAGTGTGCACCACAGCCTTTTGGCTTTTTTCTTGATATATATATATATATATATATATATATACATACACACACACAAAAAACAAGACATGGCCTGGTACTCTAGCCATTAC
>WWET01001842.1:242489-276825 GCA_011038615.1 Limnodynastes dumerilii | reverse complement strand
ATAAGATATATCCCTGCATGCAAAGAATACAATTAACTTGACTCCCCCCGAAAACAACATGGTTTTGCCCAGGTGTGACTTTAAGTTCTTATTTTAAGAAGATTCTTAAGTCTGAATCAGGTCCTAAGAGAGGAATTTACACCTGGGCAAAACCATGTTAATTTCAGGGGGAGTCAAGTTAATTGTATTCTTTTCATGGAGGGATATATCTTTGAATTGCTTACTGCACACAGATACTGACCAGCTTTACTATCACACTGTTATTTAGACTTGGGATCGGAAACATCACGTCTCAACTCTAATATTGTTTGCAACAGATGAAATATGACTCCCCTGCAATCAACATGGTTTAGCCCAGGAGTAACTTTCCTCTCTTAATTTCAAGCTCCTTCTTAAGTCTGGATCCAGCCCAATGTGCCAGACACACAGCCTGGTACATCATCAAGTACAGCAAGAAAATTAATTGAAGAAATAGCACCTCTTCATAAGAAACTTGATAGAAATCAAAATATTTGGTATAAACAAGTTCAAACTTTGAAAGCATACATGAAGAAATGTCACGGCACCACTAAGTGGTATTGTAAATGAAATTTCAAATATTAGGAAGAATATTTCCACATTCTTAGAAGAAGCTACCAAATTTATGTACAGAGAGGTTCCAGCACATGATGAACAAACAACAATATCCAGGCCAGGCCCATCTACATGCATTGGCCAACCACCAACAACAAGCCAAAACAAGGCAGCAATTTGCATCAACAAGTGAGACAAAAAAAAATGTCATCAACATAACACTGGGCAGTGCCACCCATGGCTAGTGGGTAGTCATATTTGGCATGGGGTTAGTACTGAGTGGCAACTTGTATGTTTTGCAAATGACGCTCAGCTTAAAATCCAAGACAGCGGTGTTACAGCATGTTACTGGCACTGCACAGAGAGCAAATGAGCGGATCTTGTCTTTGCTCTTCTGTGCAGCAGGGCCCGTCCACTCACTTACTGTATACAGAGTCAAATGTGCCTAAGTAGGGAAAATATGCATGGACGTTGCTGTGCCCGCCCTGCCTACCTAATCTAAATGCCTTCATCCACCCACCCACCCACCTCTCCTAAGTTTCCCCAGAGGCTTCACTGGCACTCCTTTTACTTGAAAAAAACTAGTCAGTATGACTATGCATGTGCAGTAGTCATTACTTAAAGCAGCAGCTTCTTAGGTGTGAATCAGGCTCATTGGGCCTGATCCAGAGTAGCGCCCGCCGTCGCTCGGACGGCGGGCGTAAGCGTAAGATCGGCTTTGCAGCCGATCTGCGCATGCGCCGGGAGATGGTAAACACAATGTGCACACAAAGGAGAGGAGCAAATGGAACCACTCAACTGACATGTAAGGACAATGGGCCTGATCCAGAGCTACGACCGCCGTCGCTAGTACGGCGGCCATAGCTCTAATGCGCATGCGCCGGGCAGATGTTGCCCAGCGTCACTATGGAAACGCCCGATCGTTGATCGGGCGTCCATAGTAGCGCCGTAGGGACGCTGGAGGGGACGTCCTTCAGCGTCCCTACGCTCACGTTACTCCTGGTGGGTGGGGAGAGGTAAGTAAATGAGGGTGGGGGGGCGTTCTAAGAGGCTATACGCTCCTGTGCGAGCGTATGGCCCCTTCCTTATGCCGGCCGAAGGTAGGGTAGCCTTCAGCCGGCGTAAGGAAGGGGCCATACGCCCGCACAGGGGGAGTCAGCGATGTAACGCTGTAACATAATTTGCATAATAATTTGCATAATAACGTTAGTACGCTCAGCGCTACATCGTACCTCTGGATCAGGCCCATTGTGTCCAGCCTCCATGTGTGCCTGTTTGTTGTCCGGCCTCCATTTGTGTCCATAATATATTTTAATGTTTTACTTACCCTTGCTGTCTTCACCCTCTTCCTCCATGAGACTGCTTGAATGACCCTGCTTTGCTGGGTGTCCCCCTTTAAGTTACCTTCTGGCACTCCCCATGCGATTGCAGGGCTCACTTGTCCCTAAAAACTGTCTTACTTGTATGTATACAGTAGTGCCAATATCTTGTGTCCTCTTACTCAACAGTTTTCCTCTTTGTGTCTCCTAGCAAAAGAATGTAGGAGGATCACCATTCCTTTACTTTGCTAGGGGTGCCCGGACACCAAGATACGCCCCTACTGCTGTGCTGCTTTCTCTCTCTTGAGGAGCTCGTATGCATTTTAGATTATAATAATTAATTATTTTAAAAATGTTCTGGGCTGTACCAGTAGTACACATATCACATAATTACATTCTCCATCTTTCATAATATCTTGCTTCTAATGCAAAACACAATTTGTGTTCTGTATTTTGATGGTATAAAAGCTTGGATTTTTAAAGTTATAGGTATGTAAAATGTGAACACGTCCAGTAAGAAGAAATTGGTATTGTGGCAAATTCTGTTTGCCTCTGAACAACAAAATAGCTACAATTGCAAGCACCTACTGTTTTAATAGGAACTAATTTGAGATTGTGCTGAACACTTGTATGACAATATACTTCTAAAATGATATGAAATTGTGCCATCTTTATGCATAATGAAATACCCCCTTTTGTCAATATACCCCAGCTATAATTAATCAAAGCATTGAAGATATTGGCATTTTATATTGTAAAACTGATACTAGCCAAAGATTAAGCATAGCAATTATCTTGTTGACAGTCACATTTTATGTAAAATACATGGCATTACAATTATAAATAACCATCCGATGCTCAGTGGGAGCCTTGGGCACATTGCAGCTATATCACTGAATGACCTCCAGCATTCTGTACTGCTAAGGGAGAGATGTCTAGGAGTTAACTAGCACTTTTCAAAGACTTTATTTTATGAGATGACAGCAGTCCCTGGGTGGTGTAAATTATGTCAGCTTGAGATACATTTGTGTTTCTAAAAGAGGATCTGACCGCAGTGAGATATCAAAAACGAATATGAGCATTTGTCTGGGTTTTATTATGCTGTGTCCTAAAACCCTCTTTTCAGAAGAGCTTACAATTTGTACTATTTAACAATAAATACATAGCTTTGTGAATGTCTTATACATGTTTAGAATTTGTTAGTGTTTAATTGTGGTTTTTGCAAAACATATCAAAAGACCCAAAAATAATGAAAAAGGATTATTCCTTCTACTTCCATATTAGAATAGGCAAGTGCTTTATGCCAGATCTACATTTCTCCTTCCACTCAATGTTTAAATAGATAGTGTGTATGCAAGAGCGACTGACAGGTATATGAGGAGGTCTAATGCTAGCTTAGGTACATGAAAGGTGTGATGGCATGCAATAAGCTTCCTCCCTCTTTAAAAGCCAAAGGCTCTTTCTCAAAAAATGGTCTTACAACAGGTTAGGTTTTGTTGACAACAATCTTAGCTGCTTTCTTAATAGAAAACACACAAATAAATCTTGCGCCTAATCAAGACCAACAAAGATTTCTATGTAATTTTATACAAAAAGATATTGGAGGCTGCTGTCCTACAAACGGGTCTGGAGCCCGTGAAAGGAGAAACAAATACAGAGTAGATAATGGACAGCGCCAGAAATATCAACAACTCCTTGAAACTGAATAACAATATAATTGAAAATGTATTATTATAAAACACACATAATATAAATTAAAAAGTAACCACAAACAGAAGTAGATAGATCTACTTCAGCATGAATGATGAGTAACCACAATTGAAATCTCAAAAAAAAGGAAAAAGTTGTTCCAATAATGAAGGGGAATGTTGTATTCAACCCACAGTGTAACACAATAATTGGGTATGAGTAAATTCAAGCTGTCCACAGGGTCCTGTGTAATGTTTACATCCACATGGGGACAAGAATGGATAAAAGATATTATAATATTGTATTCCAAATCCACAATGGGAACTGTTCATAAAGTGGTAATTTATGATGAATTATCTCAAAGATGGAATGAAGCTAGTGATAGCCAGTGGAGAGAAAAAAAACAAAGCTCACAGAATTCCAATGCAAATGCTCCTGAGAGTGTGGACTTATGTGGTGAAAGAGCAAAAAATGACTCACAGGTTTTAGGAGCTCCAGATGGCGAGCACTTGCACTTTGTTGTAGAGGTACTGTGTACCAATGCCAGTGGAGGTGAGACAGTGGTGCCAGGCTCAGACAGCAGGAGAAGATGTGAAAGGTGGTCCGAAGGCAGTGCAATGGCACTGTGCTTTGGAGGTACTGCGCACCAATGCCGGTAGAAACAGGACGGATATGCCAAGTTCAGACTGCAGTGAGTACTGTAGGCAGGTATATCAGGCCGTGGCAACTGGAAGGCAGGTTGGCCGACAGCGTGGAGGCAGACGGAAAAGCTAGATTCTGAGAGGTGAGCAGGGCTGTGCTTTCAAAGTACTTGGACTCAATGTGGTCAATGTGGGAGGTGAAACCGGAACGTGGTCTCATCAGATGCGCATGGGTATCGTACGCTTACGCGTTTCATCGCACTGCGGCGATTTCATCAGAGGGAAAAATGAGTGTCTGTGTCAGGAGGCAGCTTCCTTTATACTGGGTTAATCGTTCACAAAGAAGAAACACCTGAACGTGCCTCAGTAACTTAATTTGATTCTACAGAAAAAATGTCCATTGACAAAATGCAATATATTGACACATTATGTTGTTATAATAGTTTCAAGAGGTCAAAAAGGTGTGAGGACAACAACAAATCCGTAAGTGGCTGTTGTAATCATCATCAAACTTTCTATGGAAATACATGAAATTTAAATGGTGCCTTCATACATATAAAATTCTCATCAATGAATATGCAATAAATGTGTAGTGGACATGTTTCAGAAACCTCTGAAACAGATGCATGTCCGCATGCACATGAAAACATCGTAATATCTACAGATAGATGAATAAATGTCGCCATTGACAATAAATGTTAACAGGATAAATCAAATAAATTGCAGTCATAAAATTAACTAACTTAATGACATTTGTGAAAAATAAAATGAAGTAAATTGATTTACAAAAAAAGATAAAATAAAAATAAATAACATAAAAAATTTATGTATAGTATAAAATAAATTGAAAATATGAATGGGAAAAGAATGGGAAATGTTAAATGGATGAATGATGAATGGTAAATGAAAATAAATAAATGATAAAAGTAATAATAATAATGAAAATAAAAATAAAAATGATAATAATAAAAAAAAAAAATTGACTGAAATGGAATGGAGTAAATAAGGACATGGAATATACACGTTACATGGTAGCCGAGCCAAAGGAAACAATATAGCAATGAAGAGTATATGCATATGAGCATTGGAGTGTAATATATGGACATATGGAAAGAAGTACATGGATGCACATAAATGCACATATGCTAATGATGGAACTTTCATAAAACTGCGTTAAGTTCAATGTTTTCATTTAGCCCTTCTGGGGCCAAGGAATTTAGTTGGTGGATCCAGAATACTTCTTGTTTGCAGAGACGTTTGAAACGGTCTCTACCTCTTGCTGTCGGTTGTATATGTTCAATGCCTATCACCTCTCAGCTGGTGGTGTTACCTTCATGTGTCAAGGCAAAATGTGGACTCAATGTGCCATGCATTTTTTTATTACATTTCGTCTATGCTCACCAAAGTGCATACAAAGTGATCTTGTGGTGCGGCCCACATAATACAAATTGCAACTGCATTTGAGTATATAGATCACGTAGGGCGTACCGCAATTTATAAAACTTCTGATATTAAATTCCTTAAGCACTCCATTAATCATGGGTCTAAATGTAGTTCTATTTTTAACATGCTTACATGTAAGACACCTAACATCATTACATTTAAAACAGTCAACAGTTGCTATAGGTAAACAATTTTGACTAATTTGGTTGCTAGTTATATCTCTTATAGAAGGGATCTTAGTTTTTAGTTTCAAAAAGCTAGGAGCCAATAGATTTCGTAAATTTCTTCCTTTTTTGTATATTACTTGAGGTCTCAAAGGTAAGATCTCTTTTAAACTTTTATCCTGTAGCAATACAGGATAGTTAGTTTTGAATATATTTTTTATTTTATAAGATGCTTTATTGAATTGGGTTATGAAAGCGCATTCATTATAGGAAACCAATTTTTCTTGTTTTTGTCTTTTCCTGTTTAACATTAATAAGTCTGACCTATTCATACCTTCTACTTTGTTTAATGCATTTATTAAAATATAATTAGGGTATTCCCTTTCTTCAAAGCGTGATAACATGTCAGAAACTTGTTGTTTAAATTATGAAAATGAAGAACAGTTTCTCTTCAGACGCATTAGTTGGCCCTTCGGGACATTAGCTTTCCATTTGGAATGATGGGCACTATGATAATGGAGATACTTATTAGCATCTGTGGGCTTGTGGTATGTAGAAGTGACAATTTTTGAATCATGAATCCGTAACGACAAATCCAAAAAATCCATAGCCAAATGATCAAATTTGTGAGTGAATTTGAGATTATGATTATTCCGGTTAAGGTGTGCAACAAATTCAAGTGCTCTGTGTTCACCACCACCCCAAATAATGAATAAGTCGTCTATGTAACGGCCATAAAGGACCAGGTCCATCCCGAACTCGCTCCCCCACACGTGGGTATTTTCAAAATCGCCCATTTATAGGTTTGCATAGCTCGGGGCGAAACGGGTCCCCATGGCCGTTCCCTGCACCTGTAAAAAATGTGAACCCCCAAATAAAAAATTGTTGTAAAAATAAATAGAATGCAATCAGAGATTAAATTTTGCTGTGGTTCGGATAATTGACCAGTTCTTCATAATTTAAACAACAAGCTTCTGACATGTTATCACGCTTTGAAGAAAGGGAATACCCTAAACATATTTCAATAAATGCATTAAACGAAGTAGAAGGTATGAATAGGTCAGACTTATTAATGTTAACAGGAAAAAACAAAAACAAGAAAAATTGGTTTCTTATGAAATGAACATCAGAGAAGTTCAAAATCTTTCTATAATGAATGCGCTTTCATAACCCAATTCAATAAAGCATCTTATAAAATGAAAAATATATTTAAAACTAACTATCCTGTATTGCTACAAGATAAAAGTTTAAAAGAGATCTTACCTTTGAGACCTCAAATAATATACAAAAAAGGAAGAAATTTACTAAATCTATTGGCTCCTAGCTTTTAGAAACCAAAAACTAAGTATACTTCTATAAGAGATACAACTAGCAACCAAAATAGTCAAAATTGGTTACCTATAGCAACTGTTGGCTGTTTTAAATGATGTTAGGTGTCTTACATGTAAGCATGTGAAAAATAGAACTACATTTAGACCCATGATTAATGGTGTACCTAAGGAATTTAAAATCAGAAGTTTTATAAATTGCGGTACGCCCTACGTGAGCTATATACTCAAATGCAGTTGCAATTTGTATTATGTGGGCTGCACCACAAGATCACTTTGTACGCGCTTTGGTGAGCATAGACGAAATGTAATAAAAAATGCATGGCACACAGTGTGTCAAGGCCTTTTGCCTTGACACATGAAGGCAACACCACCAGCTGAGAGGTGATAGGCATTGAACATATACAACCGACAGCAAGAGGTGGAGACCGTTTGAAACGTCTCTGCAAACAAGAAGTATTCTGCATCCACCAACTAAATTCCTTGGCCCCAGAATGGTTAAATGAAAACATCGAACTTAACGCAGTATTATGAAGGTTCCATCATTAGCAGATATGCATATATGCGAATATATTTGCACGCATATGTGCATTTATGTGCATCCATGTACTTCTTTCCATATGTCCATATATTACACTCTCCACCACTCATATGCATATACTCTTCATTGCTATATTGTTTTCTTTGGCTCGGCTACCATGTGACGTGTATATTCCATGTCCTTATTTACTCCATTCCATTTTAGTCAATAATTTTTTTTTTATTATTATCATTTTTATTTTTATTTTCATTATTATTACTTTTATCATTTATTTATTTATTTTCATTTACCATTCATCATTCATCCATTTAACATTTACCATTCTTTTCCCATTCATATTTTCAATTTATTTTATACTATACATACATTTTTTATGTTATTTATTTTTATTTTATCTATTTTTATGTCATCCAATTTACTTCATTTTATTTTTCACAAATGTCATTAAGTTAGTTAATTTTATGACAATGCAATTTATTTGATTTATCCTGTTAACATTTATTGTCAATGGCGACATTTATTCATCTATCTGTAGATATTACGATGTTTTCATGTGCATGCGGACATGCATCTGTTTCAGAGGTTTCTGAAACATGTCCACTACACATTTATTGCATATTCATTGATGAGAATTTTATATGTATAAAGGCACCATTTAAATTTCATGTATTTCCATAGAAAGTTTGATGATGATTACAACAGCCACTTATGGATTTGTTGTTGTCCTCACACCTTTTTGACTCCTTGAAACTATTATAACAACATAATGTGTCAATATATTGTATTTTGTCAATGGATATTTTTTCTGTAGAATCAAATTAAGTTACTGAGGCACGTTCAGGTGTTTCTTCTTTGTGAACGATTAACCCAGTATAAAGGAAGCTGCCTCCTGACACAGACTCACACTCATTTTTCCCTCTGATGAAATCGCCGCAGCGCGATGAAACACGTAAGCGTACGATACCCACGCGTATCTGATGAGACCACGTTTCACCTCCCACAGTGACCACATTGCATCCAAGTACTTTGACAGCACAGCCCTGCTCACCTCTCAGAATCAGGCTTGTCCGTCTCCCTCCACGCTGTCGGTCGACCTGCTTGCCAGCTGCCAAGGCCTGAAATACCTGCCTACAGTACTTCCTGCAGTCTGAACTCGGCGTATCCATCCTGTTTCCACCGGCATCGGTGCACAGTGCCTCCACAGCACAGTGCCATTGCGCTGCCTTCGGACCACCTTTCATATCTTCTCCTGCGGTCTGAGCCCAGCGCCACTGTCTCACCTCCACTGGCATTGGTACACAGTACCTCTACAACAAAGCACAAGTGCTCGCCATCTGGAGCTCCTAAAACCTGAGAGTCACCTTTTCCTCTTTCACCACATAAGTCCACACTCTCAGGAGCATTTGCATTGGAATTCTGTGAGCTTTGTTTTTTTTCTCTCCACTGGCTATCACTAGCTTCATTCCATCTTTGAGATAATTCATCATAAATTACCACTTTATGAACAGTTCCCTTTGTGGATTTGGAATACAATATTACCTTTGTGTATTTGTAATACAATAGTATAATATCTTTTATCCATTCTTGTCCCTTTTTTTGAGATTTCAATTGTGGTTACTCATCATTTATGCTGAAGTAGATCTATCTACTTCTGTTTGTGGTTACTTTTTAATTTATATTGTGTGTTTTATAATAATACATTTTAAATTGTATTGTTATTCAGTTTCAAGAAGTTGTTGATATTTCTGGCGCTGTCCTTTATCTACTTTGTATTTGCTTTCTTAATAAAACATCTTCCCATGGCCAGCCTTTCTTTGAGCATGTGGACTGTTTTGCCAACACGTAATTTTTACCACAGGCATACTATAATGTATACCACAAATTTAGAGTCACAGGACAGCTTATGTTGGATCCTAAAAGTCAGATCAATGTAAAGGTTACAAAATGTATCACTCAAAATCAAGTAGGGGCAATTGACACACCTGCAACATTTGATCATACCTGTTTTGGGGGTTAAGCGATGTTGGGCTGAAGACTGCATGACATCATTAGTTACAAGTATATCCCTTAAATTGGAACTATGTCTAAAGCTAATAAGGGGAGGTGATTGTAGTTTAAGACCTAATTTAGGATCGGTCGGTAGCTATAATATGACAATGGTTCAGTATTGGTCTCTTTGGGGTAGGTGACATAGTTGCTTAGATGCAGAACGTTAAACGTTCATGTTGTTTATCCCTCCCCTTATTAGCTGTTAAAAGACTTTTTTGGAGAAAGGACATAAGTTCTCAGACCTTTGATGTATGCCCGTGGCACATATCCCCCTGTTGAGATGATTTGGGCATAGGCGTTATCTTTTATTACAAAATGAAGCTAGATTAATGTTCTTCTTTAAAGCTTTGGCTCCCAATGCGATAAATTAGAAATTGAACTTTGTGAACACATTTTTTTGTGAATATAACTGATCTAAAAAATCTATTTTAGGATTATTAATTATAGTATGAGACATTCACAACCTGATGTATTTAATTGATACTTTTATTGCAATGTATTTGTTTTCATGTCTTATTTAACACTGTTTTGTCTTTGGCCAATATCACACAGGCAAGAGCCAAAATAATCTTTACTCATTTTTGAAACAGAAATTAATTGTTGAAACGCATTAAACAATTAAAATGGCGCATCCATGTGAGCCAATAGGAAACAAGCTATCAGTATATATAAAGATGCCCACAAACACCACGCTTGACTGCTTAATAATGGCGGCAACTGCTGACAAAAAGCGTAATTGCAATTTCACAAGGCAGGAGGTAGAGAAATTGGTGCATCCTGTACTTGAGAAACTGTGTGATGGAGAAGTCCGCCTGGGAAGAAATCACAACCTCCCTTAACCAGTTCTCCAAAGAACAACATGGAGAAGCGGAGGAACGATATTCCACAATGGTAAAAAAAAAATAGTTGAGATAAACGTAGCTTGTGTGTTTTTCAAATTTTAATATTCCCAAAAAACATTATTTTTTTTAATTACTTTTCATTAAACTTACTTATATATTCATTTCTTTACAGATGGCAGGATTTCCAAACTAATTTGAGAAGAAAATTAGCTGACAGGGAGAAATTCGGCAGGTCACTTTTTAATAAACCATCTGATATGTCTTAATTATTATCTCCAAAATATACAAAAACGGCCCCCAAAAATTTTCTGACATGATTATTAAACTCCTAAAAAATTGAAATGAAACAATATATAACAAAAATTTTCTGACATGATTATTAAACTCCTAAAAAATTTAAATGAAACAATATATAACTTTTAAAATAATATATATATATATATATATTGTTTTTTAATTCTGTATATGTATCTTAATGAAATCAGTAGATACATTTTAATATTAAATTACAGGAGGACTGGAGCTGGCAGAATGCCAACCTCTTTAAAATGATCAGCAATAGAACATCTGGGGTTCGGGGTGATCGGTCTTTGAGAAGTTATTGACGTGGGACAATCTGTAGACTTTGGTGATGGTGTGCACCAACATCTCACCCAACCTAGAACCCAGGAGGAAAATCCTGTAATAACCCTGGTAAGTGTTTGTTTAGCCAGAATACCAAAGTTTCTATTTGTCTGTTTAATTTTTAAGCATGTGATCAATTCAACCAATGTGGATAGTGTACTATGAAACTTTAAAAACAAACAAACATGTCAAGCTCATGAAAGCTATCTTTTGGATTTGGCATGACAGTTGATGTTAATTTTTAGATGTTTAAAGTATAGCAACAAAGTTTTAAAATCAATTTTAACATATTCTTTGTTTTGTATCTTTGCTGTATAATCTGATTTCGATACCATTATAAAACCCATAGACCCTCTAGCATGCAGTTCTGACTAAAGAGGTTTTGAATTGTGCTTGGAGGATTCTCTGGTAGCAACAACATCATATGCATCTGCACCCTCAGCTACTGCTGAGATAGAAATTCAAGGAACCACATGAACTTCAGCAACAGAGATGCCACTTCAGAGATGCCACTTAGAGAGAACAATTGCAGAAATTAAATATTTCTAGTGACCAGAAATCACGAAATTGTCAACAGAAAAAAATGAAATTTTTAAAAACCTGAGTGTCATGTTCGCAGGTATTCAAAAAGACATAAATTCTCAAATGAAAATCCAACAAGAGATGCTGCTAGTGGCAAAAAAAAACCAGTTACAGCCACAAGAAACAAATGTAATGATCAAATAAAGGAAACTAGAATTGGAAGAGCTTCACTTTTAAAAAGAATTTCCTGCATCTGAAGCCTTACAATCTTCACCGTGATCACCTTCGCCCTCAACGTCTCAGTGTAGGGTTGTTGTTGAAAACCCAAACAAAGGTTACAAAATTCTACAAAAATGCAAGCAAAAAAAACCTAATTTGTATATTTTTGTGCATTGTTATGAAGCACTTTTTTTTTGGCGCTCTGCAGAAGACGTTGATGTGACCTAAGGTCACACTGGCGTCATTCAGCAGAGCCGCCGCGACTGTGCCTAGCAGAGCCGCTGTGGCTGTTAACAGCAGACACTGGGGACCCACTGGGGAGTTACTACCCCTGTATAAGACGCACCTAGGTTTTAGACAACAATTTTTTTTTAAAAAGGTGCATCTTATACATGGGGAAATATGGTATTTCACAAGTTGAATCCATAAACAAACAATATAAACAAATGCTGCACAGCATTCCAACAGTAAACAATGTTTTAAAAATGTAAACAGTTATCAAGTTTAGAGAAAAAAAAATCAACATATGGCTGAAAATTTAAAGCAAAAAAAAACATCAGTAGTAGTAGTAAACTGATGGAAAAACTGTAAAAGGAACAAATTGTACAATATCTTAAATCCAGTAACTTACAGGATCTCAAGTAGCATGGATTCACTGTGGTAAAATCCTGTCAAACAAATCTTGAATTTTTTGACTGGGTCAGTAAAGTATTAGATAAAGGGAGAAACATTGGTATTGGACTTAAATATGGTTGCATGGCTACAATCTTGATTACAGGATAGACAATAGAGGGTTGTAGTAAATGGAATCCCTTCTGGGGATGGTAAGGTAACCAGTGGAGTACCCCAGGGTTCTGTACTTGGACCAGTGTTATTTAATATCTTTATAGTTGATATTGCCTGTGGTATCAGTAGACACACCAGGAGGGGTACAGAAAATGAGAGATGATCTAGGTAAACTGGGGGAATGGTCAAGTGTGTGGAAACTGCAGTTTAATGCTAAAAAATGCAAAATCATACATTCGGGGCACAAAAACCTTAAACAAAGTGATGAGAGGCAAGTCAGATGCTTGGTTGCATAGGGAGAGGAATTAGTAGCAGAAGGAGAGAAATAGTGATGTGCCTTTATAGATCGTTGGTACGATCTCACCTAGAATACTGTGTTCAGTTCTGGAGGCCATATCTCTTGAAATACATAAATACTTTAGAGACTGTGCAAAGAAGAGAACTAAAATGGTCCATGGCCTGTGTCACAAATCATACCAAGAAAGGCTAGAGGAACCAAACATGTATAGCTTGGAGTAGAGAAGGGAGAGGGGGGATATAATAGCAGCTTTCAAAGATATCAAGGATTGTGAATGGCTAAAGGAGGAGGCATTTTTCAGAGGAAAAGGCAGTGGCCAGGGGCGTAGCTAAAGGTTCATGGGCCCAGGTGCAAAAGGTCAGCTTGGGCCCCCCCACATAGAGGCTGTTTGAGGTGCACTACCGTAGTGCCAGTGGAGCGCAGCACACCTCAAGTCCACAGAAGACAGATGAGCACAGAAGACAGATGAGTGACAGGCTGGTGCCCCCAGTATCCCTCATCGTGTGTCCAGTTCCCCCAGTATCCCTCATAATATATCCAGCCCCCCAGCATCCCTCATCATATGTCCAGTACCCCAGTATCCCTCATCATATATCCAGTTCCCCCATTATCCCTCATCATATGTCCAGTACCCCAGTATCCCTCATCATATATCCAGTTCCCCCATTATCCCTCATCATATGTCCAGTACCCCAGTATCCCTCATCATATATCCAGTTCCCCCATTATCCCTCATCATATGTCCAGTACCCCAGTATCCCTCATCATATATCCAGTTCCCCCATTATCCCTCATCATATGTCCAGTACCCCAGTATCCCTCATCATATATCCAGTTCCCCCATTATCCCTCATCATATGTCCAGTACCCCAGTATCCCTCATCATATATCCAGTTCCCCCATTATCCCTCATCATATGTCCAGTACCCCAGTATCCCTCATCATATATCCAGTTCCCCCATTATCCCTCATCATATGTCCAGTACCCCAGTATCCCTCATCATATATCCAGTTCCCCCATTATCCCTCATCATATGTCCAGTACCCCAGTATCCCTCATCATATATCCAGTTCCCCCATTATCCCTCATCATATGTCCAGTACCCCAGTATCCCTCATCATATATCCAGTTCCCCCATTATCCCTCATCATATGTCCAGTACCCCAGTATCCCTCATCATATATCCAGTTCCCCCATTATCCCTCATCATATGTCCAGTACCCCAGTATCCCTCATCATATATCCAGTTCCCCCATTATCCCTCATCATATGTCCAGTACCCCAGTATCCCTCATCATATATCCAGTTCCCCCATTATCCCTCATCATATGTCCAGTACCCCAGTATCCCTCATCATATATCCAGTTCCCCCATTATCCCTCATCATATGTCCAGTACCCCAGTATCCCTCATCATATATCCAGTTCCCCCATTATCCCTCATCATATGTCCAGTACCCCAGTATCCCTCATCATATATCCAGTTCCCCCATTATCCCTCATCATATGTCCAGTACCCCAGTATCCCTCATCATATATCCAGTTCCCCCATTATCCCTCATCATATGTCCAGTACCCCAGTATCCCTCATCATATATCCAGTTCCCCCATTATCCCTCATCATATGTCCAGTACCCCAGTATCCCTCATCATATATCCAGTTCCCCCATTATCCCTCATCATATGTCCAGTACCCCAGTATCCCTCATCATATATCCAGTTCCCCCATTATCCCTCATCATATGTCCAGTACCCCAGTATCCCTCATCATATATCCAGTTCCCCCATTATCCCTCATCATATGTCCAGTACCCCAGTATCCCTCATCATATATCCAGTTCCCCCATTATCCCTCATCATATGTCCAGTACCCCAGTATCCCTCATCATATATCCAGTTCCCCCATTATCCCTCATCATATGTCCAGTACCCCAGTATCCCTCATCATATATCCAGTTCCCCCATTATCCCTCATCATATGTCCAGTACCCCAGTATCCCTCATCATATATCCAGTTCCCCCATTATCCCTCATCATATGTCCAGTACCCCAGTATCCCTCATCATATATCCAGTTCCCCCATTATCCCTCATCATATGTCCAGTACCCCAGTATCCCTCATCATATATCCAGTTCCCCCATTATCCCTCATCATATGTCCAGTACCCCAGTATCCCTCATCATATATCCAGTTCCCCCATTATCCCTCATCATATGTCCAGTACCCCAGTATCCCTCATCATATATCCAGTTCCCCCATTATCCCTCATCATATGTCCAGTACCCCAGTATCCCTCATCATATATCCAGTTCCCCCATTATCCCTCATCATATGTCCAGTACCCCAGTATCCCTCATCATATATCCAGTTCCCCCATTATCCCTCATCATATGTCCAGTACCCCAGTATCCCTCATCATATATCCAGTTCCCCCATTATCCCTCATCATATGTCCAGTACCCCAGTATCCCTCATCATATATCCAGTTCCCCCATTATCCCTCATCATATGTCCAGTACCCCAGTATCCCTCATCATATATCCAGTTCCCCCATTATCCCTCATCATATGTCCAGTACCCCAGTATCCCTCATCATATATCCAGTTCCCCCATTATCCCTCATCATATGTCCAGTACCCCAGTATCCCTCATCATATATCCAGTTCCCCCATTATCCCTCATCATATGTCCAGTACCCCAGTATCCCTCATCATATATCCAGTTCCCCCATTATCCCTCATCATATGTCCAGTACCCCAGTATCCCTCATCATATATCCAGTTCCCCCATTATCCCTCATCATATGTCCAGTACCCCAGTATCCCTCATCATATATCCAGTTCCCCCATTATCCCTCATCATATGTCCAGTACCCCAGTATCCCTCATCATATATCCAGTTCCCCCATTATCCCTCATCATATGTCCAGTACCCCAGTATCCCTCATCATATATCCAGTTCCCCCATTATCCCTCATCATATGTCCAGTACCCCAGTATCCCTCATCATATATCCAGTTCCCCCATTATCCCTCATCATATGTCCAGTACCCCAGTATCCCTCATCATATATCCAGTTCCCCCATTATCCCTCATCATATGTCCAGTACCCCAGTATCCCTCATCATATATCCAGTTCCCCCATTATCCCTCATCATATGTCCAGTACCCCAGTATCCCTCATCATATATCCAGTTCCCCCATTATCCCTCATCATATGTCCAGTACCCCAGTATCCCTCATCATATATCCAGTTCCCCCATTATCCCTCATCATATGTCCAGTACCCCAGTATCCCTCATCATATATCCAGTTCCCCCATTATCCCTCATCATATGTCCAGTACCCCAGTATCCCTCATCATATATCCAGTTCCCCCATTATCCCTCATCATATGTCCAGTACCCCAGTATCCCTCATCATATATCCAGTTCCCCCATTATCCCTCATCATATGTCCAGTACCCCAGTATCCCTCATCATATATCCAGTTCCCCCATTATCCCTCATCATATGTCCAGTACCCCAGTATCCCTCATCATATATCCAGTTCCCCCATTATCCCTCATCATATGTCCAGTACCCCAGTATCCCTCATCATATATCCAGTTCCCCCATTATCCCTCATCATATGTCCAGTACCCCAGTATCCCTCATCATATATCCAGTTCCCCCATTATCCCTCATCATATGTCCAGTACCCCAGTATCCCTCATCATATATCCAGTTCCCCCATCGAACTGCGCATGCGCACCGCAGAAAATACGCACATTCGCGTAGCGTATTTTCTAACGTAAGGATAATTCACGTATTGCGAACGTAAGTAATTACGTGTGGGCGTGCCAAAATTACGTTAGAGAAGATTACGTGCGAATTACGTGAAGTAGGCGGGGGGGGGGATTTAAAGTGTACAGTATGGGCGTGCTAAGCTGCGTACGTTCGCGTAGTCTGTACGCCCGTTAGCGGACGTATTGTGTTACGTATGGAAAAGTTAAGGTAGGGTTTGGGTAGCGTATTTTCACAAAATACGTCCGTGCAGGGGGTGTGTTAAGGGTAGCGTAGCGAATTTACGTACGCGAAAATTCGCTATGCGAACAAACATACTGCAAACGTTGTTCAGGATCTACCCCAATGTCCATATATTAAAGTAAAAATAGAAATGGTGGTAAGTAAAATTCTTTCCTCTTCTACACTTTCCTCGCTGTCTCCTCCACCCCTCTCTCTCTTCAAAGACTCCTCCAATGTCCTTTTTACAGTTCTCCGTAACTTTTCAACAGCTTTCCCTGACATAAAATTTATCCTCTCCGCTGCCACCGACATCTCTTCCCAATAAGTTTTGCTAACACCCAACAGCTCACCACTGAAATCGCTTCTCACTGCCACCGACTCTCTTCTCCGTTCCACTCCTGTCTCCTCAGGTCACCACCAATGTCCCTTCTCACCGCCACTGACTCTCCTCTCTGTCTCTGTCGTCTCCTCAGATTACCACCGATTCCTTTCCTTAGGTAACCACCGATACTGTTTCTCCATAATCCAATCACCTGGTTCTTATCAATGCCATTTCTCCAGCTACTCTGCTGCCTTTCTGATACTCTCCACCAAAATTACTCTTTCCAACTTGGCCTCAATATGCCTCTTTCTTTTCTGGCCTCTCCTATCACACTCTTTATCCTAACCCTCTTCACCAACACTTCTACTCTCTTCAGTCACCACTTCCGCACGCCACTCTCACTTTACTCAATCAGCCCTGTTGTTACTTCCTCTCCAGCCAACCCCTTGTGTATCCCTTGCACTCCTCAGTTCACAACTACCAGCTGATAGCTGCCTAGCAACATCCCATGCGCTAGCCTGTGCTTTAAAAATAAGCATGAGACACATGCATCTTGCATGCTCTCGAGATGATGTTAGGGCAACCGCATTGCAACATTTAAAGGAAGGTGTACCCTGTTATTCACCTCCCAGGGGCACCAAATGGAATAACACAGTGGCCGAAGTAGAATTCTCTCTGAACCAAATCAACAACATGGGCAAACACATCAAATTTACTTACTCTTGTAGCTTGTTGGTTGTTGGGTACACAGTAGTTATCTCAGTCAAAGATGGAGATCTATAGACACAGATCTATAATAAACCCTTTGACAGAAATATTCTTTTTTTGGCCTCCAGCCATCATCCCCAGTCCCTGAAATGAGGTTCACCCAATTCCTCAGATTATGCTGCATTAACAGCAATTTGGCAGTGAGAGATATTCAACTGGATGAGATGTAGAAAAAAATTCTTAGAGAGAGGATGCCCCATTTTATTACAAGCTAGTGCTAAAGCAATTGCCATTTTTAGGGAGAGACTCCTGCAATCTACCATTAAAGTGGGACAACATAGAAAGTGATGGCAGACAAGAGCCATCCAGTCTTCCCAGTTGTTTATTTAAACTATACGGACCCTAGACCCTATTTACCCTCAATTTAGTTTGAGATTTATGATATCCTTATATTTATCCCAAGCATGTTTAAACTGTTCTACTGTGTTTGCCTCAACCACCTCAGATGGGAGAATATTCCACTTATCTATCACCCTTTCAGTGAAGTAATTTTTCTGCACATTTCCTTTGAATCTACCACCCTCCAGTTTATATCCATGCCCTCATGTTCTATTACACCAATTTCTTTGAAAAATGCCACCCTCCTTTAGCCGGTCACAACCCTTGATGTATTTGAAAGCTACTATCATATTCCCCCTCTCCCTTCTCTGCTCCAAGCTATACATGTTTAGTTCCTCTAGCCTTTTTTGGTATGATTTGTGACAAAAGCCATGGACCATTTTAGTTGTTCTTCTTTGCACATTGTATGTCTCCAATGTATTTATATCTTTCTGGAGATATCAAAGCGGTTCTCCTTCCGCTTTGATACTGTTATTATTAGTTAATTTTAGAGTTTACCTATGGACTTTAATTAAGCACACACCGTTTTCTTAATTAAACAGAGGGAGGTATTTATAGTGCCTGAGGCTGATCACTTATCCACCTGTAATCAAGCCAAGGCGAAGCACACATCAGAAGTTTTCACTCAGCTCTGGGAAGTGCACTCCCAGCACTGGGCGCCCATCATTGATTCCAGACCTGGCTGTCAACTACACAGCATTATATGGATCCACATTGCCTTGTTATGTAAGATAGGAAGGGACCTAAACAAACCCGGTAGGGTTCAACACTGCCATGAGGCAGTTAGCTAGATGTCAGGGTAAGTGGGACATGGGGAGAATAGTGGCAACTGGATATCCATAACATGAGTAACATTCATGATTGTTTTTCCCCACCCGCTCACCCGCTATACTTATTTGTTTTACAGCCCGGGTAATTGGTTGTTATTTATTAGATTCTGTCACATGAGTAACATTTGTCATTAACAATCAACCCACACACATTTCCAGTATCCTGGTTTATGTAATCATTTTGGGCTGTATTACGCTGGAGGGTGTCTACTTTTTATACGTATATGTTTGTCTTTGCCATATGATTCCTATATTGCTCAGCTGCTTGACTCATTAATTGTTACCCCCTCCTCATTGTGCTACTTTGCATTCCTTTTTCGGTTTTCTGACATACACATTGTTGTGACTTCTCAATGTGCTTCTGTCTCGATGTCCTGGGGATTTTTTGTATATACATCCCTTATCTCTGATTAATATTTTGTTGACATTTGGAAAGTGATTGCTATCTTGATTTCCATTTTTAATAGACTAACTGACTATCCTTCGAGTTCTACACATGATGTTCTCTGTCTACTATAATATGTAACATTTATGTGGTATCAATTACAGGCTTTGGGATAAACAATATTTGTTACTACCATTTATATTGACTATCTGTGGCATATTTCAATGCTGGTTGTACTGTATATACAGCCAAATCATATTGTTAATGTGCACTATTCTACTTGGTACTGTAATTATATAAATGATATCACTAGCATCACTCTAGAACTCCTTCTGTGTGCTCATGTATGGTAACACAACACTGTATCTATAATAATTTCTTTAATTCAGTGAACCTTGTGCGCCCTCTAGTGTTCCCCCAAGCCCTTCTTTTCTTTCCACCCAATCCCCTCTTCCTTTTATTTGGAGATATGGGGCCGTATTCAGAGATCCGTTGCGCATGCGTAGTAACTTTACTTACGTGGAACATATGCTTGTAATTGCTTTAGGCACGGGCATGTGAATTGCTCTTGGGTACTTACGTGGGGATGGGTGGCGGAGAAATTCGTACTTGAAAATTTACATAAAAGTGGGCATTTAAATGAATGCATGGAGGCTCGCATGGACGGAGCACATATACGCTCGTAAGTACACGCGTAAAGAACAGAGTGGTCTAGGGATGTGTAAGTCAGCGACAGCACGTTCGGGAGAGGGGAGTGTCGGGGTTGTTAGTGGGTGTTTCCTTGCTCCGGTCGTGCGTATAATTGCATACATTAAAAAAATGGTTCTCTGAATACGGCCCATCGCCTCCACAACTGAGGTCGTATCAACAATCTATAAAGGGGCATCACTACTTTTCTCTTTCTGCTACTAATTCCTCTTCCTATACAACCAAGCATCTGACTTGCCTTTCTCATTGCTTTGTTACATTGCTTGGCTACCTTTAAGTCACATGAAATAATGACTCCTAGATCCCTTTCCTCCTCAGTAATTTCTGATGTAGTGTCATTAATGATATATTGAGTTATTGGGATTTTGTGCCCCAAGTGCATGATTTTGCATTAAACTACAATTTCCACACTCTTGACCATCTCCCAGTCTACCTAGATCATCCCTCATTTTCTGTACCCCTTCTGGTGTGTCTACCCTGTTACATATCCTTGTGTCATCTGCAAAAAGGCATATTTTCCCCTCGATACCACAGGCAATATCACCTATAAAGAACTTAAATAGCACTTGTCCAAGTACAGAACTCTGGGGTACTCCACTGGTTACCTTACCATCCCCAGAAAGGATTCCATTTACTACAACCCTCTGTTGTCTATCCTGTAACCAAGATTGTATCCATGCAACTATCTTTAAATCCAATCCCAAAGTTTCCAGCTTATTTCACAGTCTGTGATGTGGCACAGTGTCAAAAGCCTTGCTAAAATCGTGATAAGCTATGTCCACAGTTCTCCCTTTATCTAATACTTTACTGACAGTCAAAAAATTTAATAAGATTTGTTTGACATAATCTTCCCCCAGTGAATCCATGCTGCTTGGGATCCTGTAAGTAACAGGATTTAAGATACTGTACAATTTGTTCCTTTAACAGGGTTTCCATCAATTTCCCTACTACTGATGTTAGACTCACTGGTCGGTAGTTTGATGCTTCTTCCCTACTTCCACTTTTATGCAGAGGGACGACATTTGCTATTTTTCAGTCCTCTGGAATCACCCCAGTTATTAGTGACTGATTGAATAATTCAGTTAATGGTTTTGCCAGCACCCCTCTAAGCTCTATTAGAATTCTTGGATGTATCCCATCTGGTCCCATTGATTTGTTCACTATCAGCTTTGAAAGTTCTTTTAATACCTGCAGTAAAAGTAGTAGTAACAACGGGTATTACTCTGGGTGAATCATTTTTCCAGGGCCAGTCCCTCTATTAACAAAGCAGTTAAAGCACTTTGTCCAATCATCATGACTGATCCCTCTCTGTCCTCATTGAACCAACTATAACCAAGAATAATACCTTGTCACATGAGAGGCAGGAATATTAGACATCTAGGGCCAGATTTACTAAGTTGCAAGGTTTGGAAAAGTTGAGATGTTGCCTATAGCAACCAATCAGATTCAACACTCACTTTCCTATTATATACTTGAGTATGTGATTGGTTGCTATGGGCAACATCTCCACTTGGTGGCAGGTTGCCTGAATGACAGGGCGTAGGCAGCTCCCTCAGTTGGAACGACAGCACCAGCGTGTAGAAGGTTGTTTGCAGGGTTGGAGCTGCAACTCTGCACAGATGCAGGTAAGTGGGAAATTATGCGGTAATTATATATGTGGTGTCTCAAGTATGTTTGTTCATTGTATCCCTGATGAAAGAGACAGGAGGACTATGGCAAAACTATGACAATGGCATATAGATTTTCAAACCTGGAAGTAGAAAAAAAAACGGCAACATTTTCCACTTTAACCTGTTCCAGTTTTGTAATTTTTTATTATTTTACTATCACCAGAAGATGATTCTCTACTGAGCGGTGAAAATCTTAATATGTAAAATACACCCCACTGTCACACCCCTCTTCTGTGACACTTACATGTCCAGCACCCTACCTTCACTTCTCGGCACGGATCTGCGTCTGTCTGGACGCAGATCCATGAGGAACTACTATACCCCGCCCCTTCATTAGCATTCCTATCCCTGCCTGTATGGTGAAGGGCCGGTATGTTCGAAATTATGCGCCAATGTTACTTGTCAGGGGACTTACACAAGTGACGTTCATATGTCCCCTGACTTACTTAATTCTGGATCCAACCCTAAATGCTCAAAAACTACAGAGACTTAGCTGTGGCTGACACCAGGGTGATTTATTCCATCAATTGCTGGCATTTAAACATTGATCCAGAACTCACGGCTAAGCCTGTGCGAACAGCACTTTTCTATCTCAGTTATACAACCTACTTCTAATCTTTATTCTTAACAGAATATATCCGTGTCTCAAAATAGCCTTCACAAAATGGTACAGACAGATGTCAATATTATGTATACATGTCTTGTTTTTTGGTTTGCTGCTGCATTTGTTTTAGTAACACATGCTTGATGTGACACACAGCTGCAGATAATAATTGCTTTAATCCTGATGACTTTTAGTACTGCCTTGTCTTTCTATTAAAGTGTAGATGACAGGAAGGGAGATTTGTAGTGTAAATAACATGGAGGGGTCTGTGTAATATACATATGAAGTAGGGAGATATGTGGTGTAGAAGAGAGAAAAAGGTGTGTGTAATGTACAAGAGAGGGAGAGGGATTTGTATTGTAGAGGACAGGGAGGGGGGGGGGGGNGAGAGGGATGGGGGGGGGGGGGGGGGTCTTTTATGCGGAGGACAGGGAGAGAGATGTGTAGTGTAGCAGACAGGGACATTAAACGATCAACATCTGATACCCTCCCACACAGCAAGCATTATAACCATAAACATTTGTTCAGAAATTAAAACACGGACAACTTTGTTGGCTTAAAAATGGGACATAGGTTTAATAATTATTAATTGGAGGAATTAATGAACGACTATAAAATTTAGGGTTGAGCAAGGTGGCCACTAGCAGGAGGGTGTCACAACAGGAAACTTAAGATCGACAAACAGAAACTGTTGATAAAGGCGCCCCCACCACCCACCAAGATCCCTGGCTCCACCTCTTCACGTGCACATCTCATCTGGGAGGAGGCAAACCAGGCCCCGTTGTGGGACAGATGACCCAGCATTGAATTTGAAGGGTGCGCCTCTGTAATCAGATATTTTAACCCTATTTTTTTTTATAAACTGCATCAAACATAAAATAATGTGACACCACACCTCTACCGCCACAGCAAGGGACTTCTAAGTACCCTTGACTGCCACCAAACAACCCCTAAGCACCTCCAACAAATCCTCCACAAAGATCTGCATCCCCTCCTCTGACAAATGGACCCCATCCTCACGATAAAGCCCAGGCTGATCATGACATAAACGTGGATGCATAATTACCAGTCCCCAAACCGCTTTACAAAATTAGATATGGCCCAATTAAGTCTCCTCCTCGCCTTATCCATGCCAATAACGGATCTAGAACCCCTCCAAACCCTCATAGGCACAATAAAGGACCAAACTAAAATTGTTAGGAAAAAAGGTTCGAATGGCTGCTAAGTCATGTTTTATAGCCAACCCCAGAGCACAAGAAGTTAAAGAACGTAAATAATTTCACCCTAAATGAACGATAAGACAATCAGGAACACCATAACTCCTACACAACCTACAAAAAAGAACTTAAAACAACTCCCACTTCATTCCCCTAAAACCAAACCATTCAACCTGACAATCTAGATGCCCAAACGACAATTGATTCCTATGGAAAAACTGACCTGCCCAGGACACAAACGAGTGCCCAATGATCCAGGCGTTAGGGCCATAAGGCTCAACACCTGCAATAAAAGAGAAAACAATCCAACAAGTCAGTTACATTAAACTAAACTTATCCTACATTCAGAGGAAAATACTGACCCAGCAACCACAATAAATTTAAAAAGTTTAACAGCATCAATTGACGACAGGACATAAAGACACGGGGTTACACAAGAAGGAAGAGGGAAAATGGGGTTGAAGTGAAACCAATGAGGGTAAACAACTCCTGAAACCTCCAGAGCCCCCAATAGCTGATCAAGGGACCCTACTAAGGAGGAAAAAACAGGAGAAAATCCCCCCCATGCCCCATGAAGGGAAGCGATCAGATCTAATTCACTTCCACCCCCTTTCCCCCAAAGCTAAGAACTCACCTAAAGATTATTAAAAACACAATGAACTATATAAATGCATATAAAAACAAAAACATCATTTAAATACCCTACAAGCTTTATTAATGCGAATATAACGTTTAAATGTCCCCAACTTCCAGACTCCCAAAGCTGTGCGATGGAGCACTCCTCCATCGCTGCAGAAGTTGCCACTCCAATCCGAAACAAATGCGTATTTTCAACACTGATACAAATTGAAATTTAGTCAATGGGGATCCTTTTGCATGAGCTAACCAATTAGTCCCACCTGGATGACCATCTTGAATATAACATTTTGCCAGGGCCATAGGACAAATAAAAGAATTCCCCTGGCTACTGACTGCCCAACTGATCAGTCTTTGACCGGTGAATTTTACAAGAAATAGAGTCTGACACACACACATTCTCAACCAAAAGTCCAGAACCCACAGTATACTTCCCGGCAGCCACCAATTCAGACACACAAAAATCACCCAAAAAAGCAAACGAAAAGCTACCCTAAATAAATGAATCTCAAAATCATCAAAAGCAACACACCGAACAATCTTAATCCTTCCCAGCATTCCAATATCAATAGGCCTTCTAGAAACACACGCATTCAATTGTTTCCTGGCCTAACCTTTAAGAATTCTGGTCACCAAAAATCCCTTTGTAAAATCAACACCCCCTTTTAATTTAACAAAATAAGATATACCTGCGAGAAGGGAGGACATGGACGCTTTGGACCTGCTGGCCCTTTAATGCAGCCACAGCCATTGCAAAAGCACAACCTGATCAGGCTTACCTTGCCTCGCACGCTCAGATATGTATGAGACCTACTGCTCCTACGCACGCCGGTACGCTTGTAAGGTAGCTGGAGCAAGGGAGTCCAGTGCTAAGGCCTCTAGACCGGCTGCACAATCTGCCAGAGATGACAAGAGCATGAAAGTCCATCCGGCTAAGCATTCGGCGCTAGCTCCCTAAATCTGGTCCAATTGAACCGCGACAAGGCATCTGCGATGCAATTGGAAACCCCTAGAACATGTTGAATCTTTAAAACCTTATTAAACTGTAAACATATTAGAATTAAATACCTAAGAAGCCGTATTGCTGGAGGTGATGATGTCCGTTGGCCATTGATCGCTTGAACTACCCCCAAATTGTCGCACCAAAAAATTATACTCTCATCCGTAAGGAAAATTCACCCATAACTCAACTGCGACGACAATTGGGAATAGCTCAAGGACCAACAAATTGGATGTAATTCCTGAATCACACCAAGACTGTGGCCAAGGAGCCGTACACCAAGCCCCCCAAAATAAGCTCCAAAACCTGTGGAACCCGCGGCATCAGTGAAAGCTCCAAATCAGCATTCAATGATACCGCCTAATTCCAAATCCAAACACCATTAAATGAGTCCAAAAACGTGATCCAAACATCCATATCCTGGCCAAGCTCCCCAGACAAATGAACAAAATGATGGGGTGTCTTAACACTGCTGTAGCTCTTTCAAGCCTCCTGCAAAAAAAAAAAGGCATCACCCTACAAGCAAAATTCAAATGTCCAAGGAGTGATTGAACTTTTTTCAAAACAATACGCCTCAAACCGCGCGACTTAATCAGCAACATTTTTAACTTCAAAACCTTGTCAGATGACAACCGGCAAGATCCAGCCACAGTATCAATCTCAATACCCAAATAAGAAAGACATGTAACCGGGCCCTCCGTCTTGTCATCCGCCATGGGAACACCAAAATGGCAAAAAAGTGTCTTTGCTGAAAAAAGCACTTCCTTGCAAGCATCCGAATCGCTAGGCCCAACGAAAAGAAATCATCCAGATAATGCGCTATACTATCGCACCGCGCACCAATATGGATACACCAATGCAAAAACTTTTTGAACAAAGCGCAAGAAATGGAGCAGCCCATTGGTAAACATCTATTCACAAAATAACCTTCTAGAAGATGAAAACTTATGAACTCAAAAGAATCAGGGTGCAGGGGCAAGAGTCTAAAAGCTGTCTCAATATCAAGTTTAGCCATAAGCGCCACTATACCACAAGACCGCACCAATTCCAACACCTGCTCGAAAAGCGATACTTTACCGAACACGCCTCCGCTGCAATTGCGTCATTCACTGAAGAACCCGCAGGATACGATAAATTTCTCCGGAACCTTCTTCAGAACCACCCCCACTGGAGAAATAACAAGATCCGGTATAGGCGGAACCGAAAAGTGGCCCGACATCCTATCCAAAGCTACCTCTTTTAAAACTTTTTCAAGAACTATATGTGGAAGCGGATAAGCAGATTTAAGATTCCGCTTACAACCAGTTTCCACATTACCAACAATCGGCAATTAAAAACCAAACTTAAAACCATTACACAACAATTTAGCATCTGCAACATTAACATAAACCTTTAACCATTTAAGCATGCATTTTAGCCTAACTGGAGAGGAAGCCTTCATTAAAATTATCGGCCAGCAGGGTTGGACATGGATTGGGTTCTACATTCCTTTGCGGGGTGAGAACCTCCGCATTTTTTTGCACCAGTGCTTATAACTCCTCTTGTGCACTTGGCATTATTAAAGGCAAAACATTTGCCCTTTCTTGCCACAAAATTGAAGTTCCTACCCTGCTGTCCAAATTTTTTAAAGGAATCCGCCTCTTGCTTAGCATTTCTAATTCTAAGCCAGATCCTCATATCACTGTCTGAAAAATCTAACTTTTTTCTGAATCGCTCATCATACGTTTTCCACATCCCTGATTTAGAATAAATACATGATACATGATTTAGAATAAAGTGAAAATAGCGCATGATACCCCTATACTTGGATGGACGGGTTTCTAAATAACATGCTGAGAAAGGGCAGTAAACCCCCCAGCCAATTTGAGAAGGTCTTGTAGGATTCCTCACCGATCCCACAATTGGCCTTTGCCCCCGCCAGCCCTTCCTTCCCAGTTTGCGTAACCGCAAACATGTCAACATAATGCCCCCGTTTAATTTGCTCCCTAGTGGACGTTCTAACATCCCATATTATAAAAGAATAATCACAAAGGATGGGAGGGAGCCCGCCCTTTTCTTAAGGGTTGTATTTACTACTTTGGCACCTTTTTTATTTTTGTCATTACCTGCTTTTTCTTTTTCAACAGGCGTATAACCTTAGCCGGCTGTATCTGGGACGCAGAGGAGTCTACACTAGAGCTAACACTAGCCACGGAACCCTCTTCCCCATCAGACACATTACCCTCAGTTTGCTCACCTGGGTCTAATGGAGTATCAGATCTGACCGCAGCAGCTCGCCCAAGCGCCTCAGTTCACCGAGATGTACTTTCCAACGGATCCTGTTCCCGTGCTGAGTCCAAACTTTGAACATTAGCTGGAATAAGTGAAACAACAGGATCATTAGTAGATTGCTCCGAACTTACCCCAGTCTCACTCCTCCGCTTCCTACTCACAGAACCTTCATTACATCCAAACTGACCCTGCATCTGCTGGCCAGCAGACAAGACCGGAGGACATTTATGGGGCCATAGCAAAAAATTAAAGCCCGCTGGAAAAGAAGACGACATTAAAGACCCCGGTAACATAAGGAACATACCAAAAGGGGGTTGCGGAGATTGCCCTGCTGAAGATAGCGAAAAATACGGCCAAGGACTATTTTGAAAAAAGGGTGGTGGAAACGGCCGTTGGCTGCTGCAGATTGAGTGATCCGATGGGGGGTTAGCAGCAAAACCTAACACAGACTGCAAATTTGCCCCTGAGGGGGTCCCTGCCTGAGGAAGCCCCACACTACCAACAACAGGCGGAATAGATGACCTCTCAAGCACTGGTGTATTCGGGATTACATCCCTGTTATCATTAGATGCCTCATCACCATATATGTCCCCCACATCATCAGCCAACCAATCCACTTCCTCCCCCTCCAAGGACACACATTGCTCAAACCCTTGCACTGACCCGGGAGCAGACCTGGGAGACTCAGACACATAAGCATGCTCAGACACATCATGGCTAACATGCACTCTCTTCACATTACTTCCTCTCCCTCACATACCTTCTAGCACCTGCTCTTTGCATGCCTCTCCCTCTGCGCGCATCAGAGCGTTAGGCTGGCCCTGTTCTCCAGGCCCTCCGATTGGCACGTCAGCTGTGCTGAACGTCGCAATACCAGGGCGTGTGGGCGCGCCTGCAGAGGCAGGGAGCGCACGCTGCCATGCACACCCACCTCCTACGTTCTGCCTAGAAACCCGCGCTTCCAACGGACTAATCCCCGCGCCTTGTTCCCCTTCCTCCAGAAAACAAAGGGGAACATTGCGGCGACGCACCAGCCGAGGCATGACCGAGGCATGACCAACGCTGACCACCAATGCACAATTGATTAAGAAGAAAGGGGAAAAAATATAAATAAGAAAGAAAGCACAAGAAAGCAGGAAAGAATTAAGAAGAGACGGGACACATAATAGGCAGAAGACAGTATAAGAAGGAAGGTAAGAAAAAACAATCAAGAGAAAAACAGTTTATTAAAGCACCAATAACCACAATAAGACACTCCTAATGCTCATCAAAATGGCTGAACAGCACACACTAACAACCCCTTATAAGTCACGTGACCACAACCCACCTAACCAATCAAAATGAACCCCTTATTTACATACATCCAGAACAATCTAAACAAACATGCCTACTGTGTGGGAAGTCCCAGATGGTTGTTTATATCATCTCACCCTTATTCAGTGCTTGCTTCCTTAGATTTGTAATGTAAGGAACGGGGAGGGAATGAATAATGTAGAGGACAGAGAGGGTGTCTTTGGAATATGGAGAACAGGGAGGAGTGTGTGTAATGTAGAGGACAAGGAGGGAGGTGTGGAGTGATTCAGATTTAGGCAGGCAGAGTGTGGAGGTGTAAAGAGATAAGCTATGCTATCGGGTAAATGTTCCAGTCTGGCTCAGGCCCTAGGTCTCATCTGTGAAAATTCCCTTACAAAACTTACATACAAACAAAAAATGATGTTATGGTGCCCCTATATTCATAACTCAATTACACAAACATACAGTCATAACACAGTGCAGATATTTAATGAAAGTAGTGGTTCTAAGGCAAGAGCATGACATCTAGATCTCCATTTACAAAATAGTGATGACTTTGTTTTCATGAAATAAAGACTGTTTTTAGTCATTGCTATTTGAAAAGCTATGATCAATAGCAGTAGCACCCCCGATCACTATATTTACTAACTCTCAGCTCAGATTTGAATAATATGCACCAATATTATGTATAATGCCATCTCAGGATGGTGTTATAATAAGTATTCCAGCGGTCTCCCCATATACCCCATTTTTCTCTCATTACTAGCTGTTATTAGTGGGAGAAAAGGTTGGACTATGTGTAGGGAGACTGATGGAATACACAGACAACACATTAATGTTAATTAAAAAATAAAAACATTAACTGTTATTTAAAAATAAAGAAATAAATAATTTTATGCATTTAAATATATATTTTACCCATTTTCACCAATGGGTATTTCAGTGGGCAAAATGGGGGAAAGTAAGTAAAGAAAGGGTTAAATTCACCTGCCCGGAGCTACGTATCTCCCGTTCTCTATCTCTCTCTGAACCAGGACTTCATTTCTGAGAGAAACCGAACGTCTGTGGCGAAAGTTCGCAAACCACCAAGTTTTTGTAAAAATAGCCATCGTAGTTGCCTTTATTAGCGTTCGCAGCACTAATGATAGTAAAAGGAGCCCTTAAAGTTTCTCCTGTTCATAGCCTGAAGTTGTTATGTCTTTTGTTAGCAAGTGGTCATTTATCAATTGTCCTGGTTATCAATTGTCACTTCTAAGCTAATAACAACATATAAATTAGTAGCTTTAGGAGAGATTCTATTCTTTTCTTAAATTCCTTTCTAAACTGTGTATCAGGTGAGATTGCAGGGAACATAAGATCTTCCTTCTGAGCACACTGTGTAAGGCAATTTTTAATTATCTTTTAGCACATTTTCAGTGGTGAACAAATTTAAACAGTGTTATCATAAAAAAGAAAATAGCAAAAATAGCATATTGTGGACCGTAACACATGTCAACAGTTTTATATGAATTCATTATTACATGACATCTCTTAAACTAAAACGACAACCCACCAATCAGATGTTCCTGCTAATGTCCCCGATGGGTAAACAGTTATTAGAAGTAGCTACTATCTGGTAGTAGATGCCAATTATGATTTGTACATCAGAGCAAAACACAACAGTACATTTATAGACTCCAAGGAAATGACCTTAACAGGAATGCTTTATGTATAAATTCCCAGGAACTGCAGAGACTATGGGGTAGATCCAGACCTACGTGATTGATACGTTTTATCACGTAGCGTATTTACACTAGCATACCTTCTAATCACTCCCCTAGGCACTCCCCTCGCATGTACGTAGTTTGGCCGTTTTATGCCTACCAAATCCTAACTTAACTTTACACAGCCGATGGTTGGCCCCGCTGCGGGCATTCGGTGTGTGATACGCTGGCAAGACATGTGTATGTGTAATTTAGTTGTTTTGCCCCGCCGCGGGTTGTCATAGATCCTGTGTTTTGCTAATTTGATAACAGGCGGACACTTGGTAGAGCGGAGCCCCCGCTGCAGGCACTCGCTATGAAGTGATACGCTGATGTGATACTCCTTGTTTTACCTACGTGGATACAATTTTTATACAGCACATAGTGTTCATTATGCCCCACTGTGGGCAGTCTCAGTGCCATTACATGCGGGACCTGTATCAGCCAGTGTTAAATACTGCTTGTCTTTGTCCGCCATGCATCTGTTTACTTCACAGCGCCAGTTTTCCTGCCCGCGTGTCCGATCGCAACTTTGTTGTAGTGTTGCCTAGTCACCAGCTGGACTGTCAATCTGGATGATGCCTCTGAGCAGTGACACGGCAGCTGGAATGAGCGCCTCTAACTCGCTGATTGGACAGTAATTCTATTTACTCTCATCTGTTTCTGTCTTTTGGTGCGATCTGTATCATTTCCCTTCTGAACTCCCATAAGGACGGTGCTCCAAGCACCGAAACAGCTGTCGGGACTCCTTCGTCTGTGCTTTCTATGTAAGAATGTTCTCTACCTTTGTGCCTTTGGATTTACAGGAGATGTTCATCTGTTTACTAAGACTGTGTTATTTACCCCTCCTGGTCCACAGTTTCACACAGTTGCTTTATATCTATATATTTTTTTTGGGACTATTTTCTGTGTTTACCCACTACGAATGCTACTTAGCCCATTAGAGCATCTTTTGTTGACTTTCGCTAGTTGTTTTTTCTGTTTTTTTCTATATTTGTTTGTTTCATTGGGGAATCCATTAAGATATCTGGATCATCACGGATTAAATATTCTCATTTGTTACCCATGTTTACTGTAATTTTCCCATTTATTATTATAAGTGCTGGCTATAGGCCTACTCTGTGGGCCTTTTCCTTTATATTTCCTCGTTAGTCGTACACTACCATTTTTATTATTTTTTCTGAGTGCGAATCCTCTTCTGTTCAAGAAGTTTTCACATATATATATATATATATATAAACATAGCAAAAGGCCAGCACACGGATGAATACCATACACCAAAAGTTTAGTTCCAACGTTTCAGATATTTAATCACCTTTTATTACATGTAAATGTTTCCTGATGAAAGGTGATTAAATACTTGAAACGGAACTAAACTTTTGGTGTATTCTATTTATCTGTGTGCCGGTCATTTGCTATGTTTATATATCTTTATATACAGGACACTTAGCAACCATCCACATAGTTGGTAAACCATTGGGGTCAGGTCTTAAATATAGTCAGTCTCTTATACCAGGGAAACTATAGCAGTCAGTATAAATGTTGCCACCAGCAAGCAGTGCAGTGCAGCAAGCAGATGGTATCATTGAAAAAGCCGTAGATGGGGCTGCTGGACTGAGAGGGCGCAGGCATACAGAGCTCCGTACCCCGGGACGCTAAAACTGCCTCACATTGTGGCTTTCACCCACTCTCAGCCTGCCAGACCGGGTGGTACCGATTGCTAACACCGCCAGGTCGGTTCCGCTACTGTTATAAGTGACGGCGCCGCGGTCTTTGGTCCTTGGTGGACGTCGTGGTCCCGCGGCCTGTTGGAGTGCTGGATCCCGGGCACTCGTGCGGGTGGTTTGCTGGGGGTCCCGCTGGACTGCCAGGGTGAGGGAGGGGCCGGAGATCACACTGGCCTGTGCACGGACTGAGGCCTGCTGCTGTGGCCTGTGGGCAGACTGGAGTGTGTTGCTGTGGCCTGTCGCTTGGGAGACCGAGGGAAGCGCGGGAACTGCCGCCATTTTGCCCGTGGAAGGAGCTGCACAGGAGCCTGTGCTGCACTGGGATCTGCCTGACTGTACCCACTGCTTCTGAGGAGGTGATCTGGAGACCAACTGGGGGAGCAAGACAGCCCTTTGAGGTAACCTCATTATTACCTGCCCACCCAGAAAGGAGAGAGGGGGAGGAAAGAGGAAGAAGAAGGGAGAAAAAAAAACAAAAACAAAGAGTGCACTCATATAATACTATAATTTTCTTAAAGTACCACTTCCTCGCCTCCGCAGCCTATGCAGTTCAGCTTTAATCAGGAGGTACTTCATCTTTAGCAATATCTCCTCCGTTAAACACTCTTGACTCCCTGTAGCCACCTGGTGGTATTAATGTGCACCAAATTTCTATCATCTTAGGCTCAGCACATTAACCTGTATCTGTATATCTTGAACCCTCCGGGCGAGTGCTCCCGTCATAACCACCTATAACGCCTATCTCTCTGTTCAACTCCTGGACGCTAAGATCTCACCCACCATAAGAGTGACCTTTAAGATTCTTAAGATTCCTATGTCTCGGACGTAGACGTCTGCTTTCGCACCGGGCAAATTTTGAAGATTTAAAGAGTCATCCTTCCTTTGCTATTCCTCTGGTCCGTATCTACTATATCGGCTCCCATATCCCCCACAATGAATCGTGCGCAATCCAGATCTAAAAAGAGTTCCGCCTCTGAAATCACTCACCATTTTTCACGACAAGACACGCACGGCGGGAAAAAAGATAACCCACCCTCATCCCCCACTTCAGAGGAGACAGAAGACACCTCTACTTCACTATTAGCCACTAAAGAAGATATTCTTGGTTTTCAATCGCAAATGCAAACTCAATTTCAAAGTCTTCTCACAGATTTAAAGCAGTCATTTACGTCTGAACTCCAAAAAGCGGTTGCTTCTATTCGAGTAGATATCACTTCCTTATCTGCACGGACGACTAAACTGGAGCAGAGGCAAGAAAACTTTTTGCGGTTTCAACAAGACACAGACAAAGATCTGGAACATTTTAGCAGAGAGCTGGAGGAACTGCGTAATAAAAATGAAGATCTGGAAAATCGGGAGCGTCGCAATAACGTCAGAATTCGCAACCTCCCTGAATCCATCACTAATGAGGCTCTTGAGCAGTGCTTACAGGATATCTTTTCAAACATATTACCTGACCCAAGTCATACGCCAATTCCGCTTGAAAGAGCTCACCGGGCGCTCAGACCGAAACCAAGCGCAAATGATCCACCGCGAGATGTTATTCTTCGCTTCCTCAGCTTCAAAGATAAAGAGAAGATAATGGCGGTGACTAGGAACAAGCCACATATCCTTCATAATGGGGCAAGACTGCAATTTTTTCAGGACTTATCTCCAGTTACCATAGCCAAGAGACGGGACCTTCGAGAGCTAACCAAGACACTACGCGATCAAAACATCCGCTATAGATGGGGGTTTCCGTTTAAGCTGATTGTGGACCTGCATGGCAAATCTGTCACC
>WWET01001842.1:206798-220201 GCA_011038615.1 Limnodynastes dumerilii | reverse complement strand
GATATCCCGAAGTGACGGCCAAACGGCATCAGCAATCATGGCAGCCCAAGAAAACAGCTGGTACACAAGGGCCATGTTGTCAGTGTCCATAGCACTTAGGCCTTTAAATACATACCCTATGTGTTGTCTCTAGGTTTCTAAGAACCCCCTCATGTCTCCCCAGTTTCCAATAATATCCCTCATGTCTCACCAGCTTCCAATAATCCCCCTCATGTCTCCCCTCAGCCTCCAAATAATCCCACTCATGTCTCTGCAGCCTTCAAATAATCCCCCTCATGTCTCCCCAACCTTCAAATAATCCCCCTCATGTCTCCCCAACCTTCAAATAATCCCCCTCATGTCTCCCCAACCTTCAAATAATCCCCCTCATGTCTCCCCAACCTTCAAATAATCCCCCTCATGTCTCCCCAACCTTCAAATAATCCCCCTCATGTCTCCCCAACCTTCAAATAATCCCCCTCATGTCTCCCCAACCTTCAAATAATCCCCCTCATGTCTCCCCAGCCTTCAGCCTTAGTGCAGCCCCTCATATAGTTTCAGTCCTTAGTGCAGCCCCTCATATAGTTTCAGTTCTTAGTGTAGCCCCTCATATAGCTTTAGTCCTTATTACAGCCCCTCATATAGTTTCAGTCCTTAGCGCACCCCCCTCATATAATTTCAATCCTTAGTGCACCCCCCTCATATAGAGTTTAAGTCCTTAGTGCAGCCCCCCATAGTTTCAGTCCTTAGTGCATCCACATCATAGTTTTAGCCCTTAGTGCACCCCCATAATATAGTTTTAGTCCTTTGTGCAGTCCCATCATAGGTTCAGTCCTTAGTGCACCCCCTTAATATAGTTTTAGTCCTTAGTGCAGCCCTATCATAGTTTCAGTCCTTAGTGCACCCCCATAATATAGTTTTAGTCCTTTGTGCAGCCCCATAATATAGTTTTAGTCCTTAGTTAACCCCCATAATATATTTTCAGTCCTTAGTGCACCCCCATTATATAGTTTTAGACCTTAGTGCAGCCCCTCATATAGTTGCAATCCTTAATGCACCCCCATAATATAATTTCAGTCCTTAGTACAGCCCCATCAGAGTTTCAGTCCTTAGTGCACCCCCTTAGTATAGTTTTAGTCCTTAGTGTGCTCCCTAAATATAGTTTCAATCCTTAGTGCACCCCTATAATATAATTTCAGTCCTTAGTACAGCCCCATCATAGTTTCAGTCCTTAGTGCACCCCGTTAGTATAGTTTTAGTCCTTAGTGTGCTCCCTAAATATAGTTTCAATCCTTAGTGCAGCCCCCGGGCCCCAGTTACAGTTTACTTACTCTCTCCTCGCTCACCTCCGCGGCGCGCTCTCTGCATTGTCAGGTGGTGCTTGCAGTGAATACAGACGCTGACGTGACCCCAAGGTCGCGTCGGCGTCTGTATTCACCGTACACACCACCGCTGTGATGCATTCTACCCGCTGTGAATCCTGGAAAAGGAGTCCAACGGGGGAAAAACAAGTTGGGTTTAGTAGGACTCATGCCCTAAGGATCCGATTGCGCCCACATCAGCTGGGTGCCATCGGAACCTGGGTCGCAAGCCCTACAAAACCACCGCTAGTTACGCCTCTGCCAGGCTCATGTCATACAGTTTCAGGGAGTGGCCAATAAAAGCTTCTTTAAACTCCTTCTTTCTATGCATAAAAATGACATATATAATAACTCAAAAGATTACATGAGACAAAATCATTGTCTACCAGTGTAATTATAAGAATTTGGTAGTAAGGATAGCAGTCCCTGCATGCAGTAATTGCATAAATCAACTATATCTCATAATAAGTGGACATTTTTGGTGACTTATATAAGGGAGTCTTCAGCCTGTATTCTGCTGGCACTCATATCCTCCACCTTCCAACAGCAAATCACTGAGGGAGCTGTATCAGAATGATACTTCCAGTTGGAGAAGCTTTTGGAAAGTAAATATTTGTATTCTAGAATGTTTTACCTAAGCCTGAAGTGTTATTTTCATAGTAAATAAACAACAATCCCATTTTTATTGACAAATAGCTGCTACTGTAAATAGCACTAGAGACATTTTTCTGTTTAATTAATAGTACGAAAACTATTTTCATTCTTTGAAGTAGTGAATAAACTTTATACAATAAACCACTATAATATTAGTAGTAAAATGTTCCACTTCTTTCTTACATATGAACAGCTATGTTGTAGATTCATTTTTATATTTCTTATTACATTTTTTTTACTGCCATATTTGCTTTTTAAAATCATGTACAATACAATATATTTCAAATAAACCATCAGTAAAATATTAATTAGTAGATAACTCTTTTATTAAATCATTGAAAAGGGGAAAAAATGGGTATCATATTCTAGTTTTTTCATCACAAACATGGTTTGGTAAGTATGCAATTCTTGACGTATTTACAGGGTACAATAACTTTTTTAAACATTAAAACATTTCTCTGTGTGGTTTAGCACTGAGCATGAGCAGAACTGAAGCGTGCCAAGGCAAGAGCTCCAGGAATATTTATTAGTGAGCATAATTTGTTCTATATAGATCGTTGTAAGACTCTGGCACGAAAATGGCTCCTTAGAACAGAGACAGCTCAAAGCTCTTTCGGCTGTCATTTTCGGCTGTCTCTATTTTGATAAACAGCCTATTCTAAGTTTTTGTTTTGTTGGTATGCAGATTGGCATAGTTACCCATTCATTTATGAAACCCGCCGCCTACCAGACCTATCGTGCTCGCAGCCCAACGCTGACCCCATCAGAGAAGTGAGTAACCTCTCCGGGCACTTTTAGAGCTATGGTTAGGAACCCTAACCATAAGAGAGGGTTAGGGTTAGGCTCTAGGAAGTGAGGGTTATGGTTAGGGTCATGGAAGGGGAGGGTTTGGATCAGTCTGCGGGTAGGGGAGTCTAGGTTTAGGCTGCGGGGGAAGACTTAGGGTTAGGCTGCGTGGAGGAGAGTTTTTGAGTTAGGCAGTGGAATGGGAAGTTTTAGGGTCAGGCTGCGGGGAGGGGAGTCTTTGGATTAGGCTATGGGCAGGGGAGTATAAGGGTTAGGCTGTGGTGAAGGGATTTTAAGTGTTAGGCTGCAGGGAAGGTAGGGTTAGGGTCAAGCTGTGGGGAAGGGAGGGTTAGGGTATTGGAAAGGGAGGGTTAGGGCAGTGCCGTTTCTAGTGCTGTTTCTAGCCCAGTGTGAATAGTCAAAAAGCAACCCCTCGAGCCCTGGATATTTTTCAATTAAACTTTTTTACTAAAGTGCACAAAAATACCTTACCAGGACAGGTAAACGAGGAATAGGAACCTTTTGCAAAAGTGCTTTATTAGTAAAACACCGCCCACCTGTTGGGCGCAACCACGTCATTGGAAACACGCCGTCGTTCCTATGACAATCAAATTAAAAACAACTAACTAATAAAAGAAATGGTAGATCCATGTCACAACTGAGTTACAAGCAAATCCAATAGACAAAGGAGACAAAGACAAAGGAGTGGCATAACGGGCTGTGTCGCAGTCTCCATATTGTATAATGGGAGACGGGAAGTAACCAGCCGTATCTATGGCAACCAAAATACACAGGGGTTGCATGCACAGAAATCACAACGAAGTCAAAGCCAACTTCAGTATATATGACAATACAGGTGCATAAACTATGCAGAACAGTAGACTCCCATCTAGGATCCATAAAGTTAAGGTAAAGGCATGAGATATACGCAAAACAAATTAAGCAATAATTGGGCCGTGAAAATTCAATTAGCGCATGAAGGGTATAACAAAAGCAAAGCTAATTGGATTTGCTTGTGACTCAGTTTTGACATACATCTGCGATTTCTTTTATTAGTTAATTGTTTTTAATTTGGTTGTCATGGGAATGGTGGCACGTTCCCAATAATGTGGTTGCGTCCAACTGGTGGGCGGTATTTGCAAGTGGCGCGCTCCGACTGGGGCACGCTCAGTGGTGGTGGGGAGATTGAGGTGTTAGTTAGTAAGTTATTTATACATCTATTCCACTTTACTGTATTGCTATAATTGTCCCTGAAGAAGGTTTAATAAAACCGAAACGTTGGACTTGCTTTCATTGTAACTTGCTTTATTTCAAAATCCTTAGAGTGACGCTTTTTTGTGGATTATATTTTTCCTACCCCAACTGGGGTTTGGTAAGAAGGCACCTATTGTCGTTAGTTGGATTTAGCATCCATTTCCAACCTGAGAGTGCCAAGGACTGGTATATATACAGTAGAACCCTGATTATCCGAGCTAATGACCGACACGCTCTTCTTGCTCTAGATAGTCCAGTAATGTCTCCGCACAAGACAACGCTTCTGTAAGTGCAACTCTTTTTTCGTCTTCTATGTTACTCTCGTCACTGCAGCTTTCTTCCACAAGTTGCAAAGTAGACGTGCTGGCTTCTGCAGCGATTGTGATGTCATCTATCAGCTCGTATGCACACTCGTTGTTATCATAGTTCAGCCATTGGTCAAATCCATCGAGATTGCGGAAATCCTGAAACAGCGATTCAGCTGTTATTCCATCTTGATTTTGCGCCGTGTTGTCATTGACGCTTGCGTCATCTACATCTGGGAACAATTTATGCCAAGACTTCTTCAAAGTCGAGCTTGGGATGTCATCCCAACACTCTGCGCACAAGAACATTGCATTGTCCACTTTTTATAAAATTTACTGCATCTTCTTGTAAAACAGCTTGAAGCAGTGTTTTCCTGTAACGGCGCTTGATTGCCTCTAAAATGCCTCGGTCTATGGGCTGCAGAATCTGTCCGTTTTTTGTTTTTTGGACACTCTCCTCTGTATGGGAAGGAGCATTATCTAACAGCAACATAGCACATTGCGGTAAATTCTTGGAGTGCAGATGATCTTTAATATGTGGAACAAAATGTTTGAAAAACCAGTCTTTAAAAACCTCTCTGTTCATCCACACTTTTGGCTGATTGTAGTAGACGACAGGAAAATGACACATTTGTGTTCCCTCAAATGATCGGGGAATTTTCGATTTTCCAATGCAAACGAGCTTTAGTTTGTGTGAGCCACTGGCATCTGAATAAGTAAGCACAGTAAACCGTTCCTTGCTAGACTTGTGGCCTGGAGCAACTTTTTCTTCCCGTGACACAAACGTTTTTGATGTCAAAGCCTTCCAATACAAACCGGTCTCGTCAGCACTGTAAATCTGATCAGGTGATAAATCATGAAGCTCAACAATTCTCTTGAATTCCGCCAAGTACAAAGCAGCAGCGTCGGAATCACCACTTAGTTTCTCACCCTGAATGTCCAGTTGTCTAATTCCGTGACGAGCTTTGAAACGTTGGGCCTGATCCATCATATGATGTAGTGCTGAGCGTACTAACACTCAGTGTTACATCGTGGGACTCCCCCGACACTCCCCCTGCCCTATCGTATTTACACTCTGTTACGCCAGCTGAAGGCTACCCTAACTTCAGCCGGCGTAAGGGAGTGTAAATACGCTGGGACAGCAGCGTTAGTACAATAATGCCGCCCTCCCAGCCTCATTACCCTCCCTCCCCCTGCCTCCCTGCTCTAACCTCAGCATAGTAACACTGGGGGACGCTCCCTCCAGTGTTTCTAAGCTGGTTGCCGTAGTTACGCCGGGCAACATCTGCCCGGTGCATTCGTAGATCGGCTTTTCAACCGATCTTACGCCTACGCCCGCCGTATTAACTACGACGGGCGTATCTCTGAATCAGCCCCATTGTAACCATCCTTGTGGTCCAACAAATGGTTCAGAAATCTTCATTTCTTTGTGAAACCATATGGCCCTTTCAATCAACAATGGTCCAGACACAGGATGCCCTTCCGCACGTTTCTGCTTGAACCAGTTAAACAATGCTGTATCAAGATCGCAGTTTTGCTGACTTTCGCACTGATGTTCTGTTAAACGAGTCTGAAGAGGTGACAAACATGTGGAGTGCATCTTTCTTACAAATTATGTCACGCACGCACTGTTTGTTCCAATGTTGAATTCTAAAGCCAACTTTAAAGTCGATTCGCCTTTCTCAGCTTGCTCAACAATTTCCAGTTTCTTGCCAATCCTCAAAACCACTTTTTTGCGTTTTGTTCCCCTACCTGTTGTTGACATGTTGGAGTTCAATGCACAGGACAACGCAAATTCAATTGCAACAAACTGACCGGTGGTTACTCTCTGTGTAGAAACAGAACACACACTGATAAAGGTAAGCACAGTACAGTAACAAATGTTCAGGAGACGCCAAAGCGACGTGTCTGATCACGTTACCGCAAAACAAAAAAAAAAAATGGTGGACCCGGATAATCCGATCCACAGTTAAGCGAGGCATGGATACACTGTGTATGTATATGTATATATATATATATATAACTGTTGTCACACACATACAAATACACATAACTTTTGTCACACACACATAACTATTGTCAAACACACAAAAACACATAACTATTGATACACAACACTATTGTCACACACAAATACATAGAACTATTGTCACACACAAATACACATAACTGTTGTCACTACACACAAATACACAAAACTGTTGTCACACACACAAATACACAACACTATTGTCACAACACTGTGTGTGTGTGTGTATATATATATATATATATATATATATATATATACTCTACTTCCTGCACACATACATATACATGACCTGTATAGATAAATTAAACTACAAGCCTACCTGATACTGGATTTTGATGGACTTATTGCCTTCTCCTGTCGCATCTGGTCTGCAATCCTGGTACAGCACATTTCCCCTGCATTACACAATACAGAACCATGACTCACACTGTCACACACACTCCCATAAATACACATAACTGTTGTTACACACATACAAATACACATAACTTTTGTCACACACACATAACTATTGTCAAACACACAAATACACATAACTATTGTCAAACACACAAAAACACATAACTATTGACACACACAACTATTATCACACACACAAATAAACATAACAATTGTCACACAAACAAATAAACATACATAACTTGTCACAAAAATACATAACTGTTGACACACACTCAACTATTGTAAAACACAACTATTGTCTCACACACACACACACACACACACACAAATACAAATAACTATTGTCACTCAAACACACACACAAAAGCACATAATTATTAGCACACACACAAAACACATAACTATTGTCACACACAAAAATACACAACTGTAGAGAGACACGCACACATAAACTGTGGAGACACACGCACAAACTGTGGAGACATACACACAAACAAACTGTGGAGAGACACACACACAAACTGTGGAGACACACACACACACACAAACAAACTGTGGAGAGACAAACACAAACAAACTGTGGAGAGACTAACACACACACAAACTGTGGAGAGACACAGACACACACACACACAAACTGTGGAGAGACACACACACACAAACTGTGGAGAGTCACACACAAACTGTGGAGAGTCACACACAAACTGTGGAGACACACACACACACAAACTGTGGAGAGACACACACACACTAATTCAATGTTTTGAGGATCTGTTCTAATATATATTTTTTAATTTTTACTTATATGTTGCTTCATCACTGGGAGGAACGCTAAAGGACTCTGTGTTTCCAAACTGCAGGGAGACTGAGGCCCCCTGGAGGCTGCCCCTTCACTGCCTGTTTTTGTATCTTTTTTTTTTTTTACACTGGCTGAATGACAGCCCAGACAGTGCAAGGATCTCTCCAAGCGATCCCTGATCTGCAGATGCTGCGGCTGCTGGATAGCAGCAGTAAATCAGAGATCTCTTCCTAAGCTATATAGCTGCAGGACAAACCGCATGCGGCTCGAGAGCCGTGGGTTGGCCAACCCTGCTCTAGTACATCAGCTCTGATCAGCATTCATTGAGTCACTCTGACTCTTTCAACACAGATAATTAAAGTAAGCACTGGGCGAAAGACACAGGGGGATGGAGTTATTATCGCCCCCCATAGAACACCTTGAGCATCGCCCGTGCCATTGCACGGCTCGCCCGCCCCAAAAAACGGCCCTGGGTTAGGGTAAGGATTAGGGAAAGGGTAGGGGTTATATTTATACTTACCATTCTGAGCTCCGTCTTCGGTGCTCCGGGAATTGATTGCTTTGCCTCGTTGAGAAAATAACCCTTTCAAGATAGGCCCTTTCTCAGCGGAGACCCACGATGTGTCTTTTTCTCCATATTTTGTTGGTCATGAATGAAACCCACAATAATAGTTTATCTGATGGATTTACCAATATTGGAAGTGGTAAAGTATATGGAAGGATGAGAGTTCAGTATTTTTTCTTCTGCTTCAGTGACAGAACTATTCATTTGAATTTCCATAAAGCCCCTGCCAATTTATATTTTGAACTCTGCTGTACATCTACAAATGCCTTGTGCTTTTTGTTATCACACTGGAACATCATATGCCAAGTATAGTTATTTGGAACATCTCTTCTTCTTGCTATTGTGGTTGCTCACTATAACAATGCACACGATCTTTATGTTACTTTTCAATAAATTGTCCAAATCATAGACCCAAACTGCAACCCACCCAGCACAATGGAACAACAAAAATTCACAAATGCATTAGGGGCCAGGCACAGGAGCAGACAGCACTGAGTGGGTAGCAGCTCTCATTGTGCACAATTTAATAGAGGCTGTCTCTTTGTTCAGTGAAACTGACATACTCTGACTTTATCTCTTCTAGGCAGGCTTTCTGCCTGAGAAATGACAAAGTGCAAGTAAAGTGTTTAATGAAGTGGCTCTAAATATTGTGTCAAAACAAATGATATGAATAAGAGCTAATTTCAGCTCCTTTTACAATACTCATCATAGTACATTTAACTTGTATGTAGTGAATGAAGAGTTTCTGTGAGTCTAAAATAAAAGAAAAATATATAAATCTATGTACTTTTCATCAGGATTGCAAGTGTTTTGTTTGAATAATAAGTACATGAAGCTAAATGAAACTAGGTGTAATTTTCATACACATAAAAAAGGTGTTCTATAATATAGATACATTTTGTTGTGTTTTTTAATAACTAGTTTTTTGTTTTGTGATGCCTTGTATCAGATTTATACAGTATGGGCCTGATCCAGACCCCTGTCGACCGGCGGTAATACGCTGGGCGTACGCAAAAGACTAAAAAGACGTATCGGGCGTCCGTTGCATCAGCGTAGTAACGCTGGAGGGGGCGTCCCCCAGCGTTACTACACAGAAGTTATGGCAGGTAGGCGGGGGGAGGGAGGGTAATGAGGCTGGGAGGGCAGCGTTAACGTATCAAGGCCGCCATCCCAGCGTATTAACAGTCGCTTACGACGGCTGAAGTTAGGGTAGCCTTCAGCCGGCGTAAGCAACTGTTTATACGCTGGGGCAAGGGGGAGTGTCGGGGGAGGGAAGCGATGGCACGCTGAGCTGTAAACCGCTAAGTGTACCATCGTAGTTCTGGATATGGCCCTATGTTTCCCATAATCTAATAATTGTTGATGAAGGCAATCTTGTTGATTACAGACTGTGTGTGGAGATTATTACTTTACAGTGCAGAACAGCACTCCTGCCTCAGAAAAGCCACCCAGGTTGTTTCAGCATTGGGACAGACTGTACTGCTGCCCAGTGTATGTTCTACCGCTGCAGCATCCAGAAATACAGGATTATCGTTGAATGTGTATTGACTATTTAATTCAACTTAGCTGTCCTGTGATCCAGGAAAATTATTTGCGTGGTTTTGTTCTTGATTTCTGTAGCAACCAATGGAGCCTCTGACTTATCTCTTTTGCACATTTGCTGAAAAGAGAATCACAAAACATCATCACTGGGAAACACTAGAAAGTAAACCAATTGGTATTTTTAGAAGAATCAGCATCTTCTGGTGACAATGGGCTGGATCCAGACTTAAGTAAGTGCTTGAACTTAGTTACTCCTGGGCTAAACCATGTTGATTGAAGGGGAAGTCAAGTTAATTCTATTCTTTGCATGCGGATCCAGAACTACGTCCGTCTTCCATAGTACAATAAACAGTAGCTACTGCGCATGCGTAGTAGCTATTGTACATAATCTGCATATCGTTTAGACCGCATATACGCAATCTACGTTTCGAAGCGATACGCAGATTACGTACAATAGCTCCTACGCATGCGCAGTAGCTACTGTTTATTGAACTACGTCCGTCTATGGAAGACGGACGTAGTTCTGGATCCGACCCAATGCTCTTACAGATCTTCTTGGATATCAGAGCCTAACTATTGAGACTTAAGAGCTCTTTAAGTATGCACGGAATAGCAAAAGTCTTCATTTGTATGGCAAGTGCATTCCCATGACACTCCCCTCTGACGGACAGAATTTAGCTGACCTCCATAGTCCATAGACCTTAACTTCTCTGCGCGTATAGTTGTGCGGACGTAGCAAATGTACATGTGAATGTGCTTAACCCAGCTTATACTGTACAATTTAAATGCCTCCGCCACGCACATTACGTATTCTCCCATATATGGAGTATTAGCACTCCCTGTCATATGGTATGCATAAGTTTGTAAACGTTATTAAGTCTGAATATGGCCCAAAGTGATTCAAAAAAGCTGATCCCAGCTCTTGAGAAAATGACTTTGCTAAATAAATTAGTGAAAGAAATAGCACAAATTTGAAGTGTGTGCCTGCTTTAATTACCTATACCTAATAATGACGTCATATGTCTCCTTGTGTAACACCCCTGTTGACCAAACTTTAGCCTGCACCTTAGTCTTGAAATGAACTTTAGTGTTGGGGTAGTGTCCAGGGAACCCTCTGCTTGCCCTCATAACCTATGAGTGCTGTCCTCATCAAATCTAGAAGAGTCATTCCCCTTGTAGCAAAAGCACACTGCTACATGGTGTCGAAAGCAGAATCAACATAGCTCAAAGAGTCAGACAACAACCCACTCTAGAGTCACTCGTGTTTAAAGAAAATGTGGCGAACAAGTATTTAAAAAGAAATACACCTACCTTCCGAAAATTCACTAATGCCTCACTTCACCTCCCGGTCGTCCGATAATTTCGGGTGTTGGGTCCCTCACAGCACATCATTCCCATTTTGTTGATTGTCACCTACTTGTTGTTCCTTTAAAATCACATATATAAAAGACACTCTGGCCTTTTTACTAAATATTTTAAAAATTAAGTGGAAGAAGGGTTAGCGGCTTCTCACATGTGATGTGGAAGGCTGATACACCAATATTCCACATGATAAAGGAATTTTTGCTATAAAACATTATTTATAAAATACTGTATATCCACATTACCTTTTTCACTTCAATTTATTTTGGATAGCATTCGATTTATTTTACAACACAATTATTGTTTGCTTGTAGGGCCGTTCATATAGGCAACAGCTCGACATGGTGAGTGGGAACCAGTTTGCTCTGAGTTATGCTAACTTATATATGGAGGAACGACTTATTTGGGGAGGCCCCTTTGGAGCGAACCTGGTCTTCTTTGGATACTATATAAAAGATTTATTTTTCATTTGGGAGGGTGATTTGGTTTTTATTGATTCGTTTATGCACAATTTAAATAATAATTTATCTAATTTAAAATTTACTCACCAGCACAGTGAAGTCACTATAAATTTTCTAGACATTGGACCTGATTCAGAATTACGTTCAAAATGCGTGCGCAACTTAAGGACCTACGGAACATAAGTACGGAAATAAGGAACGCAAATGAGCATGGAAGATAATAGGAACACCCACTATGAAATTGCATCCATGAATAATTTAAGCTCGCACATTTGCATAAGTTTGGTACTGATATTGCATACTTATGTTGCGTTTGTAATATGCACATGATGCTGAGCTGTTTATTATTGCTATTTAATCAAGTAACTAAATGATTGTGAACACTACATGTAATATTTTTAGAAAGTTTTAAACTGTACATGTTAATTCGCACTTATTATTATTATTTGCATAGCACGATTATTATATAAATGTTTTCAAATATCATAACTTACATTATGATGTGACCAATTAATTAATGTATATTTTATTTTAGTTTTAATATACTGACTAAAGTGTGTGTAATACTGTGAAAATGAAATGCATGCTGTTAGACACTAACTTAATGTCTCGCTGTGTAGTGTCAGATATACTATATATTAAAAAAAACACTCATATTTATGTTTGTTAATACATTTATTTTATTTTATTTTACAAAGTTTAACTCTTCAACAATAAAACATTTAAAAAAAAATTATTTTACATATATTGACATTTGTGTTAAAATCTTAACAAGGTAAACAGTACAAAAATTGTAGACAGTCAAACTTATTAAACTAATAATATGAGTATTAATAAACTAGACCAATGTTACAGATCACATAAACACACAAACATGTATCAAAACATTTTACAAATATTACAAACGTCATGCATTCTTAAGTTAAGTACAGAATATGAAAATCTACCAACATCTGCAACAGAAAAGCTACCTTAAGATCCGCATGCATACGTTCCTAAGTTCAGCACGTAAGTTAATAACCATGCCTTAAAATATAATTAGAATTCCGTGATCCTCCCAGTCTTCTTATGTTATGAGGACGGAGGCAATTTCCGTTAGCAAGATCCGTATGCAAACGGTTACTGCACATACGCAGTTCAAAATCACGTAACTTACTATTCTTAAGTTACATACGTACATAGTTCTGAATCAGGTCCATTACCATTAATGTTGTTGGGGACTTGTTACATACAAGCACTTTCCAAAAAGAGGTGGATACTAACCACTTTCTACAGTACAAAAGTTGCCATAAGAGAAGTTGGCTTGAAGGTGTTCCCAAGAGCCAATTTATCCGATTATGGAATTGCTCAACTTTGGAGACATATTGGGCCGTATTCAGAGAACCGCGTTCATGATGATTCCCGTGGGTATTTTTAGGAACATTTCAAATGCGCATACATAGTAACTTTATTTACGTAGTTCTCATAGGCTATACGCACAGAAGAGTCACACGGATGGACTTGTGAATCGCACTTGGATACATACGCACGTTTATGTGACGCAAAAATATGCATGGGAAGATTTAAATAAAAATGGGTGGGAGGAGGCATTTAAATGAAGGAAGTGGGCGCTACTATCATGAATCGCACATGCATGGGAATGCACACGGAAAGTTCCAAGTGGTCTATGGAGGCGCTAGTCACTGACAGCACGGCCGAGAGATGGGAGTGTCATGCATGTGAGGGGGTTTGGCCTGCACCGGGCATGCGTAAAGTTACGGTTCTATTGGCAAACGGTTCTCTGAATACAGCACATTGGGCCTGATCCAGATCAACGATGTAGCGCTGAGCGTGCTAACGCTCAGCGTTACATCGCTGACTCCCCCCTGGCACTCCCCCTGTGCGGGCGTATGGCCCCTTCC
>WWET01001842.1:179796-205854 GCA_011038615.1 Limnodynastes dumerilii | reverse complement strand
ATATATATCCAGGTGTTAATATATACAGTAGCTCTCTCTGCTGGAATTTTTTTATGATCAAAAATGTATATTGAGACTTTCTACATATCTGTAAACTATTATGGAAAAAGCTTCAGAAGTATCTGTATAATGTTATGATTTAGTTCAACTTGAAAAAACTTTCTATCTAAAGAATTTCCATCTTTATGTATTGTCATTTTTGGTGAGATGATGTTTGTCTTTAATAAGTAAGAGAAAGTAGCAAGTTAAAATAATTTATGGAATGCAATATATTTACTAATCATATACAAGAAAAAGGAATATGCTCTGTTAGATATTTATATACACAGTATCAGTCAAAAGTTTGGACACACCTTCTCATTCAATGGTTTTTTGTTTATTTAAATTATTTTCTACATTGTAGATTAATACTGAAGACATCAAAACTATGAAAGAACACATATGGAATTATGTTGTCAACAAAAAGTGTTAAACAAATCAAAATATGTTTTATATTTAAGATTCCTCAAAGTAGCCCCCTTTTGCTTTGATGACAGCTTTGCACACTCTTGGCATTCTCTCAATCAGCTTTCTGAGGTAGTCTCCTGGAATGGTTTTCCTACAGTCTTGAAGGAATTCCCAGAGGTTCTGAGCACTTGTTGGCTGCTTTTCCTTCACTCTGCGGTCCTACTCATCTCAAACCATCTCAATTGGGTTTAGGTCTGGTGATTGTGGAGGCCAGGTCATCTGATGCAGCACTCCATCCCAATTACTTACAGGCCCTACCTTTATTCATCCCTTAACAGGAGCAAATGTTATATGCCACATAATCTCCTGTACCACCACCACCAATTTGTGGTATACGTCAATATTTGTCCTTGCAAGAAAATCTACATCGGTAAAATGGTGAGAAAATTGAGAGAACGGTTGGCACTACACCACTCTGCCATCGAGGCTGTGCTGAGTGGCAGAACTAACGATCAACCAGTTGCGAGGCACTGGGTAGACATGGAACACACACTGCAGGACTTTAAATTGATGGGGCTTGACCACATCCCTAAGTTGGAACATGGAGGAGATAGGGAGAGACTGTTGCTGCAACAAGAGAGCAAGTGGATTTTTAAATTAAATGCCAATATGCCTGATGGACTCAATAAGACTTTGCTCCTGAATTGCTTCCTATGATGGAATATGGGAGTGACACATTTACCTAGATAGTATTTTGATCAGCTTTCACCCCTTTTTTTTTAGATATAATGGTGATAGACTGTAACACTTTGTATCATATTGCTGTGGTTGATGCTCCATGAAAAAGATTAATTTTACTCCATCTGCTTTTCCTCCTGTAACTGGTTTTGTCTGTATTATGTCCTTTAGATTATGACCGCTTTGCTGCTTTTCAATATGTTTGCCTAGCCAAGTTTCTATTTGCTTATTTGTATGCCGCCCACTGTCTTGTATAGCCGACAGCTGCTCTTTGCAGTGTTAATATATTCAGGGACATATTGCTAAGGTTCTGATGTGCCTATGGGCAACAGGATCATGTATTTTTGTTGCGATCCTCCGTCCATCTTGCTTAACATACTTATAATTATCGTTATGTTTTCCAGATGATATGCTGGTCTCTGTAGCTTTGTTGACACGTTGCCATGACACCGCTGCCAGCCGATGAATGTCGGATGAGCCAAAAACCTGTCCCTGATACTAGGGGCCACGAGGTGAGTCACTCCACGCTGTCTTTCTGGACAGGAGGCGCTTTGGCAGTGGCTGCATTGGTAAATTCAATTTTAATGTGGTTATATATATTACTTTGGTGGTAGTTGTGTATACGTTTTTTTGCACTGTGACCCTGATGAAAATCACTATTGTCGATTGAAACGTCGGTTTCTATGATGATGAAATAAACTAGCATTTAACAATTTCTGTCTTATTACAATTACTTGTATTTTTATGTTTATTTATATATCTGCTTTACTTTACTTTAATTTTTTATTTTTTTTAATTTTGTTTTCACTTTTATTTTTATTTTTCAGTTCAATTTTTATATTTATTTTATTTTTATTCTACTTCTACTTATTTTCATTTTTTTCTTCTTAAGTTTTCTGTTATTATTGATTTCCTCTTTATATCATATTATAGTTATTTTATGGTTTATTAAAGAATTTGGTATAGCGATACACTGTTCATTTTTATAATAAAAACAATATTAGAATAACAATGTGTCAATTCTATCACAATGAGTTAATACCATAGGTGTTGCAATTAAGATTAAGTTTAAATAGGAAGTAATTTAAACAGATCCCCATCTCCTGATGAATCTACCGCTGTAGAGAAATGCGTTGAGGAGCTCAGTTTCACATCTTCTGCACTTTTAACATAAGGGACATTAAACTACTGCACTCCTGCATCTGAAAGTTCAAACTTTTGATAGTGGATTATCATTTACTATTTATTCAATATCCTTTGTGAGAATCACCATTGCCGACCAACAAGCATAGCTATCCCGCTTTGTGAGAGCAACACTGAATGTTCCTACTATCTAAAGCACCTTGCAACATGGAATATGTTTAGTTCATGATAAGCGCTATAAATAAACTATAGATATATAAATTTAGTGAAAATAGACAGCGCTAACTTCAATGCAATAACCAAAAGTAAATACAATAAGTAAGCTGCTGGTGGTTAGGGAAATCTAGGCAACCCTTATAAAACAGTAATATAACGTAAAACCAAATAATTGGTTACCAGCGCTATAATAGAATAGGTATTTGCTAGATTAGCTGTGAATATATTAGTAAATATCTCAGGATGGCTGAAAAGATGAAACCGATGGATATAAATGTAAATTTTAATATAATATTCATATAGAACACTAAGACATGTGAATAAAAAATATAACAATAGTTAATAACAATAAACATACATCAAAATAAAATAAATATAAAATATGCAATACTATGTTCTCAAAAAAGGCTAGTCTTGTTGCAGAGTTGTTTGCCTTTAAACAATCTGAGCCGATTAAAACGTTCAGTAGAATGAATAAGCGTTATATCCACAATAGTGATGCCCTTAGGCTGTTTCTAAAGTGCAGAGTTAATTCAACTTGTGATCAGATGTGGTTTTGCATGCATAGACAACTTGAATAATAATTGTAAATACAACTTGATTAATAGTTGTGAATGGAAACTGAAGATGGATGGAAAGAAATAGTTACCCTTTGCAATGTTTAATGCTCAGTTGTTGGTTCCTATTGCAGGCATGGTCTACACTCACCCCCTCCACGGGGAGAAGTGGTCCGGTGTCTGACTCTGGATCCTGATTAAACCGGCTGTGTGATGATTCGTGCTTCAGGGTTTAAGTATAAAGTATTATTTCCAGGATTGCAGTTTCCAATAAACTCACGAGTGTAAAAAAAGGTTCCACTTCTGTAAAGGTGCAGATGCGTTCTATCTGGCTACAGTTGAATCAAGACCAGGGAGCTTTTATTCCACGGCAACGCGTTCCATTCTTGTTTAGAACTTTCTCAAGCCGAAATGACAGGAATAGGAAGTGCTTAGGTAGATATAGGATCTCTTAATTGCCTACAGCTGTATTAGTTACTTTCCACAATTCAAATAACTATTTGCTGGTACAAAAAAAAATGGACTTGTTATCTCTAGGCAAAAAAGCATATCAAACACCAAAGACACATATGTTCATTTACATGTATGATTATTTACATATTTCCATCCATCCTCAGTTTCCATTTACAATTATTATTCAAGTTGTCTATGCATGCAAAACCACATATGATCACAAGTTGAATTAACTCTGCACTTTAGAAACAGCCTAAGGGCATCACTATTGTGGATATAACGCTTATTAATTCTACTGAACGTTTTCATCGACTCAGATTGTTTAAAGGCAAACAACTCTGCAACAAGACCAGCCTTTTTTGAGAACATAGTATTGCATATTTTATATTTATTTTATTTCGATGTATGTTTATTGTTATTAACTATTGTTATATTTTTTATTCACGTCTTAGTGTTCTATATGAGCATTATATTAAAATTTACATTTATATCCATCGGTTTCATCTTTTCAGCCATCCTGAGTTATAAAAAAATATCTTGTGCCAACTGAACTATCAAATTAAAATCTATCTGTTATCAACACACTGGTATTTTACCATGGTTATATCCCAATTTACTTATGCTGCCTGATCAACAGCTTTAATTATATGTCTTAAGTGCAGAAATAGTTTTTTGAATTGTATGTAGTTGTTTTTAATTAATTTTTAATTGACTTTAATAATAAAAAAAAAGCCCTTACGTGGCTCATGCTCTTTTTTTTGCATTTTGGTTTATATGGGATTTATCCCTCCCAAGAGGCTGCTGAGGGTTTTGTTTTATTAAGTCTATACTATACTAAAGACTTACACCTGAAACAGCTAACGCTCCTGCTAGTTATGTGTTTGTAAAGAGTATTTTAAAAGAGATTGGCGTGTTTACTTCTCTCCGAAAATTCCATAATTCAGACATTGGGCCGGATCCAGACCTACGGGAGCCTTACGGGCGCCCAAGGCCATTACAGATGTTCGCAGAGCAGGGAGTGCACGCCCCCTGCACTCCCCACTCTCAGTAGTAAATCCAGATTACTACCTTAACTTTTAGGATCACGTATGCGGCCTTACGGCCGCATTCCTGATCGCAACAGGATTTCCCCCGCCCCATCCCCTCATTATTATGTCTATCTCCTCCTTCATGGCGGAGATACAACGGGCCTGATCCAGAGCTACGATGTTACATATCGGTGCTTTGGCCCGACGCTCCCCCTGTGCGGGCGTATGGCCCCTTCCTTACGCCGGCTGAAGGCTACCCTAGCTTCGCCCGGCGTAAGGAAGGGGCAATACGCTCACACAGGAGCGTATGGCCTCTTAGCATGCCCCCCCACCCTCATTTACTTACCTCCCCCCGCCCACCAGCAGTAACGTGAGGGTAGGGCCGCTGGAGGACGTCCCCTCCAGCGTCCCTACGGCGCTACTATGGATCATCTGCCCGGCGTATGCGCATTAGAGCTACGGCTGCCGTACTAGCGACGGCGGCCATAGCTCTGGATCAGGCCCAACATGCGTAAAGGGGGAAAAAACCCTTTCATGTAAAAGCCGGCGTACAAACCGTTCATTACGTACGCCGACCCTTGCGGCGACTTAAGAAACATGGGTAATTACATACGAGCAGTCAAAAGGCCTTCTGCAACTCAGACCCAAGGTAAATGCAAATGAAAGAACTGAAAGAATGTTAGGAATTATTTGATTGCAGCACAATTGAAAAAAGGTTCTGTCATATATCTCATGCGAATATACAGTTCTATAATGCCAACTCTCTTTTCTCTGAGATGAGTACCTGTGGCAATAAAGTCCAAAATCAGTTAGGAACTGAACAGAATTAATCATTCAAGTGTCATAGCCCACATAGAAAAAGCAACACAATGGTTTACACAGGTCTGTGATGCCAACTGTCTTTTACCTGAGACGAGACCCAAAAAAGCAACATAATGGTTGACAGCAATAGTGGCTGCATCTAAGGAAGACAGCACTGTATGCCTCTGCGTCGATCCAGCACTCCTAAACTGGGCACTGCTGCAAACCATACTACTACTACTAGGGATTTCCAACATACAGTACCAAGCATTTCATTCTTCAGCACACTGGATGCTATATACATAGGTTTTGGAAAATTCACCTCGACAAAGACTCATTGCTGCTAAGTGCTTTCATGACCATGATCGGAAGGTACATCTTCCTTAACTTGTCTTATGGAATTACTACACACAGTGAGGTCTTCCAGTGCTGCATGGAACATTAGTATGTACGTGTGTTGTGGCAGCCTAAGATAGCTGCTGTTCTACATTTTGTATATTCTTTTTATTAAGAATTGTGTTGTGTCCTTTAATTCCTGGTATCTAAGTTAGATGACATGCTAACATACCCATCTGGGGCCATACTAAAGGAAAACATGAACAAGTCTTATTTCTAATTCTTGAGAGGACACGTGCACTCAAACTAAAAGGTATCTAGTTCTAGTGGTGGGATTCAGCCGGTTAGTACCGGTTCTGTAGAACCGATACCTCATGTAGGTATCGGTTCTGCAAAGCACTTACTGGTAATGAGCACCGGCGTTTACTAGTAATGAGCGCCGGCACTCACTGCAGCGCATCCCCGGCCTTCTCTCCTGTAGGAATGACGTCATTCAGAGCTTGTGTCCTGCCGCAGAGGGGAAGAGCAGCACTTGAGAAGAGCAGCGGAACTTCGCAGGTAAGTAAGTGGGAAGCCTGGATGCTGGATACTTGATGGCCATATTGGAGGGACTGGACACATGATGACAGATACTGGGGGCACTACTGGACACCTGATGGGGGATGCTGGGGGGACTGGACGCCTGATGGGAATACTGGGAGGCCTGGATAAATGATGATGGCCATATTGGGAGGAATGGACACATGATGGCAGATACTGGGGGAGCTACTGGACACCTGATGGAGGATGCTGGGGAGACTGGACACCTGATGGGAATACTGGGAGGCCTGGATACATGATGGCCATATTGGAGGGACTGGACACATGATGGCAGATACTGTGGGGACTACTGAAATCATTTAGATTTTAAAACTCTTTCTTATAACAATCTTGTTTTGTGTACCTCTTTAATTGTTCTTATTTGAGTATTATATGCATGAATTATTAAACTACCTTTCGGTATGTCTTTTGGTATATTTTGGTATACTTAAAATGGTCATTAGGACATAGAAACTGTTGTTAATTTATTTGAATCCCACGACTGGCTGAATGGATTATGGTATCGCACTTGGTTAAAGTACAACTGCTACCTCCTGACAAGCTTGCGCAGTTGCCCTAAGTATCACCAGACAGTGGTTCAAGTACCACCAGTGGTACCAAGTACTTATCTGTCCCGCAGCCTGCACAAATTAGTCATGAGGAAAGCACCATCCACAGTTCATACCAGTGTCCAGGCTGTTGCCTAGAAGCCAGAACACCATCCAATGGACTTGTAGCTGTAAGGCTGCCAGCCAATCAGTGTGCTGCTGGTTATAGCGTTAGGCTCCCTGCACTCTCCTGTTCTCTCTTTCTCTTTGGTGTATTCCTCCTGCCATTGTTGAGTACCCAGTTTCCTGTCCTGCCCTAGTGTTCCTTGTGTCCTGCCTCCATTGTCTCTGCTCCTCTTGTTTGCCTCTTTTCTCTCCTGTTCTCAGGACTACTTCTGCTCGCCCTATTTCTATCTCTGGGTGTCAATGTTAATATGTTACGTGTTGCGACCTGCTAGGTGTCAGCAGCCCAGCCTATCCCCACCATCAGAAGCTCTAGTGAAGGCCAGACTCCTAGTTAGGACTCCCCCCCCCCTTCCCCGGTTCACCAGGACAGTAAAAAAATAAAAAGCGACATGATGTCATCACCAGGCTCAGCTGGATACACTTTTTACAAAGAAATAAAAAATATATACATTGAACGAAGTAGTATTACAAAAATAAATAAAATGATTGACCTTACAATCGGGTTCTGTGAACTTTGAAGCCTCTTAATCCTCGCTGTTTTTGTAAATCAGTTATTTCTGATGTTATGAATCATATGATTATACAAAGAGTGTATTTCTGGGAAAAAGTTACCAGTACTCACCAAAATCACACAGTTATGTCCCCAGTTCATTATATACCATGCGGATCATCTCCACTACGTTGAATCCTTTAAGGGTTTATTTAATGGAAATTCTATACAGGAAGTATGGAGTGGCTTCCCTTGGCAACCATTTAGATTACCGAACACATTCTAAAAAACTAAAAATTAAAAGCGTGGTAAAGAACCAGATGCGCTAAAAGACATCTGTCAGATAAATTACGGAGAGTCCTACACTCCCCAAAAGATAAATGAATGAAAAGTAATGAAGAGATATATCTAGGACACTACATTAAGCCGATATTATTTTAACGATTTATGTCACATTTGCTTAAATAGACAGCGCTGTCCTAGAGATATCCCTTAATTTCTTGACATTCTAGAAAATGATGGTTGCTATGGGCAACATCTCCCATTTTCCTTTATTGAGGGAACTGCATTAAATACACTCCTATGTCCAGTATGTATGTCTTATCCATTAATGCCCTGACAAACTCAGGCACCAGAATTACACAGCTGTCAAATCATGCGAGTGAGTCATACATTGCCTTTAATAATAGTATTAACTATATAAACAGTACAAGTAATCAAAATAGAGATAGCCATGTCTATTACCATATCAGCAAGAAACTTTAACAAGTGTTACAAGCTGTAACAAACATATCCGCCAATCAACACGGAAAGGAGCTGGGGCCAAATAGCGCCATCTTCTGTCCATCTTGGAACTAATCAAATTAAAGACTTTTTTTTTATATATGTTCTACCAGTGTTTATGTATATAACATTCCAACGTATCCATAACAACGTATAGATAGAATGGTCGCCATCCGTACGAAAATTCGCAGAAAATACGCTGAGCGTACGGGCTTAGCACGCCCATACTGTACAATTTAAATGGCTATCCCCGCCTCCCTGTAGTAAAACGGGCGCCCAGCCGACCATCGTAAAAAAAATACGCCCCGCGAGCGAAAAATACGCTAACAATACGCCCGCTATTCGCTCATGACGCTCGGGCGACCGGAAGCTGTCATACTGGGCATGCGCGTTGCGAATTTTTCGGAGAATTTTCGCATACGCTCGTCGTACGCTCGCTTGCGGTCGTTGCTCTGGATCAGGCCCAAAGATACAATTACATGCTGCTGCCATATGCAGCATGTAACATTATGCCCTCCTCTGGAAGGCAGATAAATCTAAGAGTCAAATGCGGAAATGTAAAAGTAGTCAGGATGTACATATTCTTGGGCCACGGAGCACACTGGCAAAGCCTAAAGAGGAGTCCTCTCTGAAGATGGATAATGAGGACCTCTTCTCCTTGACTGCCTCCTGGAGTTTCTACCACAGACTACCATGGAGGTAAGGTAGCTTGTGGAAACTTGCCCCTTGAAGAAATAGCAGTTTGTAGTTGGATTTTATGTTCAGGATCTGAACATATCACACGGAGAATCAGATGACCTGGATGTTGAAGTACAATCCGTGGATTTAGCCTTTTTTTTTTAAGAAGTACCAGAAGGCAGTGTGTGTGGTGGCCCCTGGATTCTTACTGCTTCTGTTCGGATGGAACCAAAACAGATGGCGTTGCTAGCAGTAGCTGGGGGTGTGACTGGTACAGAGAAGAGAGGACATGGAAACAATGTCTTAATTGCAGGAGCGTACCTCCTGACCACAGCCTCAGTAAAGGCCCGGAGGTCCCACAGGATTGGGTCCCAAGTATTCATGAGGGACTCTGCCCATTCCTTAGATTCCCCTCTGAACTGTTTGATCATGTCCATCACCAACAGATATGAATTAGCACCATTCTCATATTCTTAATAACCTTTACCAAGGCAATAAAGTAACTGAGGTCCCCATTAAAGAAGACTGAGTCCTCTGCCATTGTAGACAGGGCTAATGGTTCTGGGTAAACCAAATTGAGGGTAAATAGGGTCTAGGGTCAGTATAGTTTTCAATAAACAAATGGGCAGACTAGATGGGCCATGTGGCTCTTATCTGCCGTCACTTTCTATGTTTCTATGTAGAACATAGGGCTACTGACTTAGGCTGAGGGGCAGACAGGACCTCATGCCTGAGGATAAGATCACAACAAGTGTCAGCCTTTGGGGCAACAGGAGCGGCATGGCGCGGACTGGAGTCCCCCACAGGGACGACATAACTCGGACTGTAGTTCCCCACAGGGACAGCATGGCTCAGACTGAAGTCCCCCACAGGGAAGACGTGGCTTGGACTGAAGTCCCCCACAGGGACAGCATGGCTCAAACTGGAGTCCCCCAAAGGGACGACATGGCTCGAACTGGAGTCCCCCACAGGGATGGCATGGCTCGGAATGGAGTCCCACACAGGGACGGCATGGCTCGTACTGGAGTACTGCACAGGGACGGCATTCAGGTTGGGGGCCGGACAGTTGGCACTCAGGTTGGCGGCCATGCAGGCGGCACTCAGGCATGGCAGCACGGTGAGGCACCTCAGGCAGGGTAGCACGGTGAGGAACCTCTTGCTTGGCAGCAGCACGGTGAGCAACCTCGGGCTCGGCAGCACGGTGAGGAGAGTCTGCAGACTGGGTAGTCTGGCTCCTCGACTCATGGGATTCCGCTACAGGTAAATTCCCAGAGACATGTGAGTACTCCCATTAAGGCAAGTGGGGCATGCACCCCACCACTAAAGACTAATGGCCTGATCCAGAACAACGCATGCTTGCGTGATCGTAAGCGTGAAATCGGCAGAAAAAACGCACCGCGCATGCACCCGGTGACAACTTCCGGTAGTAAAAAACTGATTTTCATAGCGGCGATTCGTCTGTCCATATACTTTGCGTTTTTACCGACGAAGGGGCGTGTTTATATTATGAAATTCATATGGATGCTGGAGTTAAGGAATATAGGCGGGGGGAGCCATTTAAATTGTACAGTATAAGCGTGCTAAGCATCATTTATACACAATGAACGTACGGCGCGCGAACGGAACGAACACAAAAGATAGGGTAGGGTTTGCCGAGCGTATAGATGCTAAACTAGGCACGAGCAAGGGGAGTGCCTATTGCCGTGCATCGGTGGTACGTTCGGCGATAATATGCTACGCACACCAGCGTAGGTCTGGATCAGGCCCTAAATGGCACAGAGGACCTGCAGCAGAGGGTGAAGGGCATAGGAGCTCTTCACTAGAGGTAACACCTGAGGCTTCAATTCTAAAGGCCCCTCCAGGGGCCTTCGCATTAAGGACCCCTTCTGGGGTTGCACGACTAGACACCTCGTCTGGGGTTACACGACTAGACACTCCGCCAGGGGTTACACAACTGGACACCCTGCCTGGGGTTGCTGGACTGGACACCCCACCTGGGGTTGCTGGACTGGACACCCCATTCCCAAATTGTAAGTGCCTGGGCTTGCGAACAGGACATGATTGCTGGAAGTGCTCTGAACTAGCACAGTAGAGGCAAAGACTGTTATCTACCCTAAACTGGTGCTCCTCCAATGTGAGTGGTGGATGGTGACCACCTCTGGTCCTGGAAATGGTGATAGCTAGCTGGAGAACCCTGGAAATGTCAAACTCTTGGGGGCTACCAAAACTGTGATTAGAGAGTACATTGGAACCAGGACAAGGAGCCCCTACTGAAGAGATTATATTCTCCTTGGGCTGGACTGGAACTGGAGGCACCCAGAAATTAGTCTGAGTTGAGGGCACAGAAGATGGTCCCTGGTCAGACGTGATAGGAGGCCCCATAGGAGAGTGGGTTTGTGCTGAAACCTGGAGGTCATTAGGAGTGAGCACAAGATGTTCAGGACTTGCTAATCTTTGCAATGACCCAGGCAATAAACACAGGACTAGGGATAACTGGAACCGGAGCAGCAGGACTTCACTGTGGAGTGACTAAAGGAACTTGACTTCAAAACCAGATGGAGATACTGCTAACAGGTTCATACTAGTCCCAGGCAGGTAGGAGACTGGTTCATTGAGGTCCACTGTGTGGTCTGCTTTAAGTCTGGCATGTCAGTATACTGGCCGGTCATAATGTTACGAGAATGGTTCCAGGAGTGGAGTCTATGTCACCAGGTGAATGTTATGAGAACTGTTCCAGGGCTCAGAGTCTATGTTATCAGGTGGTGTTCCCCAGAGCCCCTGATGGTGGGGTTAGACTTGGCTGTTCCCCAACAACAGGCCGCAGTCCCCAGAACCGAACTCGTAGTAGAGAGGAGACAAGAAAAGCTGGAGCTAGAAGCTGGAAGCTATGATCGGCAAGGAGGCAATCAAGTGACATATAAAGGGAGAGTCACATCCCCATTGGCTGCTGATTGCACATGGCCAAAGCACAGCTAGGGAATCCCAGCTGCAAATTAATTAGCCAGGATCCCTAGTAAGGAGGAATGCTTCAGGAGAAACCAGGACCGGAATTCCTTACTACAGCACAAAGACACAATTTCACGTTGCTGCCATATGCAGCATGTAACAGACACATGATGGCAGATACTGGGGGAGACTACTGGACACCTGATGGGAGATGCTGGGGGAACTGGACACATGATGGGGGATACTGGGGGAACTGGACACATGATAGTGGATGCTGGGGGAACTGGAAATATGATGAGGGATACTGGGGGGAGTGGACACATGATGAGGGATACTGGGGGGCTGAACATATGATGAGGGATACATTATGGGGAGTTTCGGTGCTTTTGCAAGTGAGGACACCAATTAAACAGCTATATGGAAATATCTTCAATAACGGTTTGTCAGGTGAGATTTATATTTTTTCATTAATATTTAAAAACTTTCTTATAACATAATCTAGTTTTGTGTACCTCTGTTATTGCTCTTATTTGAGTATTAAAGGCATGAATTATTAAACTACCTTTCAGTATATCTTTTGGTATACTGAAAATGGTCTTTAGGTCATAGAACCCCACCACTATCTAGCGATATACACTAGCTGCAGGATTCTCTGGATATGGGGGTCTGCTTCCCCACAACCAACTCTACAGAATAGCAAAAAAACAGCCAGAGAATCCAGCGCTATAATATATCTAAAAAATAAATTAGGTATAACCGGTAATAATTTAAGATGGCAGACAGCCAACAGTGAGAGGTGTTGAGACTGAAATATACAATCCAACGCTGATCTTCTTTTTCCAGTGTCACATAGAAATAAAGTAAAAATAAGAATATCTAGTGCAAAATGTCACACTATAATTAGTTTATTTCAACATGACACACAATAAAACATAAAATTCATAAAAACTACACCACCACCTATGGTTTCCCTCCCAGCCTACCAGAACTAACCAGTCCTAAAAGATAGATGGTGATAAAGTCCTCTGGAAGGGTCCACGGCCAGGGTTTCCGTGTATGATGAATAATGATGCTGTGGGGTTGATAGTCTGTAAAATGTCTGATAATGAAATGAACACATTTGACAACACAAGCAACACAAGCTGTTAATGGCTTTTTTTCACTTTTGGAGCTGGGTTATTTCCCGTCAATTAGTGATTGTGTCAGTTATGTGTTGTCCTCCTTCCACAAACAAACATCTCTATCTCTCTCTCTCTCTCTCTCTCCCTCTCTCCCTCCCTCCCTCCCTCCCTCCATACCTCTCTTCTTCTTTTTTTTTAATCCAATATTCACAGTAATGCCCTGGAGCATGCTGGGAGATGTATTTTCCTGCTACCAATCATTTTTGTGAAACCCAAACTGGGATAATGGGATAGTAATACTTGAATTTCTCCTACTTAATGTAGGAAATTCTATAGCCTTTCTTGGTAACCAGCTATAGGTAACCTCTGTTTTGTGGTTTCATTTTTTGTATCACTGATATTAGAAACTCTAGTCTATCAGAATTTTTATATGTAAAGCATTTTACATCAAAGAGTTGTTGATGAAATTTATCCATTTTCCCATTCGATAGTGACCCTGTAAAATCAATATTATTACATCACACCATCATATCATGAAATTCATTATATTCTTCCTCTTATGTTAAGCACCTTAAAACCTACTTCAAACTTATAGTTGACAATCTTTATTTAAGTTTTTAAAAAATGTCGCTCCTTGCAGGTTTTTTAATTTGACAGCAATTTCTGAAGAATTTCTGAAGAAAAGAAGATTAACACTGCAAAATCTAGCATGGAGACCTTTTCATGTGCAAAGGAATGTAATATTGAAATAAAAACATGGCATTTTTATACTCAATTTCCAGGCCCAGTTTCTGAAAAATAGAGAAGCAAGAGTGGTAGCTTGCCTGTTAATTATTTTATGATAACTGATTCATACAAAACTTTCTATGTTAAAATAAATACATTAAAAAAACAAAAACAAAACAGAAAAAAATGAAAATTAACACCGCTTTCAAAACAAGCCTTAATTCTTGGTACTAAACAGGGCAAAGAGTGCACAAAGATGTTACAAAATTATGTGTAAAGATTGACACCTGGGATAAGAACCTTTCCCATGAGATGGTGTACTAAATCAGAGACTTTAGCTTTAATGTTTAATGTTGACTGTTCGCACTGTGGCATAGCATATGTGATTTTGTAATGGGCGTATGTAGAAACAGTGCACACGTAACAGAGTGCAATTCAAACTCAAATGTGAAAAAAAATGGATTATCAATATTATAAATTTTATAAATACCAACATGCGTGGCTTACACTCACATTGTTAGACAAGCACAAGGATGTGTCATAAGCACTTTCTACATACTTATCAAGCTATGGTGAATATGGTTTGCTATGTAATGCAAATATATCTGCAACTGTATTGTAGATGGCTGTAAGGCCATACACTATGTGGTATAATTGCAGAACTAAGTAAAAATTTAAATGGCCAATGGAAAACTTGTCTTTTGTACTGGCAGCTGACATTATAAAGCAGGATAAAGTGAAATAGTAGCGCAAATTAGAGTAATCTGCTAGAGATATGTATTAAAATTAAAAAAAATCTGAATTAGGTAAAGAAGATGGAGGGAAAGAAAAGAGGGTCCTAATAGAGTTAGCAGTGCACTAGGTCAAAGGCACAATCAATCAATATTACCAATTTCGGACTATGGGAATTCTTGTGGTCACCCATGCCAATGAAGTAAATGTAGGCTATAAATAAAGTCACATTTTTGCTGATAATCACATAAGATAAGATCATGAAAAAGAGATAAAGTAATGATAAATGTATGAATTAATGGGCCGTATGCAGAGCTCCGGCCGCATTGCATCTGCGCCCGGAGTTTTCTGATATGGTCTACTGCACATGCGCAGTAATTTTGTAATGTAATCTACGTTAGTTATTGCAACGTAGATTGCATACACGCGGACTTTAAGACCCAATATTAGAAAGAATCAAACAATGACTAGCCTGCCTATGAATCTACCAGGGCTGGCTGGTGGTGAACACGGTTAAAGTTATATTGTAACAATGAAGTTGAGGCATAAATAAAATCTATCTAAAAGGAGCTCATAGAATAACTAGATCTTACAATTACTGTGTAAATTGGCGCATGAGAACAAAAACAAAACACCAAATAAGTAGAGCCGAGTTGAAGATTCAGATTAACACAGTCAAAGTGCCGAACAGTAGATGATATAATTGCAACAGTATAAAAATTAATTTTTTATTATTATTAAAATCAAGACCCAATATACAAACAGAAGATGAACATATGAACAATTAAAAAGTAGCCCCTTGGTTAAATCATGTATAACAGTAATAAAACATTGAACAAACATTGGGGGCCAGATTTACTAACAGGCGAGATAAGTCTCCAGCGATGTCTGGCGATTTTTTAAGTGTTTATTTGCCGCGATTAAGCTTGTAATAGCTGCAAATTAACCCTTTAACCCTTTGCATGCTGTGGCATCCAGTACTACAAGGCACAGCATGCCCTTGTATTGCAGGGCATGATGTGCCTTATAGTACCCTAAGCAGCAACATGCCAAGGGTTAATGGCATGCTGCCGCAATGATAATGGACATCCTTGGCAAAAAAGGTTCCTGATACTGTAAAAATACCTAGTAAAGACACCAGTTACTCATAAAAAAAACATTTACATGGCCCTGATCATGTATGCGCAGTAGCTATTGTTCATTGCATTACGTCCGTCTATGGAAGATGGACGTAGTTCTGGATCTACCCCAATGTTATTGCACAACTGCATCACTGAGGGCAAATATACTGAAGCAAAACAATGTCATTTGTCAGCAAAAGTTGTCATTGTGATGTAGCAGCAGTAATGTCTTTCCTGCCAAAGACTAAAATGAAATCCTATTTATTACTGAAAAATGACCTATTTTCCAATTACTTTTACCAAGCAGCCTACAGTACATACACTATTTGCATTGGTGCTACAGACTCTGCTATGACAAATAAAAGTTACCCAGCAGAGTTGGTAATGATAACATAGATAAATAGCTGTGTTTGACCTGCAGTCATGTGGGGAACCAGCAACATCATACTTTGCTATTGCTGTACAGAAAGCAAGAGAGGGGTATCAATGACCTTCAGATTTTGTGAAGTAAAGAGAAAGCGTGCCAGAAACTAAGAGAAGAACTATTGATTGGTGCTGTCTATATGAATGATGACAGAAAGTTGTAAGCGTTTATTAATGGCTGGCAGGATGACAGCTATTTGTATTTTGGCATGAAAACACTAGACCAAGAGAACTATTGGAGACATTTAGTTCATGAAATCCATAGATCTTTAAGATACTCTACCGGACAGAGCCCTATAGTTGCCAAGTATTTGAATGTCAATTCTTGTGGATGGTTTGCAGATATTTTATGTATGTCAGAATCGTATGTATACATTTATGCAGTATGTAACCTTGTTATTGATATTACTGATACACAGAAGTACAAACATTCAATAAAACATGAAATATTACTAGTTTTATTTGGAAAATCTGGCATGTTTTACTAAAATGTCCAATGGTTTGCACAACGCTATATTCTGCAGCAGCTGTTTTGACATGAAAGAGCATTGAAATAGCTATAAAGTAAAAAATGCCAAATCATACTTATGTTAAATTGTCATCACTTTTCTATTAAATGTATACAAAGCATGAGAAGTCCGTATTTATTGACTGGCAATATTATCTGCAAGGCTGCTAACAACAAGGATCACTATTTTCCAAGTCCATAGTGCAACTTGTGCAACCTACAATGTCTAGGCTGGTAGCAGAAAAAGACAGCCTGGGCTTGGGAACCATAGAGGGAGAGCCCTCAACAATTATTGCAACCTCCTATTTTATGCCTTCGTTCTCTAAGCAATACAGGGACTCGATATGCAGCGACCACATCACTGTGCTGTGAATAATGGCCGGAAGTAATTGACTGTCAGTCTGCCTTATTTTTTAGTGGAGAGCCATGGTCTTCCCTTGTTTTGTCATCCCTTATGTGGGTAGATAATAGGCCATATAGTTTTATTATGTAACCATTAATGCCAGGTCCAGTCTGAGCAGCAGTGTGTTATCTGAAGAGTTCTGAATCAGGATAACTGCTGATATTGGCAGGAGAGGTTTTTGGGCCTGATCAGGATTTAATAACAAATTCTATATGTAGCCTCCACAATGGAAGCTAACATACGGAATTTGTGATCCAAAATACCGCACGCAGGAGAACAGGACACTCCCCCTATGTGCGGATGGTGGGACCTACCTTAAGTATTCCGCATACAACTCTATGTGCGCAGAATACTGGATCGTATATAAGGGCTAAACCCAATTACATGCCTAATCACATACACCATGCGTAACTCATATGCATGGTGGGAGGCCCGGCAACCCTTGCGGAGGCTGAACTCCACATAAAGCAGAGCATCAGACGACTGTGTTCCATTGAGGAAATATAGGTATTGCGCATCCACAGTACCTATTCACAGCGGCCTTACATATAATGTGTACGTTAGTCAGAGGAATTGATCAGGCCCATTGTACTCAGTATTTCACTTCAAGATATTAGACTATAGAGGGTTATATCCAGTGGATTATTGTGTTTCATTTCATTATATTTTTACGTCATTAAACAGTTTTATCCGGCAGATCTTTATTGTCCTAAATCCCATCCGGACATATTCTTTAATAGTTTGTGCTAATACAATTCAATATAGATTATTTGAAATGACAGCAAAGGATTGTGGGTGACCTGACTATATGGCTTAGGCTCATTTACATGGGGATGACATTTCAGAAATTCTTGGAAGAAAGTTTCAGACTTCTTCTATTTGCTGTAACAATAAAATGATCTGATCTATCAACTGTCATGTATGGTAATTACCTGGTCTGGACATTTATCATCGTCGCCACACTGAACAGTATTGTCACTTCTTATTCAACTTAATATGGCTTTTCTTCTTTTGGCAGCAAACTGCTGTGTAAATCACCCCGCTGGAATCCTGCTCATTCAGAATGCGGTTAACACGGATTAGCCGTTATGGCAATGCATTATATAATTCAGTGAGAGGGCTGATATTAAAGAAAAGATTTGAGCATGTTTACATACTGAAGTTCCTGTTTAAAGAATGTAACACACCAGGATGAGGAATGATATATGACTAAGTCTTAAACACTTCTGCAGTAGAAACAGATCTTACAGCTTTCTGATACTGTACTTCCCGTAATTCTAAATCCATGCACTTAATAAAAATCTAATAAATCTTTTATTCATATAATTTAGAAAAAGTTAAAAGACTTAGATAAATTAAGGGCCTGATCCAAACCTATCAGAATGTGTGCGGAGGTCTGATAGTTCTTACATAAGATGGATGTACACAGAGGTGGCCCACGGCACAGGCCGTATAGGCGTCCGCCTATGGCCCCGCGGGTCCCGGGGCCCCGCACCTCCTGCTTTTTAAGTTAAAAAAAAAAAAAGCAGGCTTGCACTTGTGCAGTAAAGGCTGCGGCAGCAAGTACAGTGCCGCCAGGTTCATCATCCTGGCGGCACTGTACTGGTTGCAGGCGGCCCCGTGCGGGGCCTTCACTTCCCAGAGACTGTGTAATCACATACACAGTGCCTGGACTCCTGCGTCCAGGCACTGCGTATGTGTTGCTATGGCAACACAGCGCCGTAGGGCCGCCTCTGGATGTACACTACCATGGCACTCCCCTTTCACAGACAGACTGAAGAGCAGTTACGCTGCCATAGACCTTAAGTCTCCCATGCGGATCAGTGGTCATACAGATTCTCAAACCCATACCCTGGTTCTATTATATCATTTAAATGGTCCACCCCGCCCACCTTACGGACTTTAACCATGTAGAGGGGAAGGGCTGTCCTATCATGTGGATCTTTTTGCATACAAAATTGCGTTCCATAAAACACGAAGATCAGCAACATAAAATGTGCCCAGCACATACACAGATGTAGCAAAGAGGTGACAAACCGCGCTAAAATACTGACCAGAATTTGTGATGTGGAACTGCACATGGTGACCCCCATAAGTAGTCTAACGTTATAAAGTCTGGATCCGGTCCTAAATGCCTATTATATAATTAAGCAAAGAAAGGCTTCAAAGGAAGAAAAGATGTTTTTCATGACAGCCAATCAGATTATGGCTTTCATTGAAAAAATTCTAGAAAATGATAGAATTTGATTGGTTACTATAGGCATCATCTCCTCTATAGAAACTTCATTAACTATACCCTTATGGTTAAGTGAGCAGTAACCACTGACTGTATATGCACACGTAAATAATATTGTCCTGGAGTTTAAGCAGAGCAGAAAAGTGGATTGGTGTAACAACCTTGAATTCAAGGGATGTGACTGTCACATTGATCATAGTAGACTGCTTCCATTTTCATTACCCGCCTCTTCCCCCATGACACGTACTGTTACCTGCATTCAGAGCATCCAGAGTATGCAGAAACTGATTGGGGGTTGGTTTCTCTACTAGCTGGCAGCCCAGGGCCAGCTCCTTACTGTGTGTGTTTGTTTCTGTTTGATCCAGTTCCTTTCTATCTATGCTCCCACAAATTACCTTCCCACCTTGCTTACATCCTGATTGTACCTTACCTCCTTGTCTATCAGACTGTCTACCTGTGTTGAAGGATTTGAAGGTTGTGCTCAGTGTGTGCGATTGGTGCAGCCTTGCATATCTCCATTTTACAGTTTTATACAGATCCGAGCCCATTCCATCTGACTCTCTTATGTTACATCATTCTGAGTCCATTTCATTTAACTCATTGTGTGCACTGAATCTATTCCATCTTGACTCTTTTTGTGCTATCATTCACTCTGAGTCTATTCCACTAACTTTATCCTGTGTTGACTCCTTGGGCTAGATTTACTTAGATTTTCCTAAAAATTTGTTAACAGATTCAACATTATTTTCTTTACTTTAACTATGGATGCAACATTATTAAATATATGTGTATGGGAGATGGTATCAATCATTACTAGACATAGGATTTTATGCATTTGCATGTTTGCATATGCAAATGCATAAAACACTATTTTTATGGCATTATTGCATATTTTAGTACTTTTTCATTGACAGTGCTTATTTCAGTAGTTAAATGTGTTAGGCATGTTGTATTACGCGGGAATGGTGGTGGGCCGAAGCCAGTGACGTGCGCCGCACTGAACTCGATCTGCTGGCTCGCACTAGGCAAAAGCGTTGGCGGGATGCGGCGCGCGTGGGGGGAAGGGAGTATGGCACTCGTTGCTTCACGCAATTCAATTGTTTGTCATTCAATTGCTCGCTGTGTTTGTTAACCTACGAAAATCTTATTTTTGTTGAAATAATGCCGCCAGTGAAAAAAAATACCCAGACTTTAATGGAATCTTAAAAAATTACCCAGGCCAATTTACAACTGATGGCACTGTGATTTTCTGCAAGGTTTGTGACAAGCGAATACCTTCATCAAAAAAATACCAGATCGATCAACATGTGAGTACTTCTTCCCATATATTGTGAAAATAAACGTTAATTCTAATAATAAATAGTATTTTGATTGTGCATATTTTGTGCATATTTCGCCCTTTTTTAGTGCATATTTGCATGCATATTTTGGCATTTTGATTTTTGCATATAATCCGATGTCTAATCATTACTATTGTACTGTGGACAGTATCTTTCATTAGTAGTGTACTAGGAACAGTATCTTTCATTAGTAGTGTACTGGGGACAGTATCATTTATTAGTAGTATATAGGGGACAGTATAATTAGTTAGTAGTGTACTGGGGACAGTATCTTTCATTAGTAGTGCATGGAGGACAGTATCATTCATTAGTAGTGTACAGGGGACAGTATCTTTCATTAGTAGTGTACGGGTTACAGTATCATTCATTAGTAGTGTACAGGGGACAGTACCATTTATTAGTAGTGTACAGGGGACAATATCATTCATTAGTAGTGTACAGGGGACAGTATCTTTCATTAGTAGTGTACAGGGGACAATATCTTTCATTAGTAGTGTATAGGGGACAGTATCTTTCATTAGTATATAAAAACTAGTTGATTGGTTAGAAAGGTGCTGAGAGGGTTAAGGATATAAAAAAGAGCTTACAAACAAGCGCTACTAATCATATATTGGAATCTGTTCTCCCCAATTATAAAACAATTAAATAATTAGCAATTAACACAAAAGAATAATGATGAGCGCTGAAACTGTGGCTGATAAAATGATAATATTAGAATGGCTTCCGAATAATTAAGAGTTTTTAATAAATAAATAAATAAATAAATAAAAACCTACAATTGCATGCAAATATGCAGTATATATAATATAATAAGATCCAGCAATCTTCTTATTATATGTAAACAAACAGCAATCTGAATCCACAAATATATTCCTCCATTAGATGGCACCGATAATGAGACAGGGTTTGATGAAACAAGGGGACATACAAGGCGACAAACACCTGCACCTCGTTTCACACAAGGACATGGCACTTTTCATCCCTGGTCTACCCTGCAGACTTACCTGTGTGCTTTATAGGTTATAGCGTGTGTTTAGTGTTTGCTGTGATTTGTTCATATTATCCACAGGAAGAGGGTGAGGTGCTGCATCTTCCCCCTATCCCTCTCATCTCTCTACAGGAAGCTCTGATCAGCTGGAAGACAAATTTGGTCCAAAAAGCTTGGAAGGGGTTAATTTTGGAAGTGGCTGCTCCTTATCTCACATCTACATAAGGCCAAGGGTTATCAGCATCAAAGACCTTTCAATAGCCCTGGGCTAGACTTAGTGGGGCCAAAATAGCAGGGGGACAACATGCAGTGACCCCGGACTCACTCTCCCTACAGACACCTGTCCAAGGAGCAGGCACAGGTAACCCCCACCTCAGGGACATCCTGGGGAGGGCCATCCTGACTGTGAGAAAGGGGGTTTTTAACAAAAGGAGGCTGAATGAGTGAGGCTGGGTGATTCTAATCCAGGCTGGCATTGAGGTGAGACCTCAGCCAGCGTTCCAGCATTGAGAGACTTGAGGAGTTCTACAAGGACCTTTCACAGAATTCCCTCCCTGGGGAGAGGCTAGCTGGTTCTTTAGGACTTGGGGGGCCTGCCTACCGCAGGGAGCCTGAGACACAGCACTCCACCATGCTGGTGGAGAGCATTTTCAGAGCAGCCGGGATCCTCAAGACGGATATTTGGACCTTGGGAGGAGGCTCTGACCAGGCATTGTGGTGCCGCCAGAGGGGAAGCATTTGTGGCCTTGAGAACAGCAGCTGGGACTCAGAGTCAAGTGATAAAAGCCACTTAGACTTGTGGGGAAAAGGACAGGTAATGTGGTGACTCTGCCTGGCATTGATTTCTGTGTATGGATAGGATATAGTGTTATTACTGTGTATGGATAGGAGATAGTGTTGTGTTCATGTTTTTATAATAAATTACTGTTGTATTTTTATAACTGCGTTTGCCTGAGTGATTAAACGAACCCTAGGAGATACCGAGTAAGTGTTTCTGGCATAGTAATTGGGCCAGGTGAAAGTGGTATCCTCAAACGGAGATATAAAGAAATGCAGCAATATAATCTTAAAGGCACACTCCAATTTCAAATATATTGTACCCAAGTATGATGATTGATTTTAAGATCCTAGGACTTGGATACAATGGCCCTGATTCAGAGGCTGAAAATAAGAACTTAAAGTTACACCTGGGCAAAACCATGTTGATTTCAGGGGGAGTCAAGTTAATTTTATTCTATGCATGCAGGGAGAATGCTTTGCATTAACTTATTGCACACAGATACCTGATCAGCTTCACTTTTAAACTGCTAATTAGACTTTAGCTGGGAAACATTACCTTTTAACTATAATACTGTTGCAGCAAATGAAATTTGACTCCTTTTTGAGGGTAAGTGTACAAATTATAGTCCAAAGTGCGGTGGCGCTATGCGCATGGTCAGATAATAGCCCGAGTACCATGTAAATGGAGCGTTGTCTGGTAGATATTCACACTCACATGCGCCGGCTGAAGTGCACTCGATCACCGTGGGGCAGGTAGAGCCACTTGGCTTCTCGGAAGCCTCAAAGTGCTGTGTGTATATTGGACCCGTTATGTAGACAATCAGTTAGTCTCCATTGAATGCACAAATCTCAATTGTGATTTTAACCAGGTTTGGCATCAGGAATGAAGCTGGATCAATATTTCATTAGTAGTGTACGTTGGCCAGTATCATTCATTAGTTGTGTACGGGGCACAGTATCATTCAGTAGTAGTGTACGGGGGACAGTATCATTCATTAGTATTGTACAGAGGACAGTATCTTTCATTAGTAGTGTACTGGGGACAGTATCATTAATTAGTAGTGTACAGGTGACAGAGTCTTTTATTTGTAGTGTACGGGGGACAGTATCTTTCATTACTAGTATTCAGGGGACAGTATCATTCATTAGTAGTGTACAGGGGACACTATCTTTCATTAGTAGTGTACAGGGGAGAGTATCTTTCATTACTATTATATGGGGGACAGTATATTTCTTTAGTAATGTACGGGGGACAGTATCATTCATTAGTTGTATATGGGGCACAGTATTATTCAGTAGTAGTGCACAGGGGACAGTATCTTTCATTAGTAGTGTACAGTGGACAGTATCTTTCATTCATTCATTAGTAGTGTAGGGGGACATTTTGTTTGCGGAGGCATGCCATTAACACTTGGCATGCTGCTATTTATGGTCATAAAAAGAAATACATGGGCATGCTGTGCCTTATAGTACTAAGGGTTTTTTTTATGTTTAAGTAATTTTTAGGATTTTTAAAAGATAGACATTTATTAACATTTTTTTTTCTCTGGTGGGTCTTTTTTTTTTTTTATCAAATCAACACTCACAACCACCTCTATGCCAGAGTTTGGCACGATTTTTCAGCCATTTCAAAAATCGCTGTTTAGTAAGTTTAGCGAAAAAAATACCCATTGTGATTTAAACTGCGGCAAGTTTAAAAAGCATTAAACTCTGGCGAGTTTATGTTAGTAACTACAGCAATTTTAAAGTCACTGGTCCGGCGCATGCGCATTAGCGCTACGGCCGCGGTACTAGCGACGGCGGCCGTAGCTCAGGATCAGGGCCTATGTTAGTAACTACAGCAATTTTAAAGTCACTGGTAATTTGTTACAAACTCAATTTTAGTCAATCTGTGCATGTCTGTGTTGGAGCATTCTAGTAATCTAGTCTTTCCTGCACTTGGCCAGCTGGGGATTCCCTCCAACTGTCTCATTTACCTCTGGGCTTGTTCCTGGGGAAACCTTGTCTCTTAGTCAGTCCTTATTCTGTTTGATAATTGCTCAGCCACTACTCTGTAGTCTGACTGTGGATCCTGATACATTCTGTGTAGATCAGGTTACCAATGAGGCAAGCCTAGTCTATCCCTACCATAAGGGGTTCCAGTGAACACTAGGCGCCAGATCCTGAGCTACGCACGCAGGCGTTTTTACACTAGCCGATGATGTAAAATCGCCAATTTGTATGTACTGTGCATGCGCGCGGCAGATGTTAAGCAATGTAACTCTGATCGTACGTAAGTTCATCATAAAAACGAATGAAAAGGCGTGTGTGTTCTATACGACACCTGGAATTACGCTTTGTAGGCGGAAGGAGGCATTTAATTCAAACAGTAAGGGCCGGCTAAGGCCGTTACGTATGTCAATGCATTATGTATGTCAGTACTTACGCTTAGAAAAGTTAAGGTAGGGTTTGGGAAACGTAAATCAAGTAAAGTACGTATGAGCGAGGGGAGTGCATAGTACTTACGATAGCGTAAATACGCTACGCCAACTAACGTAAAAACAACTTAGGTCTGGATCTACCCCTAGATTCCTAGTTAGTCTCTGTGCCCTGGTGTACCACCCTCATAACAGTGAATGGGGATTCAAGCATCTGGCTAACTGCACTCATTTATATTATACCAGGGTTGCCGACTCTCCCGGAATGTCCGGGAGACTCCCGAAATTCGGGCAGTACTCCCGGTATCCCGGGAGAGCCAGCAAATCTCCCGCAAGTGACTTGAGGCCCGTGGTTTCACTGAAACCACGGCCTCAAGTCCTGCCCCCCTGCCTAGCAACACTAGTATACTAGTGTTGCTAGGCACAGGAAGGGACTTGATGACGCAATTTGCGGCATCAAGCCCCGTCCCGACACCTAATTTAAGTAAAAACGGGGCCGTATGAGCCAGGGGGCGGAGCCTAATGACGCGATTTGCATAAATCGCGTCATTAAGCCCCGCCCCCGCATGCGGCGCAAGCTTCTCTCCGGAATCTCCCGGAGAGAAGCTGCAAAAAGTCGGCAACCATGTATTATACTTCTTCCAAGGTCACTGTTCTCAAAAGAACAGAGCAGGTGCCCTGGAAAAGTAAATGCACAGAAGAATCACTGACTCTTCACATGTGCTGGATGGAAATCAGAATATGTTTCCTCTAAAATTCATTCTTCTGGATCTTTAAACTGTAACCTAGAAACAATTACATTGTATGTGTTAGAGGGTTTTACTTTCTATCAAGAGAGACATTGGTGCTATTAAACAATACCATTTTCTCTTACCTGTTTATTAAAGTTCTGGTAAAGGTTCTCTATGTAAGGCAACACAGCACATGAGAGCAATTATTTTAAGGATTCCTCTATTTTACCTGAAGCTCCATGTTTCAAAAGGCTCCACCCTTTCATTCTTAGGTGTAAGAATACACATGGTAAAAAGGGGGAACCTTCCAAAACATTGTGCACTTTATGATGTTTATCCATTGATGTTAAATGCATTAGCTATAAACACTGCATTTTATTATATAAAAACTGCAGATAAAACAAAAATAAATCACATTTATATTACCTCCTTGAAGTACAACAGTTCTTCATATAAGTAGTTCCTGAACTAAAAGACACCCTGCACCAGGCAATCACTTGGCTTGGCACTAGCTTAAATTGATACAATATTATACGGTCAGTGCATCCAGGGCCGGCGCTACCATTAGTCGATCTTGGGCGATCGCCTGGAGCGCCGGGCCCG
>WWET01001842.1:156333-177943 GCA_011038615.1 Limnodynastes dumerilii | reverse complement strand
GATAGCAGCTTTCACATATATCAAGGGTTGTGACCAGCTAGAGGAGGGTGGCATTTTTCGAAGGAAGAGGTGTAATAGAACACGAGGGCATGAATATAAACTGGAGGGTGGTAGATTCAAAGGAAATCGTGGAAAAATGACTTCACTGAAAGGGTGATTGATAAGTGGAATAGCGTCCCATCTGAGGTGTTTGAGGCTAACACAGTAGAACAGTTTAAACACGCTTGGGATAAATTTAAGGATATCCTAAATCTTAAACTAAATTGAGGGTAAATAGGATCTAGGGTCAGTATAGTTTTAAATAAACAACTGGGCAGACTGGATGGGCCATGTGGCTCTTATCTGCCGTCACTTTCTATGTTTCTATGAGTACAATAATGGAAAATTTCCTAAACATATTCTAGACAACTCATTGGTAGCAGTTCTCTCTATGTGATTCATTACTCACTTTCAGATAAGACCTTTGGGTCTTGAAACTCACAGCATGTTTACTTAACCCATTTCCCTTGATTTAATAACCAGTAATTTGGCTTTTAGTGCAACATGGTTTCACATCTTGTAAAAATTACAGGGGTATAGGAAAAAGTGTTTCAATACAGTTTAACAAAATGAATACATTCAGCTGCAGGTAATTCGAGAACAAAAAGCAAACTTTATTTACAGGCAATATATTAGAAATATATATTATAATATTTACAATCTGCAAATGCTTTCTATTTTATACAATGAATTCAGTAAAAAAAAAACAGTGACAGAAATCAAGTAAATGAAAAAAAAAATCTAATAAAAAATCTGCAACACATATAAATAATATATACAACATTATACTCTTTTATATCAAGCCTTAGTTTGAGCAAAATTATAGCAATAATAGATCTTTTTAAAATAATGGGACTGCTTGGGCCTGATCCAGAGCAACGCTCGCAAGCGAGCGTACGACGAGCGTATGCGAATTTTCGTCAAAAAATTCGCAATGCGCATGCCCAGTATGACAGGTTCCGGTATTTTTTTTACCATGAGCGAATAGCGGGCGTATCGTTAGCGTATTTTTCGCTCGCCGGGCGTATTTTTTTTACGATGGTCGGCTGGGCGCCCGTTTTACTACAGGGAGGCGGGGGTAGCCCTTTAAATTGTACAGTATGGGCGTGCTTAGCGTATTTTCTCAGCGTATTTTCTGCGAATTTTCGTACGGCCGACGGTCGTACCCAGTGTAGGGTATAGCCGCCGTAAGCAGGGATTTTACTATGGGAGTGCTAGGGGCGTGTAGGTTGATACGACGAGCGTACGTTCGCATTCGCCCGTCGTGCGAATTTTCGTAGCGCTGGATCAGGCCCCTTGGCTACATCCAGGATGTAAGTCTTTTTCACATATTGACATAAAACAGTAGCCACTCATAAAACAAAAATGTCTAAACATAAAATTTTTATAAGATTTTATATGATATCCATATTAGTTAAAATTTACCTTGATTACATTTTTTGTTTTTTGAAAAACAATGATTAATTTAATAATAATCAGCATTTACATGACCAATTTATTGGAGTCCATTTGTGGGAAATGTAAAAGATTTCAATTCAAAATCCCTGCCTGTATAGGCTGCTCAATTTATTAGATCCATTCTAATCAAGAACTTTATCATGAAGAACAAGCCTTTAAAGCAAGTAAACAAGTCAGCGAAAATTACCAAATTTATAAAAAAAGAAAGAGGAGTATGGAATAGTTTTCACTAAACAGTGTAAAGCCTATCATAAATAATGGAGACAATTCATCAGAACTTTGAGTTTATAACAATCCTCTGCTGCAACTAAGTATATGTTCAAAAAGAGGTTACATGGGGCCTTTGTTAAGTCTTACTGATTTCTTCTATGGAACAATAACCCATGTACTTAAAAAGTGTTTTCCTGATCTATAATTCAGGCAATATGCAAATGAAATAGAGTTAATCATATAGGGCTAAATGCAGTATTAAGTAAGTGCCTGAAATTAGTTACTGTTGGGCTAAACCATGCTGATTGCAGGGGGAGTCAAGTTAATTCTTTGCATGCAGGGATATATCTTTGAATTGCTTACTGCACACATACTGACCAGCTTTACTATTACACTGTTATTTAGACTTGGGATAAGAAACATCAGCTCTTAACTCTAATACTGCTTGCAACAGATTAAATATGACTCCCCTGCAATCAAAATGGTTTAGCCCATGAGTAACTAATTTCAAGCACTTACTTAAGTCTGGATCCAGCCCATATAATGTAAGGCATGTTGCACCAATGCAAGAAGGTTATGTGGTCAGCTCAGGACTCAATTTCTTTAAAGGAAGAGACAGATCCTGGCTCCATATGTCAGAATACTATAGCATCTAGACAATCTCCACAACAGAGAAGCCAATAAATTAATAAATGGAGGACCATGAGTGAGGAATCATGTTTGAAAAGAGCATCTTAGAGATACTTCTATAAAGCAGACTTTAAAACGTAAAAGTCGTAAAAAAAGATTTTAAAAAATCTTACCGTGGATGAAGCAAGATTTTGATAAATAGTATGCAATCTACAAAAGTTATATGATGAAATAAATATACCCTGACTGTTTATACTATAAGTTATTGTCCAATCCATCTATAGCAAAGGTCATAATGGAGTTTATAGTCTTGACAAAACCCAGGTTGGAATCTAATCAAGAATCTGTGAAAGACTGAAAACAATGAATTTATCCATTTGCCCATACGCACAGCATGTAGAGACCTACCAATGTACTTAACATGCAGTCTGTTATCTATTTTTATTCACAATATATAGAGCACTATATTCTTATTTGTCTTTTTTTTTTAGACAAATAATGTGTTGATTATGTGTAATATTTTCATAAAACAATGAAATGCAAAAATGTCAATGGAAAGAAGTACTTTGATAGTTACTCTTTTTGATGTGATGATGGGAAAGTGGTGGAATTTGGAATATATGGGAAGGTGTGGCAGACAGGAAAAGCTTAGGTTTAGTGATAGCTATTGCTACCTATTGCTGAAGTAGTTCATTAAATGTATGTTTAGTTATTTGGCATGGGTATGGGATGCCATATATGTGTAATTTATTAATGGTTTATTGGTTGTATGTAGGAGTAGTAAATAATTATACATTTATTCAATGTAACCCATGCTAAATGATATAATTTGTGGATAAAATAGGTCCAGGATGCTATTCTTGCTGTAAAGAAGTGTCATCAATGCGGTCTCCAAGAATGATAATAGGTAGTTGTCAAGTGAAGTGTGGGATCTGAAAAAGAACTATTGAACTCCAGTATCATATTACTTTATATATGTACATATACATATTATTTTATATGTTTTGGGAAAATTTGGAACTTATTCCTACTTTTGTAATGTACCTTTTACCATATTTGCATACAAAAAACAGGAGTGGATAACTTTTGTTTGCAAGAAAACATTTATATTCCTGTGACGCTAGAAACCTGTACAATATACGATATCCAGATCATCCTCATTATTTTACTCCAATATCAAATGCATAGCCATTTCTATATTACATAGCGGCACGTCTGCAGGTATGTATAGTACAAAGAGAACACAAACTAGTGCAAATATGTAATTTATTAACAAACCCAGCAATTGTGTGACAATGCACATGCTCTATGCATCAGTTTAGAATTTATCAAGGGAATAGCATTGTCATAAGATATACAATTTATACCTTCAGAAAAGTTAGGTGCATATATGGGCATTTAGGTCCGGATTCACAGTTCCGTAATTTTCGTCTTACGTACGTTGTATTAAGAATTTAGCTACTATGCATACGTAGTAGCTTACTTACGCTATCCACGTACCATTTCTATACGTAGATTGCATAAGCGCAGTCTAAAGACAGGGCATACGCAATCTATGTACAGAAATGGCACGAAGATAGCGTAAATAAGCTTATACGTATGCGTAGTAGCTAAATTCTTAAAACATTGTTTGCAAGATGAAAACTACGTAATTGTGAATCTGGACCTTAAAATCTTGAACATCTTGGCATGGTAGACTCAAATACTAAGTAATACAAGAAAAAATAAGTAGACAACAATTACTTGTAACAAACGGGATGAACTTATTTGAAAAAAGGATTATGTGGCACCACAATAGTCTTGCATATGGTTGACAGGCATTTCACACGACTTCTCTGTGCTGGCTGGAGACCCTGCTGTTTCCACCTTCAAAGTCATTCAAATCTTTTTCCATTATTCAGCTGTGCTACCACCAATTCACAGTACTTCCTATTACAGCAGGCAACATATTAGGTATTAGTTTATTCCCTGTACATGAATGGTACGATTACTCTGGGGGAAATGTAGAAGGTACAAAATATAGAATATATAAAATATAGAAGGTAATGCTAGACAAAAACAATGAAAACAGCAGTTCATTGAGCTTTCCAGACTTGGCTCTTTGCCTGACTAGTTAAAATAAATAAATTATTGTAAAGAATAATTATTAAAAAAAAACATGTAATCAATATGGATCTAACATTTATAACATGGGGCAGAGAAGGGAGATCGAGGTATATGATAGAAGCTTTCAAGTGTATCAACCAGGTACAGGAGGTTGGCATTCTTCAGAGAAAGAGAAGTATTAGAACATGAAGGCCGACACCTAAACTGGAATGGATATTCTTCTTACCTCACTGAAATTGTAGCTTATAAGTGGAATAACCTACCATTACAGGTACATTAGCAGCAGTCTAAGCATGTTTGGAATAAACATGAGGGTAACCTTATTGAGTATAAGGATAGCATACTGTAACTGTACACATACAGTCAAAGAGTGTTATACAGACTTGTCAATATTTTACATGAGGAAGTAGTTGCCACATAGAAACATGTTTACTGCCATGAGCATGCCCTGAAAGGTGTTTTCATCATCCATATGTCTTTCTGCTGTTAATAAATAGAACCCTTAATTTTACATATATACAATAGCAATGTGACAAATGCAATATAAAGAAAAAATATCCCTTTTATGAAGCTGCAGAATACATAAGTTCCTTGTTCAGAGTTTGTAAACTGTTTCTGTAAAGAAAGTTAATGTTATTATTGCATAACATTAATTTATGTCTGAATGTATATTTAGATAGAGGGTTTAATAAAAAAAACAAATAAAGAAAAAAGTTTGTTATGTAGATGATGAATATGTACTACACATATAGGGCCTGATTCAGAGATCCGCTGCCGATGGGATCTCAAATATACGCATCTAAGTGTCAGGTCGGAGCAGGTTACAACCCACTGAATAAACAGTCACTCCCCTTTTAAACAGCGGCGGATCTTAAAGTTAGACCAGCATTGACTAACACTAACTCTGCGCTGTCATTTGAGATCTTAAGTGAATTAGTTGCGTTTATTTAAGATCCTAAGTGTCTGCTCGTGCCCACTTTCCCTCATCTCAGTGCCTCACCCCGCCCATATCTATGCAAATCCTTTGGGTCCTAGATTTGCGCAGCACTTCGGATCTTAAGTGCTTGCGATCGATTCACAGGTCCGCGCTTACCGAATTTAGGATCCTAACCTCTACGTAGACGGCGTTGCACTATTACTGCGCATGCGCAATGATGCAAATTTCTTAAGATCCTAAATATACGCACCTAAATAGCGATAATATCGTATCTCTGAATCAGGCCCATAAAGCAGAGATGGGCCTTCAGTTTATAAAGTATAGTAGGACTGATCCAAAGCTTGAAAGTAACAACAACAACAGGTGAGAGATTACACTAGAAAGCTGGGTCGCAATGTGAAAGATGCGGATTAATTGTTGTGTTGGGTTTTTTCCATGCTTGTAATATTCTTTTGCTAACTGCACATTATATTTAAATTGTAATTTGGACATAATCAGGAAATTCCATCTGTCTCTACTGTTACTTTCAAACGTTTGAAAAGAAGATCCATGAAGATATTATTTGAATAGGCAAAATCAAATAAATCCCACTCTGTTAGTGTTGGCCATTTTGTTGGCTAGACAAATATTCTAAATGCTTTAGCACCAGTTTCCATTTATAATCTGCAATTTCATAAACACTGGTTCTATGCCCAACATTATTGACACAATTTTTGTACTGGCTCTCTACCCAAGGAAAATATTACATATAATACAACACTCTTATTCTGTGCATACAGATGTATTCTCCTTTGGTAGTTTGTATAAAAATGAAATAACAGGGTCCCCTTGTAATTATTGTTACTTTCAATAGATGCACTTTATGTGACACATTACATACAATATATAACTTTTACCCAGACTTTGCATTATATTTGTATTATACCCTGTAGTAGTCTGTATAAAAAGTTTACATTTTGTGCATTTATTGGTGATCCCTTCTCTTAATGTAGCTGCTATTTAGATATTGGATGAAGAAATTAGCCTCTTTTGGGAATCCCCTCTTCTTTTGAGACATTTGCAAAACTGGCTAAACACCTCGAAGCTATTGTTTTTATCTCTCTTTACACATTCTCATGTAGCCTTTCCATATAATTTCTGAGTTCTTTGCATTCCCCCATGTCTATGTCTTGGCAAACCCACTTTATATCATCTTCATTGTTTACTAGAATGGAGTTGATGTTAGGACAGCCATCCTCGTTGGGGATAGTTGTAAAAGTGGTAAATTTTACACGTTTCCTTTTAGATGTTGGTGAAGTAGCAGGCTCTCCCCTTTGCTCTTTTCCTTCATGGAAAGAAGTCTCTGCGGATCGGTATGCCTGTCCGTTAACAGTTTTAGAAGGGTTTGCAATGAGATATTTGCTTTCTGCAATGTTTATTCCCCTCTCTATAGCTGTTATGCATTCCTCCTGTTGCAAAGGATATTTACTATTGTTTTCCAATATTTCTGTTCGATTTGTAAGTCCAACCCAGTCGTGAGAATGTGTCATGGCCTCTTGCTCATCCACAGGAACATGTTTATGCCTATACTTTAATGCAAATGTCACACAATTTATAAGAAAAACAAGTATGGCCAGACAAAAGACTCCTAATAGAGCATACATTCCAATTTCCAAGTCACTTAAACCTCTTGTGTTTTGGACAAGATCATTTTCTTCTACATCCCCATTGTTACCAGGTAAGTCAACCTGTGCAGGAAAACTGGTGAAATCCATTGGGATATTGGGAAGATGACTGTCATCATCTAATAAACTCTCTCTCTCTCTGTTTTTACTTAGCAGGGCTCTGTCGGTAGTAACCCTGTTCATAATCTGAACATCTCGCTCCATTGATGGGGTACCAAATGAAGCACCATCTTTCCTCCCTCTTTCTGGTGGAATTCTCTGCCTTCTTCCAATTGAATGGTTTTCAAAATGATCCCAGTTATGTACATTCCTACTCTCATTTCTACTGTTTTGATTCAGTTTCACCTTAATATTTCCAATGCCACCAGTAAGAATGCTCTTTCGTTTTGACTTCTGACATAACTCACTTATCAAGAGTTCTACCTTGACCAAAGCTCCCTGTCCTTCTGCAATAGCTGAAAAAATTGGCCATTTGGATTTGGAGTCTTGAGAAACAGAGAAAACCTTTTCATCCAATGATGTCACACTTAAAGAAAAGTCTTTAGGATCATAAACATCCAAGGGTGTGACAGTGCCATCACTAAACTGAATCCAGCAACTGATTTCTACTTCCTGTATAGAAAGCAAAAAATATAATACTCAGCAAACAACAACAGATAAAAAGCAGAAAATGTTTCCATAGAGAACATTTTATACTCTAATAAATTGTAAACTACAAAGAGGTGAAGGGCACAAATTCATTTCTAAGACATAAAAACACTACTTTAAATTTCTTGGCAATAAAATGTGTTTTTTTCAGTGGTTCTAAAAAGACAATGAGTCCCTGGGGCGATATGGATTCGACTTTAACAGCGGAATAATAAAGTGACTGTCAGAAGACATTATTATATGCTGACTTAAATTATCGCACTTGTGTATTTAAATGAAAAAGAATTGCATATTTCGAAAATGTATTAATTTAAAGTTTAAAAAATTGATTATTTCAGAGAAATGATAAAGTACCATGTGCGACCTTCATGTTATAGCAATGAAGAAGCTCTTATTCTGCACTATATAAACAATTCCATATTTCACTATAATATGAAAAAGGTATATTATATCAATGTGTTCATTTCATTTGTTCTGTCTGCAGGCTGGGTACAGCAAAAAGGTAAGGAAAGGTACATTAAGGGTGGTGCATATTGCAAAGTGGATAACAACAAGTTAAATCACAGGTAAGTGGAAAGAGAAAATAACAACAAATGACAGACTCAAATGGAATTTAGGATGGTGGTGAATATGTGATTGTACATTGCTGATCGCAGGCCGGAAGTGGAGCACCACTTTCATGATCCATTTACATGTACAGTATGCCAGTTGTACCATTTTATTATGGCTAATCTGGTATTTACAACAGTATATATTTTTTGACTTTTATTGTAATTTATTAACAGATTAGATTGATAGACAGACAGACAGACAGACAGATACTGTCAGAGTTCCAACTTTGGGTCATATATCATGTATTTCTCTGACTTTTATTTTAAAGATAGATAGAGTGCTGGGGTGACTTTTTTGTATCTGTGTAAATTTCTCTTACCTTACAGCACCTGCTCCATATTACCTTATAAATTGATTTGAGCAACCTCCATTTTGTGTGTAAATATATATATACACACACACACACACACACACACACACACACACACACACACACACACACACACACTGTAGTGATAATATAGTGATATATTGTGTTATGTAAATCTAACTATTCTATTTATGTTCCATAAATTGCTCAGGCCTGTCAACATTAGAATTTTGCACTTGTTGTAGATCACCCTTTGCTCCTGTACATATTATGTACAGTATGTTCTCTATTTATATCATCATATTTGTATGTAACAGTATGACATGACACTGTGCGGTATATCTATCTAGATATTTATAAACACACACCACATTCTGTTTTGTATATAACTTAATACAGGATCTGTGGGCTATGTTATAACTCACCACCACCTATACCTATCCTCTAGTTTCCATAAGTGTCTTTGCCTGGTCTACATTATAATTTTGTGGTGCCACATATTGTTTCACTTTCTTCTTTAGGTGAATGAATGGTCACTTAAAATACGGAAAGAAATGCGTGTGATTGACAGACAAATAAGAGGTGAGACAGGTTAACATCTAGTTCCTTCTTTTATTTTTCTCTGTAAGTTATTGTAACACTGTACTTGTAGGTTTATCCATGTCCCCAAACAATGTCCATCTCATGCCCTATATGTCTCTCTTTAGTTTGTTTACGTTTATGCAAAGCTGCAGAAATGGGAATTGTTTGTTTCATATAGCATTGTCCACAGACTTGAGGAGGGCTGTTACATAGCATTTATGTAAATCATCCCTGTTTCCTGCAGACAGAATAAGGTGAAATAAGAGGGAGGGACATGGTCTTTGAGGGCCTATACCTTAGAAAGTATTTTACACATTAAGATGAAATTGTCATGTGTTCATAGAGAATCATCTCTTGGCGTTGCATGCCAAATGTTATAGAAAAATAATGAAAAAGGACAGTATAAATATTAGGTATGTTATTACTCTAATAATAAAGGTTTATAACCTTCTGAAGGGCTGCAGCAGGCAACATTTTAAATGCCCCGCAAAGTGAGATGTTATTGTTTGTGTGTGGGTGTGTTTGTATATCTATATAAATATATATATATATATATATATGTGTGGTTGGATCTCCTTACTTGGACTATTTTATATATTAAGGTTTCCTACACTGACACAAGAGACCTTTGAAACTTTACCACTCAAACTTCAGAAAGCAATGAGATTATGACATTAAAACTAGAGTCTTAATGGACATGATATACCATCAAATCCTGCGGTAAGCTGCAGTTTTGGCACTATCATAGAGTTAGATTGCCATCAATTACAAAATTGTCTAGGTACTAATTGACGGGTTAGTGTGTTTGATTACCGGCGGGTGATAGATGGCCCCATGCACATGCACAGAAGATGGCCCACTCTGTTTTACAGTTTTCGTCTGATTTGATTGAGAAACACATCCGTTAAGGCCCCAGCCTTAATGTCATCATTTCAGTGCTTTTTGGAGTTTGAATAGTAAAGTTTCAAAGGTCTCTGATTTTGTGTCAATATAAGAAACCGTAATCAGACATCTGTACAATGACACAAGGGTGAATAGTAACAGGGCCCTACTCACAAACTTTCATTATATAGATAGTTCTCATATTTTTTAACAACTTCCTTTTGCTAAAATAAAATTTATACTTATTCGAAAAAGACTAATATCTACTGTACATTTACTATTTTCCCCAATTGCTAAATAATGTTCAATATATAATGCAATTCCTACCTGTTTAGGAGAATTGAAATGCTCTTGTGCTATTGTAGTTGCATAGATTGCCCGATTACTACCAGGGCTAAGCTGAAGAGAAAGAGACAGACCAGTCACCACCTGAATGCCTAGATCTGTGATGGTCACTTTCTCATCTACAACCATCACTGTCTTCTCTGCTAGGATAGCATCAGAAAGAGGGGAAAGTATCTACAAAAAAAAAAGCAAAACATAACAATAAAAAAACAGCACAGGCACCATATCCAATTTTACAGTGTAATATCTGTAGGACTTCTTAAGGTACATGGTTTGATGCTGGTGTTATATCAATAATATGGTCTATATGAAGAAATATGAGTTGCTTTAATATTGCAAACATTCTAAACAGTAAAATGGGGATGCAATGATATCCTCTATAAGTAGTGATAACAGCCTTACATTTTGAAATAAAATGTGAATATTTAATAACTTAAAAAATTAGATTATATTTATTCATCCATTGCCCCAAAAAATATTTAGCATTTTTGAAGTTGTATCAGTTAGAAAAAATGTAGCTTATCTTGACTCAACAAACAGTCTTTTTTTATTTCTATCACTGTGCTTTTATGTATTTATCCAAAGATATATGTAAATATATATAAATATATGTATGCAGAATAAAATAAATAATTTCATTACCTGTAACGTTGTCATACCAACTTCTTGACCTATTAGGATCTGACCTTGAAGTCTAACAACTTTTGGTTCATCCATTTTTATAAATTCACTTATTAAATCCGTGATGTCAACTTGCCAGTCAGAGCCGAGCAGATAGGTAACCTGGCCAACAAAATCTGAAGACTCAGCTACGAACTGTGTGAACACACGTAGTATAGCATTTTGATACTGGAGAGTACAACCTCTTCCCTTTTTGTCATCATCATCATCATCATCACTGTCCCTTGCTGGTCTGAAAAAAAATTGAATACAATTAGATTTTTACACCCTTTATTTCATTATTAAGTTGCTGGGAGCTTTTCCTATATCCACAACTAATAGTTCAAATAATTCAGGATTGTGTATATAGCTTGCAAGTGGGCTTTCAGCTTGGCTGTTCAGTGGCAAGATTCCGTTGTCTTTCTTTTTATAACATTAATACGCAGTCCCACTAGTTCAAGGTTTGGTAAATACCTTAAATTTCTAGTATAGGGATCTTAGCTCAGCAGTCTGCCGGCCGATTCCTTTGTTCTGAGTCCCGCTGTTGTTAATGAGATGACTGCATGTTCTCTTCTGAAAAATGATGTTTATTCTAATGTTTACACGCATTTGCCCTCCAGATGTAACAATACATTTGCGATAGTAACTCCTATCGTACAGAAGCTAATTTTACAGTAGGAGTTGGGTTTTGGGGATATGCATGGATCAGGGGTCGTACGGATCTGATCTGTATGTTTTAGTTAAGGCAGGCTTATAAAGCGTGCATGAGAGAGGGGAGTGACAGGGGGAGTTCACACCCCTCTCGTATGCATAATGCCAGATCCCCACACATATGGAAAGCCTGGATCTGGTCTATAGTGTCTATCTCGCAATATAAGTGTCACCATCTATTTACAAAACTTAAGTTCTACTCTCAAATGTTACTCTTTGTGATTCTTAAAAACTATTAAGGATACTCTATGTTGATTTGAGAACTGCAACATTCATTTATATACTTGCAAGGGAACACTAAAAGAATTTTATGTGTTTTGTGAATCGACTTTTAAGACAGCCAATTGCTGCTACACATTTTACACAGCTTGTCTGATCAACAGCTGTTTCTCAGGGGTCGAGTCCAAGGGCTGGATCCAAACTTCAAGTTAATTGTATTCTTTGCATGCAGGGATATATCTTTGAATTGCTTACTGCACACAGATACTGACCAGCTTTACTATAACACTGTTATTTAGACTTGGGATAGGAAACATCACCTCTCAACTCTAATACTGTTTGCAACAGATGAAATATGACTCCCCTGCAATCAACATGGTTTAGGAGTAACTAATTTTAAGCACTTACTTAAGTCTGGATCCAGCCCAAAGTGCCTAAGCTTGAATTGTTTGTGCTGTCTTATTATTGTATACTTTTAAGTAATTTACTGTGACTAGATTAAACTCTTTTGAATATTCTTCAAGCGCTTTCTATTCTTTATTGTTTTTTCTGTTGTAGGACCATCTCACCTTATTGAGCTGCTGAAGTATCTTCTTATATAGAATAAGTAATTACTTGTTGAAAAGTTTCTATTCCTTTCTGGCTCCAGTTAGCACTTTTTGCATTGTTGTGTAAGTTTATAATAAAAATTAGGGATTTGGACGCAGATGCAAAGGACAAACCAAGTATATACTTAATAAAATAAATATTTTCACTGACATTGGCTGACCAGCATAGCAAACTCCTGTCATGCTTATTGGGCTTACAGTGTGTATGCCAATAGTGCAAAATGAGTCAACTCACCAATCTTGTACCCTCCACGAGATTGTAGCAGGTAACTCCTTAAATTGCATTCAATCTAAAGTGTGCTGTACCCACTTGAAGCTGAGCTGTAAGAGGCTGAGGGGAAGGGATCGGAGTACGTGGTGCTTGGGCCCAAACCTGCCCATGGGCCCTGACTTGCTCTATATGCATAGGAAGTATCTAGGGATAGGCCCCAAGAAGATGCTCTATGAGGGCCCTTTTTAATTAGCGCCCTATTCTTTCACCTGTCTGCTAATGATTGTATAAGTAATTACTGGATTGCCTTTTGCCCCTGTATGATGCAGCGGATACCAAGTGGCGCCTTATAAATAAGCGTTAATAATAGGAATAGGAATAGTTTGAGTGCTTGTTTTTCAAGTCTCTTTAAAGAATTGCAAATGAAATAATTAGCACTATATCTTACGTCAGCCGGCAATAAATGGAACTGTACAACTGTATGGAGGTCAGAAGAAAAATCTCCACTTACTTCTGCCTTTGGCCCCACTTTCCTGAGTCTGCTGTGACTGCTGGCTGACCTGACATTTGCACACGTTATGACCTTAGATCTGGATTCTGGGCTGTGTAGGTTTTATCTTATTTTCTTGACTGTGCTTTGGCCTGTCTCCACATCAGTATATATAACTTTATACTTGAAGCATTAAGAAGTTATGTTGTTAAACAATGGGTGTGGGTCCCCATTTTGAATGGCCCTATTTCAATAGGACCATTCTCTCCTAGCCAGTTCCGACCTCGAAGAGGCAAAGCGATCTATTCCCGGAGCACCAAACACAGTGTTCCCTAATCCTTACCCTAAACCTCCCCTTCTATTGCCCTAACCCAAACCGCAGCCTGACCCTAACCCTCCCTTTCCCGCAGCCTGATCCTAACACTCCCCTTCCACGGCCCTAACCCTCCCTTCCCTAGAGCCTAACCCTAACCCTCCCGCAACACTAAAAGTCCCCAGAGAGGTTACTTACCTTTCCTACGGCGGGTCTGCGTCGGGTCCGGCAGCGCTTTGGAAAATGAATGTATGAGTATGACGATTTGTATACCCATCCATTAAAAAAAAAAAATATTAAATGGTAGCTATTTAAAGATAGGGACAGCTGAAAATGAACTTTCAGCTGTCTCTACTTCGGAAAGCCACCTATCGTAGCGGGGACACCTACCGGTAAACAACACTGTATTTTCTGGGAACAAGGCTGCTATAGATTAAAAGCTCTGCAAGCAGCTTCTGCAAGTTCAGTCAGTGGCGTATCTACCATGGGTGCAGAGTGTGCAGTGCACACGGGCCCCCGCAGACAAGGGGGCCGCCCGTGGCACTCACCCTGCACCCAATGGAAGATCCCAGTACCACCTATTTCTGAACAAACGGTGACGGTCTCCAGCAGCCTTCTGTTCCCAACAGTGCACTGCGCGCGGGTGTCACATGGGGATGTCAGGCGTGCGTGCACTGCGCAGCCTCATGCTCCTCTTCTGTTTGCAGAGCGTGAGGCTGCGCAGTGCACTGTTGGGAATGGAAGACTGCTGGAGACCGTCTCCGTTTGTATAGATATGGATGGGGTTGAGAAGAAGAAGAGGGGGGCCCGTCTTGGGAGAGGGGGCCGTCTGAGGAGGAGGAGGGGGGGCCCGTGTGGGGGTCTGCACACGGTCCCCTTCATTTCTAGAAACGCCCCTGAGTTCAGTATTTCCTAACATGCATCACTATTATTTCTAGCAGAAAAAAGTAGACACTTTAGGGACTTTAGCATACAATACAATTAGGCAATTGCATGTCTGAAGTTTAATTGATGGCTTTCAAATACTACTGTATTCTGCAAGGATTTGTGATGAAAGTGACAGGAGCATAAGAATCCTGGTGTGGACTCTAAGGGCCCGTTTTAATTGACTCTGAACAATAGGATAAGTGCAAAGTGCGCCTATAAGAAAATAGACCAAATGGACCAGTGCTAATTCACTCCCAAGCAATATAAATACCAGAGAAAAAATATATACTGAAATAATATTATACTGAGAGAAGAGTCCCAATTAGACACAAATGTCACCCAAAATCAAAACACCAAAGTGCGCCTATTCTCGTTTATTACGGTGAGAAAAATGTGCAGATTTTAATACGCACAAAATCTGCTATACAATTTTAAGAAAAATACACCAGAGTTGGATGGATCCATGAATTGTGAGATTTATGGATCTGTGGATGTTATAAAATGACGTGATCAATGAACATAATGTTGCTCGGTGATGAACAAATGGAATTAGGAAGCAGTGTTTGTTCTATTTGACCTAAGCGGCTACACAAAGGGCCAGATCCAGAGCTACGTGTCCATTACATTTCCTAGCGTAGCGTATTTGCTATGCACTCCCCTTGTCACTCCCCTCGGTCGGATGTATTTTAGCCGTGTTACTCTTTCCAAACCCTACCTTAACTTTTCCAAGAGTAACTCCTGACGGATATAATGGCTGCAGCCCATACTGTACGATTTAAATGCCTCACCCCGCCTCCGAAGCGTAATTACAGGTGTCGTATGGCTGGCACGCCCCTTCACACGTAGTTACGAGGATGATACGTCTCTGGTCCTTACGCTCTGAGTTACGTGGCGTAACATCTGCTGCACGCATGCGCCGTAAGTACTAATGGGCGCTTTTACACTAGCGGCTAGCGGAAATACACGCACATACGTAGTTCTGGATCTAACCCAAAATATGTAACATTTATTTTATCTGTAACCAGAGCTAGTTGAGTAATCATTGGTAAACCTAAGCCTGTAGAACATCAGAATTTTCCATTGTATACACAGCAAGAGTCTGTATTGATTATCTCCTTAATGACTGCCCATCACCTGTCTACAGCCTGAAATGTACTTGTTTTATGTCTTACCCCATATAGGAATTGATGCTCAGTGTGTACAGGATGTACTGGCATTGGGTTTACCTCACCTGCTGCTGGTAAAAGAGTCAGATAAGCTCTCAGTGTAAAAAGAGAAAACATAAAAGGAAAAGCCGTTTTGTTTGTTTCAGCTCTGTCTGTAAGCAAAACACTGCTGTATATTAGGTTGTACTATTCTCTTGGGTCGATTTGGGCCAAAAGAGTAAAAAAAAAAAATCTATACCACTTTGTAGCACTATAACTAAAAAGGAACATGTCATTTTATGGTTGCCACTCTGCTAGTGTTGCCCTGGGTTGAAAAATAAAACAGTTTGACTCCTATCAACTCATTGGCAGATGACTTCATATTTCTTGTTTCTATAGCCCCCTTTGACCTAATATGAGGTTTCAGGCTATGTGTGACAACCAACTCAGTATTATGGGGACAGCAGCACTGGTAGGATGTTGCTAATTTTCAGGAAGATGGATTTTTCACATTTTTCTGCTCTTTCCTTCTAAAATAGACTCAATGAAATGTTCGCTGATTTGTTTAATACATTGATAGTTGATAACACTTTATAATGTATACATAAAATCAAAACAAGTTTTTTCAGAAAGATTTCATATACTGTACAGACGATAGGCAAATATTCAACTGACTAGAGATGTGGAAAGAAGCATATAACTGAAAAGGTAAAATCATATGCAAAATAATTTTTGTAAAATAGGGGAATTGATTGAAAAGTGGATTGGGAAAATGAATGCATTAAAATGTAAAACAATGTCTGTAGTACACATAATACAAACAAAAGCAAACTGAGAAGTTTAAAAAGGAGGTTATTGTTAGTGTAAAAATACTTTTAAAACATAACTTCTAATTTTATATCATAAATATTCTGAAAAGGGAATAGAGAATGAATGGTGACACAATGTCAAAAACCAAGATAGGGTAGCACATAGGAGTGTAAGAGCTTCATATGACACATTACAGTGAGTAAGCAGTGTAACCATGGCCCATATTCACACCTAAAAAGCCTAAGCATTCGTAGTAGGTCCTTTACACAATCTATGTACCAGTTCAGTACGTAGATTGTCTCTGTGCGGTGTCTTTAAAGAGTATTTTAGGTAAAAAGAGGCGGTGTAATGCCGTCTCGGGGAGGGTTTTTGTAAAAGTGGGAGGGGGGGATTTAGATAAGCCGAGGAGGGCGGGGTGGAGGCAGGGAGTGTCAATGTCCGTGCTGAGGCAGGACGGGTGAGTCTGTCCGCACCTAACAAACCCCAGATCTTAGAATACAGGCCCTGTGGTGGGAAAATGCCAAATGTGTAAAGGAAAAGATATCTGTATCAGAAGATGTATTAGGTCATAGGAAAGACCTTACGCTAAATACAGTACCATAGTATATAGTTTATATATATAGCATATAGTACTAAAGTCCCTAAAAAATGCCATAAAATTAAAAAGGGTACTTAAATTAGCTGAATATACACAGCTTATAGCACAGGCAAACTGCAGCATCCAGACGATGAGAAACCATGCTTTGCCAGGTATCAGCGGGACGAGTTATCCATAAATAAAATAATATTTTTTGAAATACAGACAACCAAAAGCTCATTCCACAGACCCACCGCTGCACCGGACAGGTTAGTGGTGACTCTCAGGGTTAGGCTAGGGGGAAGGGAGTCTTAGGGTTAGGCTGGAGGAAGGGAGTCTTAGGGTCAGGCTGCGAGTAAGGGAGTCTTCGGGTCAGGCTGCGGGAAAGGGAGTCTTAGGATCAGGCTCTGGGGAGGGGAGGATTAGGATCAGGCTACAGGGAAAGTAAGTCTTAGTGGCAGGCTGCAGGGAAGGGAATCTTAATGTCAGGCTGCAGGGAATGGAGGGTTAGGGTAATGGAAGGGGAGGGTTAGGGGGAGGATTAGGATAAGGGTTGCAGATAGATAAATACTTACCATTCGCCTCTACAGATTTGTTCTTGGGGTGTTCGATTGGTGGTTCTCGGCAGGGCAGGAGCAATCTATTGCAGAGCTAATTCAAAATTTGCTGTCAGAAAGGGCAGTTCTGACCACCCACCCACACCTGGTATCATCTATGCCTATGCTGTTGGAGCATGCTGGGAGTTGTAATTTTACAATACCTGGATTGCTGATGGTTGCCTAATCCTAGAATATAGGATAGCAGAGGTGGGTGCTGGAATTATTATTTATTCTTTGTATTTTACAAACAACTTCATGAAACTTATTGGGCAAGATTCCTTAGGTGTCTTCATGTCATCTGCCTTGTATCTCTTTTGTATTTTGTTTTTGTCTTTTTGTGTACACATTTATGGTTTAAGCCCACTTACATTATTTTATATCCTATAAGGAGTTGTAATTCTGCTCATATATGCATATTTGGGCCACAATGTTATCAGCTACATCGACACATACACGTTTCTGTATTTAGACTTGTTTTTTCCTATTTGCGTGTACCACTGCTCTGTGAGATGAGTATAATTACAGGTATCTAGTATTTGGTAAGTGTGCTGATTAAAGGCAACTTAAAAAAAACCCACTTCAGATGTTTATTAGGCTTGAGTGTTTTTCTATGTGCTCATAATATGATTTATCTGACTTTTTTACATCTATTGATTTATTTTGAAGTTACCTTGAACAAGTATTATTGAGCATGTAAAAGTGAAAGCAATGGACCAGGTTGAGATCTCAGGTTCAATTTATGTATGCAGGGAGATCTGTAGGTAATCATGGAGGAGGGATATGCAGGATCTGTGTCTGTATCCATGTGTAACTGAATCTCCCCACCCCTGGCCCTTCATTAGTATACCCAACCCGGCCTGTATGGAAGAGACTTGCGTAAGTCCCCTTCCCTTACTAAATCTTAATCATGGCCAATGTTTTTATCAATGAATTGTAAATGTAAGGGTTTACATTTGAAACTGTGTTTTTGTTTTTATTTCATTGTATATGATTGTGACAGGTGTAGTGGAATAAAGATGGATGCAACTGTATATAAATGTTGTAAATGTATACCATGAATTCATTAAGTTGCAGTGCTTTGAATTTGAAGTATTCTATGGGCCGTTTCCAGACCTAAGTGCGACTTACGGGTGCCGGAGGTCATTACAGCCGTTCTCGGAGCGGGAGTGCACGCCCCCTGCACTCCCTGCTCTCGGTTGTAAATCATATCTTAACTTTTATGATCACGTATGCGGCCTTACGGCCACAAACCTGATCAAAACGAGGCTTCTCCCGCCCAATCCCCTCATTGCCATGTCTATCTCCGCCTTCATGGCAGAGATACAACATGTGTAAAGGGGGGAAAGCCCCATTCTCGCAAGAGCCGGTGTACGTAACGTTCATTCTGCCTCTTTCCACCCCAGCACTTAACTAGCATGCTGAACCCCGCCTATACGGCAGGGTTTCGACATGCAGAAATTGAGTGTTGAACCCCTTTGTGGATGTTCTTCCATATAAAACATCTGGCACGTGCATGACCCTTTTATAGATGCTCTGCTGTACGGAACATCTGTCCCGCGCATGGGCCGATGTTTCATGTCAAGGGGACTTACACAAATGACTTATATAAGTCCCCTCCGCACCTAAATGAAAATCAGGTCCAGTAGTACTAAATATCAAATGTTTAGATTACTGTGGCACACAAGCTGACATTGTTTGCCTCCAAAAAACAGCTTATTGCAACAGAACAGGTTTTACTGTTGACCATAGTTGGGATGAGTGCAGCATGGGTGATTGTACGAAATAAACACCCAGGGCCGTATTCACAGATCCGTTTTTGTGCAGAGTTTTGTGCGTATTTTTAGGATCGGAGTAACTGCACATGCGTAGTAACTTTATTTATGCTATTTACATTGAATTTACGCATGAAAGCCCATTAGGCACGTACGTGTTAATCGCACTTGGGGACATACGTGCGGAGGGGCGTGGTTGAAATCCGTACGGACAAAGTTATGTGAAAGTGTGTGGGGGGCATTTAAATGACCATTTGAGGGCGTGAGTAGTTAGATACGCACGTACGTAAGTATTATACGCACGTAAATGCACACGTAGAGATAAGGGTGCTCTATGGATGCGGAAGTATCCAAAAACCCGCCCATGTGAGGGGAGTGTCTTGGGTGTTGGCTTGCAACGTACGTGCGTACCTTTAACTAACGGATCTATGAATACGGCCCCCAATCCTTTGTTTGCAACCTGATTAAACCCTGGAATAACTACTAATGGTGATCATAATAATGAGAATGGTGCATCCACTCATGCAGGGCGAGCTGGTCAGGATTACTAAAAATATGCTGTGAAAACGGCAGCCTGCTTTATACCTAATATGTGACTAAAGTGCTCACAACTCCACGAGTCTCCTGTACGTTTTTCAATGCTTGTCTAATGTTACACTTGATCTAGAGTATCCCAGTTATCTCCTCACATGATATTTTAGCCATTGTTCGGATGATGTTCTCTGCCATCTGTCTTTACCCACATTATTAGATAGAAAGAATGGAAGAGTATGCACAGTATTACAAAACATTCCTTTTTAGTCCCCAATCAAAAAAGATCAACAAATACTAGATTTTTCTCTTTATAGTTTGCTGATCATACAATTTGCTCAATTTCCTCTATAGTGATATTGAAATAAGAAATACTGAACCATACATTTCACTTTTTATTTATTTATTTTAGGATAAAAGAATGATTTGATTCTGCACATCAAAAATATGGATTCTTTGCAAATGACATATTCACCTTATCCCAGGAGTAGAATCACATAAATGTCACATATATCCAATCTTTAGAATATATTATGGCTTTTCCTTTTTTCCTTATTCTTTATCTTAGCATGTATGGAACCTTTGATCCATCACTATAGCACAGAATAGAAGTTTATCTTTGAAGTTCTTTATCTGCGCCTGACGTTTGCAACTATATTTGTTATAATAGCAACATTAACACAGTATGGACTATTGGTTTTGACTAATACTTGAAAGATCTCCATGCAAATGACAACATTCTACAGTGAGTGCATTACAGTTAACACAAGCTTAATATATGTATCAAAACTATAATTTTATATTTGTTTGGGATTCTCCAGTGTCAGTCTAAAACTGGGTGCACACTTCTGGGTTGACATATTTAAAAATGAAAGACCAACAATTGATATTTTTTTGCAAGTTGTTTACACTTGTACTTGTATACACTTAAACGTTAAGATATTCTACACACTACAATTTCTATATAACAGTATTTGCAGGGGGACAAGCGGATTTTAGTGCTACCAGCATTGGACTTTAACAGCCAGGGCTCTTGGAACCATAGAAGGGTTCCACCCACCTTGATTCCCAAGACCTTATTGTACAATATAGATTCCAATGCCTTCCCTCTCCCATGTATACCACGCACACATGGTGAGTGGGCCAGACCCCTGTCCGGAGGCTGAATTTTGTGTTCCATTGTGGAAAAATTAGTATTGAGCATGCACACTACCATTTCCCAGCTAACTTACATATGAAGTGTAAAACACATTACTATAAAGTTCAAGCAAACTGTATCGGTGGTCAGGGCCATAATTAGCTATTTTGAATTTTGTGGTGTAACTTGTAAGTTCCTTATATATGTAATTAGTCTTTTTTGTTACATAACTATGTTGATTTTAATTACATTGACCTTCTTTTATGCCCCCTTGCGTCTCTTCAACCCCTCACACACATATTTTCTTCCTGTATCTTCAATTCCCACTTTTTTTCCCCTTGTGTCTTTTGAACCCCTACTTTCTTTCCCCCATGTCTCTTACCACCACTGTTTCTCACTCGTGTTTCTCTAGCTAACACTCTCTTTCCCCCTGTCTTCAACCTTTGCGTTTCTCTAACTGCGTTTCTCTAACCCAC
>WWET01001842.1:140381-156083 GCA_011038615.1 Limnodynastes dumerilii | reverse complement strand
TCTCTCATCTCACCATGTGTCTCTCTAACCTCCACTCTTATCCCTTTGTGTTTCTCTAACCCACACTGTCTTTCCATCTGTGTCTCTCTAATCCAGTTTCTCTCATCTCACCATGTGTCTCTCTAACCTCCACTCTTATACCTTTATGTTTCTCTAACCCACACTGTCTTTCCATCTGTGTCTCTCTAATCCAGTTTCTCTCATCTCACCATGTGTCTCTCTAACCTCCACTCTTATCCCTTTGTGTTTCTCTAACCCACACTGTCTTTCCATCTGTGTCTCTCTAATCCGCACTTTCTCTCATCTCACCATGTGTCTCTCTAACCCCTACTCTTATCCCTTTGTGTTTCTCTAACCCACACTGTCTTTCCATCTGTGTCTCTCTAATCCACACTTTCTCTCATCTCACCAGCTAACCTCTCCTGATGGAGGGAAGTCTGTGGAAAAGTCCTTGTGGTACTAGCAGGTCTGTCATCACTGGCAGAGGTCCCTACCTTAATGTCAAGCAAACCCAGAATCTCCCAGCTTTCTCCAAGCAGGGTCTTTTTTTCCCAGTGTGTCAAAGTGTAATTCAGGGTTCCGTGGTCCCCAAGACTCTGCAGCATAATTAAACTGTATTGCATTGCTGCCTAGAGACTCTCAGGGGAACCTTACTGGGACATATACAGTTACTGGCATGTGTTTGTTTATTGTTGATATATAGTTTACTGCTTTTATTGCATAATTATCGTGTGTATTGTCTGGTTCAATAAAGGTATTTTCAACACACTTACTGCCTTGTGAGTGTGCAGAATCAAGAGGACAAGTAGTAGAGCAGGAAGAGAAGAAAAATGAGATACTTCCTCTTTATTTGTGGGTTGGAATGATGACATGAGGCCTGATCCAGAGCTACGCTGGCCCGCTGTCCGTAAGTACGGCCAGTGTAGCTTTGGTACATTCCACCGACACTCCCCCTGTGTGAGCGTAGTTACACACAGTTACGCCAGCTGAAGTCTACTCTAACTTTAGCCAGCATAACTGTGTGTAACTACGCTCACACAGGAGCGTAACCTCCTAAACCCAGCCCTCCTTTCCTAATTACCCTCCTTCCCCCCCGCCTAGCTTCCGTAACTACAGCATAGTTACAGAGCTGCCCGTCCCTTCGTCTGTAACTATGCTGTAGTTACGGACGCCAGATCCACAGCACCCAGAGGATTACGCCGGGCAAACTGTGCCCGGCTCAAGCACAGAACAACGTCGTAAAAACTACAGCGGCCGTAGGCCTGGATCAGGCCCATGGTGCCAGAGTGTTGAGTAGTATGGTGTTTCATGGCAGACACTAAAGTCATGGTGGTGCATGAGAGGAATTTGGAGCGACTTTGTTCAGGGAAGCTGCTAGGGATTGGTAAGATACTGCCATATCAGGAGAATGGTAATTAGGAACTGAAGGTAGAAGTTGTTGCACAGTTTGAGAAAGTTGGTTAATATTAATGGTGTTGACATAAGGATGTAAAAACGATTTTTTTAGAATTAGACAGCAAAGGGGTAAAACTAATGGAAGAAAGTGTAATAAGATAATGTTCCAAGAGTTGGGGAGATGGGTTATTAAGATTAGAGACCGCAATAGAATAGAATACAATATAAATGTAATTGCCATCCTTACAAGTAGATGAATCATTCCACAGGTAGAAGCCAAGAGATGAGGCAACATGACGCCGTACCTGCTACCCCAGCCGTACAGAGGACGAGAGGTTCTAAACGACACTGGTGGGTGAGTGAAACAATTATTTGGTTGCTAGGATGTGACTTGTTTACCATTTGATTAACAAAAAAGGATAGTGTGTGCCAAGAAGTAATTAGTTGTATCCTAATGCTGTAAGTTAAGGAGGTGATATGGTAGGGACAGATGTGAATTCATTTAATATGTAACCCATGTAATAGGTGAGTGCTAAAACCCCTTTTAAAGCCCTTATAATAAAACAAATGACAGATTCTAAAAAATATGTTAGTTACAAACACAATGAATGATTGTAATAAAGTGACATAATAAAACAGTATCTTGTAATGAATATATTTGACAGTCACCATGAAAACCATGTAAAACATAATTAAAGTAATTAAACAAACAAATTAAATTTATAGTAAATTTATAGTAAACTATACAGATCTAATATTAGTAACATATTCAATTAAATATAAACATCTGTTGTTTTCTTCTTCAATGTAACAATCTTAAATGATGAAATATCAATTCATTACTTTAATTTCTCATATAGCAGCAACATTTCTGAAGCAAGTGCTATCACAGGGAATAAGGCTAATAACCCCATTGGTAGCTACTGGATAGTACTGTTTCTGGCTGCACCCAATGGGCCAGATCCTGAGCTATGTACGAGTGTGTATTTACGCTAGCCACTGTAGTAAAATCGCCTTTTTGTATGTACTGCGCAACGTAACTCTGATCGTACATAACTTCGGCGTAAACGCGAACGAAGGGGCGGGTCAACCATACGACACCCAGAAATACGCTTTGTGGGCTGAGGAAGGCATTTAAATTTTACAGTATGGGCCAGGTTAGGCCGTTACGTATGTCAATCCATTACGTACGTCCGTACTTACGCTTGGAAATGTTAAGGTAGGGTTTGGTACACGGAAAACGAGTAAACTACGTACGAGCGAAGGGAGTGCCCAGGGGATGTGCATAATACTTAGGATAACGTAAATACGTTACGTGATAGAACGTTAAAAGAACTTAGGTCTGGATCTACCCCAATATCTTTAAGAGAAATGCCTCTTTATGCGGGATGCAGCAAGTTCTGCATATGTACATATCATAATCAGACTTAGGACTGGATCCACAATTCACAATCCACAATGATATCTCACTTACACATGCAAAGTGCATAAGTGGGCTGTATGGAGGAGAGGGCACTTGTTACGCCTGTTTTACGAATGTAAGTCCTATCATACGGAACCTAGTTTCTTGTATAATGAATAAAAAACACGGGATCACTGACATATATACATTTCTCTGAAAGTATATTTTGGAGTTTTATCACAATGACAGAATATGATGATACATTGGAAGCTGCCCATTCCCATTACAATGAGTTCCTGATCTTTAAGCATCATCTATTATTATTATTCTCTACTTTGTGCTGCTGGTATTTTATTAAATGTGAAATGTAAAGTTCAACAGAATTATATTGTGATCAGGTTCATTGGAAATATTAGTAAAATGCCATCAACAGTAGGGGAGATACATACTTTCATTAAAACATTGCTTTAATCAGCTCCATGAATTTTGCTAATTGATGTTAAGAACAATAAGATAGCACATACCTTTTATTTGTCGTGATGGGAACTCTCCAACCTTTAATCTGATTTAATTCAGTGTCAGAAACGTCTATCACCAAAGGGAGCCGTGGGACCCATACTGTCATTTCTAGCGAGGCTTTAAAATGTTGATACGTGAAATTTACAATGGCATTAACCTTTCCTTTCATTTCCTTTCCATTTACAAAGACATAGTCACATCGGTCTGAAACCTGTAACAAGAAGGAAAACAAATAAGTTTACTGGTTGATTAATTTGTAGCGTTTATAGAAATGAAATATTTAATCCTTGCAGAGTTCTTTATATTGACTTCAATGTTCAGCTATGTTTATTTATTGTCAGTAATTCATATAGCGCTAGGCTAGCATGTTCTGTAGAGTCTGAATGTTATGAAGAAGCACTATATAAGCACTTAGGGGTAGATCCAGAGCTACGTATGGTAGCGTATTTACGCTAGCTGGAGACGTAACAGCGCTGTTTTGTATGTACTGTGCATGCACGTGGCAGTTGTTACACCACATAACTCTGAACATACGTACTAGCCTAATATTAACAGCGTAATTATGAACAAAGGGGAGTGGCAGACATACGACACCCGTAATTATGCATCGGAGGCATTTACATCCTACAGTATGGGTGTGCTTAGGCGCTTACGTATGTGTAGCCTTTACGTAAGTCAGGAGTTACGCTTTAAAAAGTTAAGGTAGGTTTTGGCAAGGGTAAAACAGCCAAAGTACATACGAGCGAGGGCAGTGCCTAGGGGAGTGCATAGAACTAATACGCTACAGGATAAAACAAAATGGAAACGTAGGTCTGGATCTGTCCCATATACTATGTAACAACAGACAGATGTAAGAGGGTCCTGCTTTACACTTACAACATGGTTGCCTACTTTTGCAAATGACTATCAGGGAAATTTTGATAGCACTATCAAGGCTGCACCAAAGGGGTGTGTACTGTAGTGTCAAAGGGGTGTGTCCTATGAATAGCTCCACCCATGGGTGTGTCTAATACTGCCAGGCAAACAATTTCCCAATAAGACTGAATAAATATTTTCAGTATTTATTGTGCATACTGTGTCTACGAGATCAATTACTTCTTCATCTGCCACCTCCATAGACCTTAATGCAAGGAAAATAGGTCACAATTTCTAAATTCTGTCATCATACTGCAATGACTTCTGTAACTGAATCAGCATCAGGGAGATTGCCCAATACTTCAGGGAGTCAGGGAGATTACCCGCTCTTCAGGGAGTCTTCCTGATATTCAGGGAGAGTTGGCAACCATGACTTACAATTGACAGTAAATAATAAGCCCAATCAGAGACAAGTGTTAACATTACATTCACAGTTTATGGCTAAATGTTTGCACAAGCCACTGTCTAGGCATTGCTCCCAGATTCCTGGAGTCTGCAAATCTCCTGCATCTTGGCTTGAGGCAAGTGATTTAATGCAAATCACTGTCTCAAGCCCCGAGTATTACAAAACAGTCCCGCCCCATACTTAGTAACCCTATGAACATTGGATTTGATTAAGGAGAGGGTGCAGCTTTGGCATGATATGCATAAATCCTACCCTCAAGACATGCCTGTGTATTACCAGAACCTATGGTCTAGAAAGCTGCTGATGGCCAACACTCACAGCCTATATAGTGCAGTAGCATATATCCTTCTGAATGCTTCACGAAAGGTATTTAAATGTTACATAGGCATTTTGTTACATGTTGGTTTAAAAAAACTTTGGTAACATATCTGTATTGTGCTTGACTATTATATGTGTATATGCAATCTTTTGTACTTGAGCATTTACAGATTTTAAACCTCCCATTATTTGCATGGGGTTTTACCAAACTCAGGATGCATTTTTTTATATTCTAGTCTGGATTAGGCTCTCTATGAACTGCTCCAATGGGCTGCCTTTAGAAATAGAGACAGACGAGAGTTCCTTTTCGGCTGTCTCTATTTCAAATAGGCAGCCATTTTAGATTTTTTTTTGTGAATGGCTGAGTATGCTGATCAGCATACTCACCCATTAATTTTCACCACACCCGCCGCTGACAGCTCCGAATATGTAAGCAACCTCTCCGGGGACTTTTAGTGTTGGGGGGGCTTAGGGTTAGGCTCTTAGGAAGGGAGTGTTAGGGTTAGGGCCATAGAAGGGGAGGGTTAGGTTCAGAATTAGGAGAAGGGTTGGGGTTAGTTTTTAGTCTTGTCTATTGGAGCACTGAGTTCGGTGTTCCAGAGATCGATTGCTATGCCTCATTGAGGCATAAGCAATCAATATCCCAGCCAGTCCGAAAGTGGGTGGGAGAGAATGGCCCTATTGAAATAGGGCCGTTCTTAGCATGCACCCACACCCCTATGGACTAGATCAGGAGTTAAAAATAATATGAAATGTGTTGGTTGAAAAGGACAGTCTTTATTTAGAATCACAGAATAAACAGATTAATCAAGATGTTAATGTATCATATATGCAGAGCAATATAGAATAAAACATGCAGGTTCAAATGGCTAAGTATATGCAGAAGTTGTTGAGAATATTAGTCCAATAATGCAATTGAATGTCCCAATATACACAGTGTAGGATTAAGTCCCAATAGCAACTTGATACAGGTAGCAAGAAATATTGAGCAACAGAGGAGCAGGGCTTTTTTGTCGTTGATCAGCGTTCCGGCACCTTTTTCTGAAATCAGACTCTGGGGAAAAAGTTTTTGTTTGTTTTTTTGTTAAAATTCTGTGTGACTGAATAAGCGACAGGGCTTTTAACAGTGCAGTACAAGGAATACAGGGCTCCTACAGGAGCCTTGTAGGACCAAACCTGCTACTGCAAATGGCAGTGACCGAACCTTGTATTACTACTACCGCACCATGTGACCGGGAGAGACAGCGTGGGACAGATGGAGAGGGACAGCACTGCAGAGGAAGGGAGAAATCATCAAAGGTAAGTAACAGAGGCTTGAAATAAGGGTCAGACAACGGAGGCTGGAAATAAGGGCAGACAACGGAGGCTGCAACTAAGGGGCAGACAATGGAGGCTAGACATAAGGGGCAGACAATGGAGGCTGGACATAAAGGGCAGATAATGGAGGCTGGATATAAGGGCAGACAATGGAGGCTGGACATTACAAGGGGGCATACATGGAGGCTGGACATTACAAAAGGGCAAACATGAAGGCTGGACATGATAAGGGGCATACATAGAGGCTGAACATTACAAGGGGCAGACAATGGAGGCTGGACATTATAAGGGGCATACATGGAGGCTGGACATTACAAGGAGCAGACAATGGAGGCTGGACATTACAAGGGGCATACATGGAGGCTGGACATTACAAGGGGCACACATGGATTCTGGACATTATAAGGGGCAGACAATGGAGGATGGACATTACAAGTGGCACACAGGGAGGCTGGACATTAAAAGGGGCAGATGAAGGAAGCTGGAATTAAGAGGGGCAGACATGGAGGCTGGACATTACAAGGGGTGCTGTAATAAGGACTGAAACTTATCAGGGGGCTGCAATAAGGGCTGATAAATAAGAGAGGAAAGTTACTCCTGGGCCAAACCATGTTGATTTCAGGGAAGTCATATTTCATCTGTCGCAAATAGTATTGGAATTGATAAGTGCCGTTTGCTATCCCAAGTCTAAATTGCAGTATAAAAGTAAAGCTGGTCACTATCTATGTGCAGTAAGCAAAAGCAAAGATATATCCCTGCATGTAAATAATACAATTAAATTGACTCCCCCTGAAATCAACATGGTTTTGCCCAGGAGTAATTTTCCTCTCTTATTTTCAATCTCTGAATCAGGTCCCAAGTGCTTAATGTGACACATCCAGAGATGCACAAAGAAAAAGTATTAAAATACAATCTTTATTATACTTCAATTAAAACCCATATATTGAAAAGTGCTTTTACATATAGCAGGATATTAGGAGACTAATGGCAATAAATGCCAGCCAAATATTAAAAATTACATATATGTGAATGACAAAAGTGATTATGTAAAAACAATCAGGGGACATTTATGACCAGAATCTAAAGTTTAGCAGTGTAATCTTATTTTATTCCACTGCAGTATACTGTATATGTGCACATATAACATATAATGGGATAGGGGAGAATGGAATACGTATCCACAAATTCTCACTCAAACCCCTAATTCTTCCATGAGTATCAAAAGTATCCAAGATAATAAGTATCCCAGGTTACTATAAACTCAGTTTGAGCTCAGTTTAGACTCACTTTTGTCTAATGATACTGTACTATTACCGACACCCTTTTATAGTGACAATTTAAATCCAAGGAAAGGTAGCATGTTTAATGGGTATTTTGACAAGTTACCCATTCTGGTTAGGGTTATGCTGTGGGAAAGGAAGGGTTAGGGTTAAGCTGGCCATACACTAGGGCGATTATCGGTCCCAGTAGGGGGTGGCCCTATAAACGGTACGATTTCCCGCTAGGGAAATGTCCAGTTATCGGCATCATATACCTCCTCTGCTGGAACCGATAATCCTAGCAGAAGAGGGGGTGGGGCCAGGGCTCTCAAAGGTACTGCTGCATATCTATGTACTAAGCTGATCTGACAGCATACAACAGAGGTGGCAAAACAATCTATCGCGATCGACTGGTCGCCTGTGGACTTGTGGCCAGTTGATTGCCAGGGCCGGCTCCACGCTGCATCCAGGCGCCATGCTGAATAGGCTTTCAGCCCCCCATCTCCCTGCACCGCAGCACTGAGATGGACGCCGCTGTAAAACAATGTAAGGTGCTCTCATCACTCTGATGAGAGCGCCTTACAGAGCCTAACAATGGTGTCCATTCACTTCTGCTCTGCCTGTGTGACAGGCAGATGCAGAGTGAAGCAGCGCCTGAGGTCACATCAGCGTCATTCAAAGCAGAGCCTGCCGCAGAGGAGAGGCAGCAGCCAGAAGGAAGGAAGACTTCAAAGGTAAGTAATTGTATATAGCTTAAAATGGGAATACTGGGTGCTGGAAAGACATGATGAGGATGCTGGGTGCTGGACAGACATGATGGGGATATGGGGCGCTGGAGAGACATGATGGGGAAACAGGGAGATGGAGAGACATGATGGGGATTCTAGGTGCTGGAAAGACATGATGGGGATACTGGGTGCTGGATACACATGATGGGGATACTTGGCGCTGGATACCCATGATGGGGATACAGGGTGCTGGATACTCATGATGGGGATACTGGGTGCTTGATACACATGATGGGGATACTTGGGGCTGGATACACATGATTGTGTGATTGGAATTGGGTGATTGGGCCAATAATCGCTCTAGTGTATGGCCAACTTAAAAACCCAGAGAAGAGAGAGCTAAGGCTGGCTGTGACATATGGAAGGTTAGGGTTAAGCTGCAGGACAACAATGGTAAGGTTTAGAGTTAGCTGTGGAGTGGGCAGGGTTAAAGATAAGGTAGATCCAGAACCCCGCTTGCAATACGTTTCCTCGCGTAGCGTATATACACGTGCGTACCTTCTATACACTCCCCTTGGCACACCCCTGGAATGTACGTATTTTGTCCGAGATCCGCTCTCCAAACCCTACCTTAACTTTTGCCCACGTAACCAATGTCATTGGTTGTGCAACGTATGTGCAACTTGTATTTACGCAGCTAAGCACGCCCATACAGTACATTTTAAATACAAACCCCTGCCTATATAGCGTATTTCAGACGTATTTTCAGATTTTCAGACGTATTTTAGACTCACTTAAAATTGGCACGCCCACACGAAAGTGAATGGCCCATACGTTCACATTTACGCTACATTAAGGAGCATATTTTCTATGGTGCACATGCACAGTACTTACTAAAATGTGATTTTACGCCTCCGCTACGCGTAAATTCGCTCACAAGCGTTGTTCTGGATCTGGCCCAAGGTTAGGATTAGGTTGCAATAAAACCTACCTGTCGGCATTGAACTTATTGCAGACAACGCCATCCCTTGAACGACGTCTTCTAACTGCAAACTGCCGAAAAGTGATGGCTGTTTGCGCTTCATTGTTGCAAAGTGATCTGTGATCTATATATATATATATAATATTACAAATCTGTATTGCACTGAATATAGATGGATTTAATATCTGCAGACAGGATATGTTTGGAGGATGCAATTTAGTTAGCTTGCAATGCATATTTGTCATGTTTTTTTCATGACTCTATCTAAATGAGGCACATGAGTTATATACAAATATATATAAATGTAATATATTTGAAAATAAAATGTCATATCAAAGCCAATGTCATGCCCTTTGAACTATTTGAAACATCTGTAAGTTTTCTGTTCGAATGCCATAAATAGATTACAGCTAAATTTGGATTAAGCCCAGGATAAATACATATCACTGGTATTAATTCCAAAATGTGCATGCAGAGAAAAATAAGTTATAAAAGAAGATACATTTGATCAGAATTCCAACATCAGAAGCTTCCAAAGCAACCAGGCACGTCAAAGATTGTCTTTGGGTTAGTCCAGCTTGGCTCTTGTTATACTTGAAATGACATCAATAAGAAGCAAGGGCTTAGATTTTGGAATGCAGTTGGAAGCATTTCAGAAAGTTCTGTTGCCATTCTGCTAATCAGCTTTAGAAGAAGAGGGATGGAATTGAGACTTAAGAAAAGGGGAAGATTGCTTTCATTTGCTACAATTCTGCTGCCCTTCTAATTTGGCTCTTTCTTATTAGAAATTACACACTGTATTAAAATGAGAAAATCAATCATTAAACTGAAGTTTTATTAAAATTTTGAAACATTTCACACAATAATTTGTGAAAGTTAATATTCTGAGTAAATGTGTCATCGTTAAGTCATTTGAAGATTGTCCATAAAAATAGGAGTGTATACTCAGATCGTTGCACTACTCCTTGGAATGTAACTAAAACGTGTAGTTCCAGAAAAGGAATACTTATGTATTCACCTGAAGTCTGCTTTAGTGATAAGAAAGTATACAGTATAGATGCACCCTCTCAATGCATATCGATCCAACCCTTTGTACTTCGGCTGAAGTCAGAAATGTTTTGTTAGGCCCTGGCTATTTGAAGTCTGTCTCTGCAAATGGGAGTTGTTAACTGCTGGGACAGTGTACAGTAAGGGCGTGCCTAAGTAAGTGCACCAAATCCAGAGCTGAAAGCAGACATAAAAAAAGTGCAGTTTAACTAAAAACATTTGCACGAGCCACAGATCATGTCTGATTCCAGGGGGACTGTCATTCTATGATCTATTTCATGCCCTTTTGTTTTTTCATTGTTACATACAATTACCCCAAAAATTATTTAAACAGCAAACGGCATAGCGCCCAGTCATCCATCCATCACACAATTACACCATAATGAAATAAAGAGACGGACACAATAGCTGGGTTTAAATTGGAACACGGTATTTATTTAATTGGGCAGAATTGAAATTGAATTAGTGATTAACCTAACTGGCTGACTTTTGTCACGCCAGTCTAAAACAGTTAGGTGGCCCAATAGCAAATGGGAGGCTCAGCAAATGTAACTTCCACAGAGGTCCACAACCTAGACCTCAGCGCCCCCCTGCCTGATCCTTTAGCAAGACACTCGACCTGTTAATAGTAGGGCCTAACCGTGATGGTTCTGGCGCCCTCGCCCAATGGTTGTGTTGCTATTGGATCAGAGCTACCCCCGCTCCCATTAGGAATAAAAACCCCTGCGCCAACCTTATTTGCTGAGCCCTCCACTGCTACCGGCAACCATGCTCTGTCTGAAAAGAAAAGATTACACAGAACTTAAACTTTACAGGGAGGCAGGGAGGGTGAATCTTCTACCACGAGTGCCCCACTCCCCCTCACAGAACTTAAACTTTACAGGGAGGGTGAATCTTCTACCACAAGTGCCCCACTCCCCCTCTATTGGTCCTATATATAAGCTACCTAACTCCCCCTACTTGCTAAGATACCACCCCCCACCCATACTAACTAACTCCTAACTTACCCACCCCTAAAACTTAACCCCTTGTATGCTGCATGCCTAACTGAGTCACCTGCCTGCTATTTATGGTCCTGCGGCCCTATTAAAAGCATGCTGATTATTAGTTTGACCTATTCAGAGTTGCTTATGTTGGAACTCTGGATAGGTCACAAGCATTTTAAACCATGGATCTGCACGCCCGCTCTGCAAAATACCACCACACCATGGGGTCTCCTCGCAGTGAGCCTGGCAGCATCGTTCATTAAATTTACTAATACTTACCCAAGGGCGGCCTTAGGAGACCCCCCCCCCGCCAGGAATGCATGGGGCCGCAGCAGCTAGTACAGTGCCATCGGCACCATCAACCCGGCGTCTCTGTACTGGCTGCCGTGGCCCAGCGCAGGGCCTTTACTTCCCGGATACTGTAGTCACATACACAGTGCCCGGGGCGCTGCGTCCAGGCACTGTGTATGTGTTGCTATGGCAACATAGCGCTGTTTTCACACTGAAAATGGCGCTGTGTTGCCAAAGCAACATATACATAGTACACAGTACGTGACTACAGTGTCCAGGGCTGCGGCAGCCAGTACAGAGGTGGCCAGTGGCAGTTTGTGCGGTGTAGGCGCCGGGCCCCCTAGGGACAGCTGACCCGCGGGGCCCTAGGCGGCCACCTATACCGCCTATGCCATGGGCCGCCTCTGTACTTACCCCTCCTGCAAGGTCCTGCGATGATCTCCGAGGTCATCGCACTTCATTCCATTCATAGTTCGTATGAATGAAGTCCTGTGTATGCGTACAGACCTCATTGCAGGACTTTAAAAATTTCAGGTCCCGGTATGAAAAACACTGCGCATGCACAGCGTCTTCATATCGGGACTCTTAAATGTCCCATGTGTGATGTGTGTGACCCATGGCGCCAGTCGCCATCTTGTAAACTTATATAACGCTAAAGATAACTCAGACACATAACTGTCCGCTGCGTCCAGGCACTGTGTATGTGTTGCTATGGCAACATAGCGCTGTTTTCACACTGAAAATGGCGCTGTGTTGCCAAAGCAACATATACATAGTACACAGTACGTGACTACAGTGTCCAGGGCTGCGGCAGCCAGTACAGAGGTGGCCAGTGGCAGTTTGTGCGGTGTAGGCGCCGGGCCCCCTAGGGACAGCTGACCCGCGGGGCCCTAGGCGGCCGCCTATACCGCCTATGCCATGGGCCGCCTCTGTACTTACCCCTCCTGCAAGGTCCTGCGATGATCTCCGAGGTCATCGCAGGACACTTCATTCATATGAAGAATGCGCAGTTTGTTCATATCGTGACTTTGAAATCTTCAGAGTCGGGCACATCTCCCGGAGAGGTACGTTTTCATTTTTTTCTTTATTTTTATACTATTATTATTATAAATGTATATCATTATTTTTTATGTTAAAAATTAAATGAAAAAAAAAAATCTTTAAATTATTTTTATTTTATTTTTCAAATTTATACACATATGTTTATTCCAGCGGTCTCTCCATACATGTCCCCCTAATAACAGCTATTAGGGGGAAATATGGGGAGATTGCTGGGATAACTGCACTAACACCATCCTGAGATTTTTACGCTGTGAGAGGAGTGCTGAAAAGACCGGGCCGGCAGAGACTTCCGATATTTACATGGATTACCATGGAAACTATTTTTCATGGCAATCCATTGTTTGTAAATAACAAAAACGTCATTTTTATGTGATAATGCCCATTTTCACATGAAAATTATCTTTGTAAATAGACCCCCATATCACTAGTCTTGCAGTCTTTCCAGTTTTCCTGCATACATGTTTTAATCAGTCTGCATGATCATTTACTGTCATTGGTCTTGATTCACAATTAAGAATCTGCATATTTTTAGATGCATAAATGTAATAAAGGATAAATTGTGAACAACATGGTTTTGCTCAGGAGTAACTTTAGGTTCTTATTTTTAGAACTTTCTTAAGTGTGAATCAGGTCCTTAATGTACATAATTTACGTAGACTTAAGAACAGAATGGCTCTGAATCACCATTACGAACCTATTTCTTCAAGGTTTATAGTGACTTAAGAGTGAAGGGGCGTGCTGGGACAAATTAAGAACGAAGATAAGAAGAGTGGGTGGAGGAAGGCAATTAAACGGGGAAATCTGGGCGCAGTTAGGCCATGGACATTAAGATAGGCAGTGCTATCTATATGACTAAGCTGGGAATGGCTTTGGTTCTATCTTCTTTGGCTCTCCCCACTGATCGCACAGCTCTGGAGTCTGGATTCAATCTGGACATCTTGCCAACGTGTATGCACCTTGCATAGGATCGGTCTGCACAGAGTCTTCCCGTTCCCCTTCTACAAACCATACAGGAGTACAGGGGTGATTAGAGCACTTACATTTTAAAAAAGGGGACAAAATAACCCGGTATCCATGTTGACAAGCACAGATTGTCAGGGGGTAAGAATTTACTATCTGGACTTTCTATGTGCGCATATTAGTGAATGTTACATTATTGGCCAATTATGCTTCTCCACTATTGCAATTCAATACCTCAGGACCTCACAGTCAATGCTGGATCTGTTTTTTCTAAAACATGTGCTAATGACACTTTTTAATCACAGAATTTGTAGTTCTGTTAATTGCATTGGAGATAGTTTGATGATGTTAGTATTTCTTGGTATAATGGACCTGATTCACAATTAAGAATCTGCGGCTTTTTAGGTGCGTACATTTAAGAAGGGACAAACAGCGCATGCGTAGTAACTTAATGTTTGCAATATGTGTTGGATTTAAGAACGGGTCTTCTCTGAATCACCATTACAAACCTACATTATCTAGGTTTGTAGTGACTTAAGAATGAAGAGGGGTGCTGGGACAAATTAAGAACAAAGATAAGAAGAGGGGGTGGAGGGAGCCATTGAATTCTGGGCAACAACGCTCCTAATTAGCCAACATATGCACACAACTATGAACCTAAAAATAAGGTAGCCCTATGGCATTCGTAATCCGATTAAGATGCTGAAAACCGAGGGTCTGTCAGGGGAGTCACCTTGAGTCTTTTTGCATATAATTAATCTAAATCATTCTTTATGTGAGCACGGTCCATTGTTGTTTGATATAACACAAATATGTCTTCCTGAAGAAACTGCGTAAAAAGCACCACAGAGCAAAATGATTGAAAAAATGCCCCCTAATACAAATAGTCTGTAACATTTCCTGACAGGAGAATGGAGTAACAATTAATTTTGTAAATTCTTGCAGGGAATATACAAACCAATAAATTGGTCACCTAAAGTTACGGTTATATTAAAGATTTACTGCAAAAAGAGAGTGTCACAAAATCACTATATTAGTGCCTCACAGTAACCAGTAACTAACCATGAAATTCTAAGTATCTTTCTTCTTTAAAATAACAGTCAGAAAGTAAAATCCTAAATCCTATAACAGCAATGATAAAAATACAAAAAAATACAAAGATATGAATTTATTATTATTAATGCTTATTTATATAGCACCCCAAATTGTTTACAGAGAACATTAGACATTCAGATTATTCCCTGCCCCTAGCATACTAAGGTCCCTAACAGACACAGACATTAGGGTTAATTTATTCAGTAGAAGGAAACTGGAGCACTTGCAGGAAACCCACACAGACATGGGGAGAACATAACCCTAGATAACGTAACTCCACACAAATAAGGCTTAGTCTGGGAATTTAACTCATGACCTAAGCACTGTGAGACACAAGTGCTACTCACTGAGCCACCGTGCTGTCCTAATGAGGGGAGGATAGATAGTTAAGAGCAACAGGAAAATATGCCTTAATGTAAAAATGTACACTTTTGCACATTATACAGCCCTGCACTTGCAGAGTTTTTTGTAGACGTAGCAGCAGAGCCGTTATTTACCTCCCACCTAGAAGTCCCGTTTACTTACTCATATGGATAGCATGTAACAAAATGTCCTTAACAGCACTCAAGTGCTGCACGCAGGATGCGCTTCTATACACACTCTGACCAAAACAGAGTGCCTGTGCATTTTGTACTCAAAAAGAAAATCCTAGATCTGCCCCTGGACAAACCATGTTGCAATGATGAAGGTGTTAATGGATTTTATTTTCATGAAAGCAGGAAAAATACTTTTCTTCTACTTATATATCATCTTAACACAATACAATACAATAGAAAACATCACCTCTGAAGTCTCAATTTTGTTTGTACATTTAACAATATGTTACCGCCCCTTCCCTGCCGATGCTCATATTGCTTTTCCTGAGATACTGATGTACTCTGTTCTACTGTTATTCACAACTCAGCCCAGAGGTGTTTGATTTTGTAACAAGAAAGCGGCTGCATGCACACAGTTTAATATGCTATTTTATCAGCCATGGAAATTCATTGGAATAGAATCTGACAGTTGTTCATGGGAGTG
>WWET01001842.1:96365-126574 GCA_011038615.1 Limnodynastes dumerilii | reverse complement strand
CAACGTTGGAACAGTGCACAGGGTTTAAATAGTGCGCCCTATGCACTGATTGGCTAGAGGACCAGAGAGCATAGATTCTATTGGAGGAGCGCCGTCATGTGACCCATCCAAGATGGCGGCGCCCATGGACCGGAGTACCGCCACACCTGCCACAAGAATCCCACGTGGAGGACGCCGCGGCAAAACTGGTGAGTATTCCTGAGGCTGTCACTGTTTCAGTGACAGCTTCCGACGGCTGTGAGGACCCGCGCGCCGGACGAGAGGTACAGACAGGGAACCGGGACTCAGGTAAGTGCGGCGTCTGCCGCGATTTGTGATAGATAGATATGAGATAGATAGAGATAGAGAGATAGAAGATGAGAGAGAGAGAGAAAGAGAGAGAAATAATAAAGCTTACCTTAAACAGAAGCTGGCCACACAGGAGCTAGAGGCTGAAAGTGAAAGTAAAAGTCTCTGCTTTCCTGCCCGTGCTGAGCCTGGCTGCATGTCACAATGCTTTCAGGAAACCATCCCCAGCATTGCTCCCAGCCCTTCCCTACCACCACCATCCAAAAGAAAAAAACTAATCTCCAGACTTTTAAAATTAAATAAACAAATAAAAAAAAGTGAATTTTTTTTTTTATTCTATACTTCTCATACCAGGCTCCCTGACAGGTCCGGGCCCATGTAATTAGTGCCCCCCCCCCTCTTCCCCTCTCGGCGGCACTGATTATAGTATGTGAGGGGGTGTTATGTGTGGATATAGTATGTGGGGGGGGGTAATGTTTGGTTATAGAATGTGGGTGAGTAGCGTTTGGTTATAGTATGTGGGGTGGGGGGTAATGTGTGGTTATAGTATGTGGGCACGGTGGGGAAGTAATGTGTGGGTATAGTAAATGTACTGTATATGTAGTATATATGTTGTAAAGTGTGGTTATAGTTTGTGGGGGGTCATGTGTAGTTATAGTATGTGGGGGGTAATGTGTGGTTATAGTATGTGGGCACGGTGGGGAAGTAATGTGTGGGTATAGTAAATGTACTGTATATGTAGGACTGTATATATGTTAAAGCAAAGTTATAAAAAAAAAATTTCAAACAACAAAAATAAACGTGTCATTTCCAAGGTTTCTTCCGAGGGTGGGGGAGTGGGGGTCTGTGTCCGGGAATTTCTTGTTAAAGAGGTGGTAACCCTAGCAGTAAGCAATTCAAAGATATATTTCTGCATGCAAAGAATACAATTAACTTGACTCCCCCTGAAATCAACATAGTTTTGCCCAGGAGCAATTTTCCATCTCTCTGGGCCTGATTCAATTGTCGGCGTATTTTTCAAAAATACTGCGATGTAAAAAAATACGCTGTCTTCGCACAGCATTCAGCGTAAAAAAATACGCCAATTCAAATTTTTTTGTAAAATTCGGCCCCTTGGTGCGTAAAATGAGCAGGCAGCGAACAATAAATAAAAAAAAAACATTGTGGAACGTCGCAACTCACTTCCTTCTAGCAGGACATGCCTGCCGCTAATGACAGGTTCACTGGCACCCCCTGGATTAAAAGCTTAGAAGATTTGGACCCCAGTAGAGTAGGTAATGTGTAGAAATATTATTGTACATTTTGACATTTTTTTATGTGATGGGGGCATGTATTCAGCGCAGCGGCCCCTGGCTGCCAGGGCATGCTGACGCTTGTGGTTCTACAAGCATCAGTATGCCCTGTCGGGGCACAAGACTGGATGGGTACACAAGAAAGGGGCAAATGAATAGAAGGGAACACACAGGTGGCAGAAAACATTTCATTTATACTGATATCGTAAAAAATACGCACCTCTCATAGGTGCGAATTTAAAATGACTAATGTTGTTAACAAAACGGCGTATTTTTAACGCTAAAAATAATTGCATTGAAAAAAAATTCCCGCCGTTATTTGGTCAAAACCAGCATTAAAAATACGCCGGCGAATACTTTTTCATTAATTGAATCAGGCCCTCTGTATATGGTCCACAGATAAAGTCTGATATGAATAACCTGTGGTATAGATCCCAATGGATTAGTGTCCCATACTTAAAATATTTTTATCTATAAAATACAATAGATTAAGAATACAAATAAAAATATTAAAAGTGCCTTAACAATCAATCATAAAATTACTGATTACTAATAATACATTCTCTATGGACTGTTGGACTGACCAAACGATAATAAATTAAATCATACCATTATAAAATATGTAAACAAATAATATTACATATTTAAAAATAAAGCAATGTAATACTGTTGCACATATATTTTTTATAATAAAATTAACAGATTTCTTTTGTGTGAGGGGCCTGCATATTTGTCATTTATGTATGCCTTTTATGATAGTAAATAAAATACTCTTCACAATCATTGAATCCGTTGTGCAGGAGACATGTGGACTGTATAGTAGAGAGCTGTCATTAGAGCAGGAGGGAAATAGCATTTTTCTAGCAGGTGACAGCTACTGTTGCAAAAGTGAAAGTACTGGTGATGACCACATACTGGGCTGCATCTGTCTGTAATAATAGTAAGTACTACAAATAATTAGGTTGAACTAAAATTCTGTCAATTATAACTTTCAAAGAACACTGAAAGATGTAAATGAAAAACATTAAAAAACATTCTGAGTCCTTTGAATTCATTCTTTACTCTACAGGTCTGTATAAAGTCTCTTAAAATATAAATGTCTCTTCTAATGCAACTCAAATAAAACATTTTACCCTAATGTATATTTCTGTGAGTCACCAAGGAGTGCTGCATTCCCTAAAACAGCTCCACAATGCCATCTGTCTCACACACTCACTATATCAGTGCCGCTGTCACTCCCCTCTCTTGTGCGAATTAGGCAGCAGTTAAAACCACCCTCTCTGTAAAATTTAAAAGCCCCTCCCCTTACGGAGGGAATGGGCTGCCCTGTCAGACAGATAGATCCCCAAGCGTATACCTGTAGATCCGTTGCGTAACATCTGGCATACACAGACGCATTGTCAGAAAATCTCCCGACCTCCACAAGTCTGAATCTGACCCATAATACTCAAGTGTTGACATTTTGACCTGTTGACATTTTAGACCTGGGTGTCCATTTGCGCCCACAGCCCTATAAAACATACCCTAGTTACGCCTCTGGCTATATCACAGTTGGAATCCTCATACCTTACAGTACCTGGCAACAACTGCAGCTACAATTGTCTGCAAATGCTCAGATAAGTACATAACTGAAGCAGCAGCTATGGCCAGGGTAGAAGATCTTCATTAAACAAGATCATTGGACAGTTAAGTATAGATATATTCTAAAGCAGGGCCATAACTAGGTGTGTGTGATAGCAGCGGCCGCCCAGGGGGCAAATCTTAAGGGGGCAAAAGAAAGTTAATATTTATGGTTAAATTGGCTTGGAATTAGGATCAGGGGGCAGCATTGGTACTTTTTGCCCCTGGCACTAAAATTTCTAGTTTCGGCTCTGTTCTAAAGCTACATACTGTAGGCCAAGATCACCATGATGAAACATGAAAAGGGGTGAAAATATTGGTGGTACATATAGTGCCCCATCATGGGCCTGAGGTGACTGGGTGGTGGCACCTGCTGCCACCACTCACTCGTTATGTTATTGATCATAACCCCTTCCCATATGTAGCCCTGCGTCTCCTTCATGTTTAATAAACTGACCCCTAATTCATCATGTAAACCTTAATACTATGAATGTAACACAATATTTTACAACATTACAGGGGCGGATTGGCCATAGGACTTTCAGGGAATTTTCCGGTATGCCAATGACCTTTGGAGGTCACCAGAAGGCCCTCTTTTTTATTTCAAGGTAAGTAGGATATTGACAGTAGTAGGTGGTGGTCACTAGGATACTCTCTGAAATGGTTGGTGGTCAATGGGATGTTCACTGTATTACGTGGTGGTCACTAGGATGCTCTCTGTATTAGGCAGGGCCGGACTGGCCATAGGGCAGTTCTGGCAAATGCCAGATGGGCTGCTGGGGGGCTGAGCCGGTATACAGAGCTGCTGCAGAATGGAGGAAGTCAGCAGTAGATTTTATGCTTCAGCTAAACCAGCTCCGAATTGATGAAGCTTTCCCCTAGTGCCAGAAAATCAGCCAATGAGGAAGTAGAAGATGTCTTTTTGCTACTCCCTCATTGGCTGATTTTCTGGCACTAGGGCAGGATGTCACTAAGGGGTTCCTCATCTCCAAAGCTTTGCGGGGCTGGGCGAAATTGAGACCGGTCGCCCCGGATTCCAGGCGGCCGATCTCTGCTGCTTGTCTGTCGCGAATGATGGAAGCAGTGGCGGCGGTGACTAGTGATAGTTATGAGACTCTTCTGTTTAGGACCGCCTTTAGTTTCGCATTTGCTGGCGCCTTCCGTGTCAGCGAGCTGGTGTCCACGTCGAGGGGTTCCTTGGAGACAGGCTTGCTCACCAAGAACGTAATTGTGCATACAGAGCTCATTCAATGTCGCATTGCGAAAGGTAAAACTGATCAGTTGGGTAAGGGGCATTGGCTGGAGCTTAGGAAGAATAAGGATGTCAGTGTTTGCCCAGTAATGTTTGGTAGCCTTTTCGCGCGGGAGCGCCCTGATAATTGTTCGGTATGGTTTGTGCATAAAGACTGCTCTTCGCTCTCCCGCTATCAGTTTTCAGTTATTTTGCAGAGAACTTTGACGCGGCTGGGCCTGGATCCGAATTATTATGGGACGCATTCGTTTCGAATTGGTGCGGCATCTTCGGCTGCAGCTCAGGGTCATTCCGAGGATCACATCAAAAAAATTGGACGCTGGAAGTCGAGGGCGTACAGGACTTACCTGAGACCATTGGAGGAGAAGAGTCCGGAAGGGTCTGAACTGACCCAGGGTGTACTTACAACTTGACTTGCGTCTTGGGTTATGTACATGTCATGTCTTTGTTAGCATTTATTGTCTAGTTGTTCCTTTTCTCTCCCACCCCTGGGACACGGTCCGGACATGGTTCCCGGGATTTAGCCTGGTAGCTGGCCCGCTACACCAAGTGTATGGAGCGCGAAGGGCTTTTTCCCTCTGATACCACCTGGCGTTCGTAGTTGCCCCCTAGTCTATATAGTCAAGCCGGGGGTAATGACGGGGGTTTTCACCTTCGCACGGTGCCGTGATCCCATCCCCTTGTTTCCCCTCCTTAGATTATTTGCAAGGTTTTTAGAGTTGGAATTTAGTGCTATAATGTATGTTTTCTCTCTTTTTCTCTCCCCTGCAGCGGTTGCCCCGCAGAGGCGGGTTGTGTGGTTGATGGGTCACTCATATGTTTTTTGGGCTGCGAGACATGAGAAAGTGCGTGATTGGCAGGAACGTTTTGGGATGGAAGTGATATGGAAGGGGGTGCGCGGCATGGTATGGTCATCACTGATGGAAAGGTTAAATCGTGAGTTGGATGTGATTGAGCCCCCGGATATTATTGTGGTTCACCTTGGAGGCAATGACATTGGCCGTATCCCGGCTGTTGAATTGTCATGGGCTATTCGGAATGACGTGCGTTTGGCGATTCAAAAGTGGCCGCGAATGAAGTGGATATGGTCGGAGATTGTTCCAAGGCGTGTTTGGAGGTATTCAGATAATGGCGCAGTAATGGACAAGGTGAGAAAGAAAGTGAACAGGTCGGTGAAGGGGTCTTTGCGTCAGCATGGTGGAGTGTATGTACCTCACATTGACATCAGGTTTGATAAGGTGAATTTGTACAGACCGGATGGGGTGCATTTGTCATCTGAGGGGATGAGTTTGTTTCTAAGGGATTTAGAGTTAGCTTTAGAAAGGGTTTAGAGGGTTATGTTTTGATGGTGGCGGTTTGGTCAGAGGGACCAAGGTGGGGAAGAAAGCAGCTGATTTGGCATGACAGTATGATGTAGAGGTGTAATGGTGGTGAGAAGGAGCATGATTATAAGTACTGTCATGGTTTATGATACGAGGTCCAATGCCTGGGGTTGTAGAACCGTCTGTACGGACGGTCTCGCGTAGCACTCCAATTCGAGTGTGGTGCCTTTCGGCTGGCGGGGGGCGCCTGATGTGTGAGACCTCTGTTTGTTTGTTTGATAAAGTTTAAGGTTATTTATGTTTACCTGATATTTAATTGTTGAAGCTTATTTACATTGACAGGTTCACATTGCTGCTTTCAATGGCCCCATCAAAAATTTAGTGGCAGTTCACCCTTAAGTTGACTGCATCAATTAAATTTAGATACATTTTAATAAATACTTTTAATTCCCACAAAATATGTTGTTGTGTCATTTCTTTAGTTAAAGTTAAGGGTTAACATCGCATATCACAAACATCACGCATGGGAAGTTTAATAGACAACAAACTCTGATCTTTTATAATAACAACTTTTTGATTATTATTTACCATATTGATGTATATTATGGATTTACATAATGTAAGTATGATGTTTTTGCTTACCAAAAAAATTTAATTTATATTTTGAATATATCCTGAAACTTTGAAATATAAATAAATAAGTAAATCTTATCGGAGTAGTAATAACTTACTATACTGTACCAAATATGTCTGGCAGTTTAAGCAGTGGTAATAGGGTACCATGGCAGCCACCCACCATGACACGAACCCAGCTCTAAGCTGTCAGAGGCTGTCAGCTTAAAACAGTGCTTGCCACTCTGTTTATGTGAGCTAAGCACAGTTTACAAATACAGCACTTATAAAGAATGCTTCACACTCACAGACCGAATACAAAGCACTGTCTTATGTGGCCAGCCAATGACAGCTGGATGCGCAGTGCACTTACAGACCAACAACCACATTGCCGCCAGAAAGAAGGGGGTGCAGAGCGAGTTCAACCCCTCCTTCAGACATAAACCGCTTGCTATGGGTCCTGAATAGGTGTACTCCCCCCCCCCTGATTTAAATCAGTAGTATTAGTTCCATATATAACAATAGAAGATATTCACATAAGATAAGGTGCACAACCCTGCCTCAGTTCCTTTGTCTAATTCCTTCTAGTTATATTTTATCACATATATAAATACATAACCATTCTTAAAAAAATGACAAAACAAAAGTAAAAAAAAAAAAAAAGAAAGAAAAAAAGAAAGAAAGAAAGAAAGAAAGAAAGAAAGGTGAGAAGCAGCAGGAGGTAAGTGAACCTTATTTGATCTATCTATACAAATATATGTAGGAGAAAGAGTTACCCTTGGATAAAGAGGCTGCACACCAAACTATTTGAAAATGTACTTGTACATTGTTTAAATAGTAAATTGTTATGTGTTAATAATTAATTAATAAAACAACATTATTAAAAAACAAAACAAAACATGCCCATGGTTTTTCAAAGTGTTTGTCTTTAATTATGCATGGGTGTTAGATAGATGGATGGATGGATAGATGGATGGATGGATGGATGGCCCTGGGGGGAAGTGGGGCTTATAACTGTCCAGTCCCTGTTGCGACTTACCTATAATTTGTATGGCCCTATCAGCTGCTAAATGATTCAGCTGCGTCTATTGTTGAATGTTTGTTTCAAACTGTCAGTACTCCACAAAAGATGGGCCTGTGTGCTTTAAATGCCAGGGCTGATTTTTAGTCCCAGTCCGTCCCTGGTATTAGGTGGTGGTCACTAGGATACTTTCTGTATTAGGTGGTGGTCACTAGTATTGGTTGGTGGGCACTAGCATACTCTCTGTATTTGGTTGTTGGTCACTAGGATTCTCTCTGCATTGCATTGTGATCACTATAAATTTATTATATTGGGAAATACAACTCAGTATATGTTGCATTTAATTGCAACTCTTTTAGATAACACTTGTTCTTACATTTAATTGGCTATACATTACTACACCCACATTATATATTATAACTACTCTTATTAAGGTTCTATATTCTGTTATAATCCCATTTACTATTTTCAGTCTATAGTTGATCCAACCTACACGTGGCCTCCTATAGATTTTTTTCCTTGGCCACTTTATATTCCCAATCCGCCCCTACAACATTATATTTTGTAGTGAGAAACACTGATACTTTCTTACATTTAGTAGCAAAAAGGAGAATATATTACTGTCTCTTTTCTAATTGTTTTATCTTTTTTTCCACTTTAGGACATGAAACTCTTTATCTCCAATCTTGTTTGGAGGTTTCTTCCTATAAAATGACTAGAAGACTCCTGGATCTTTTGCTTGTACTTTCTGGTGAGAAAATACTGATTATAAAAACACTGTTGCCCATTAATTTCACAGTGAAATCTAACTTGCAGTTCACTGGCAATGTCAATACATTACTTTGTGGATGAAATATGAAACACACCGCACTAAAAAGACTTCCGGTATCTGGCACGCAGCCATTGAAAGCTAAATGCTTCATCTGAGTGAATAATGTGTCTAGCTCAGAGGTGCTAGGTATGACAAAATAAACTAAAGTATAAACGGGGGCAACTTTCATTCTCTGTATTATTTGGCACATAGCCTAATTTCTGTCCCTTCTATAATATTATCTATGGAATCACATAGACTGACGTGAGTGCACACGGCTTTTGATTGATATCTGACATTCAGACTTCTCAGAGTGGCGTCCTTACATAACCTTAGCACAGATCAGCCGTCTGCCGCACAAAGCTCTGCCACTACCCCTCCCAATATCATGGGCACTTGGAGGATTTTGATTCATGTATTTAGTAAAAGATCAGAGCAGTGAACTTGGTTTGGAGCACTGAATTAATGGAAATGGGAAAATAATTTATAATTAATCAACACTAGCTCAGGCGATTCTTAGTTGTCCTTTTAACCCTTTTAAGCCACCATTACCATTAACCTCTGATGTTGCAAGAGAGGCCATCTAAGGTTGTTAAATACACTGAAATAAGAGATCACATTTCCTGAATGTCACTAGCAGCTGATGTCCAACAGCACAATGTACTGGTTCGATGACCAAGGGTTTACATAGACTGAAGCTTTTATCTGCACGGATTGCCGGATTACATATAATAGACAAAGCAGGAGGAAGATAAAAAAGCTGCTCCATAAAGCAGCTTATTTTTACAGAGACAGATGCAGACAAATAACGATGATTTAGATTAATGCTAGTAATAGTATCTCCTGCCAGACACAGATATCTCAAAACACTTTTTACCCCAAGAGGGCAGGACAGTGTATTGAGTCAACCAGTGCACAATACAGAACTCAAGCTATCACTAACTGCTATGTCTGAAAAACTCTATTGATTTATATCTTTTCTATTGAAATACTGATATCAGAAAACATGAACTTTCACTCCAACATTTTTATCATTATTGTTATCAACCTTTATTTTTAGGGCACCACAAAGGTCCATAGTACCCTACAAAGGGAAAGTTCATTAAACACTTACAATGCACACAAAAAATAGTACATAATGTAGAAAAACCAGACGCTATTATAAGCAGGCTGCACACCAATACCATGGGAAAGCTAGTAAGGACATTCCAGGAAGCTGAGAAAGATGGGCAGCAAATGAACAAAGTGAAGAACGTTTGCTCTCCATAAAGGGTGTAGTGTAAGTCACCCATCTTATTGTCCTGGGCTGGTTTCCTTCTCTCCTCTTTGTGGGCCTGTGTACATCACCCAGATGTAACAGAACAAATCCACCTTCATTATATGTGCGTCACAATTCACACGTTTATTCCACATGATAATGTTGTGTGGGGTACATTTACATACTTAGGGGTAGATCCAGACCTAAGATCGCTAGCGTTTTTACACTAGCCGCTGACGTAAAATCGCCTATTTGTATTTACTCTGCATGGCAGATGTTACACCACATAACTCTTAACGTATGTACCATCAGCATAACTACGAACGAAGGGACGTGTCATCCATACGACACCCGTAGTTACGCTTTGTGGGTGGAGGGAGGCATTTAAATTGTACAGTTTGGACTGGGTTAGGCCGTTACGTACATGAATCCATTACGTGCGTCAGTAGTTACGCTTTGAAAAGTTAAGGTAGGGTTTTGGAAGTGTAAAATGACCAAGGTACGTGCGAGCGAGGGGAGTGCCTAGGGGGGTACATTGAAACTATGCTAGCGGAAATACACTACGCGATCTAACGTAACACGGACTTAGGTCTGGATCTGGCCCTTATGCTGCATTGCATCAGAACAGCCTATTGGGGGTCTATTTACAAAGGACATTTTCATGCTATAGTGCCAATTTTGAAGCAAAAACTGTCAATATCAAATAAAAATGAAGTGGAAGATATTTACAAAATGCCAGAGCAGACTTTTACACTCCGCTCCTGTTGTAAAACTAACGCCAGCTCAGGCTGGAGTTAGGGGTAAGTATTCCAGCAATGTCCCCATATAGCCCTCTTTTCCTCCCCCTAATAGCTGTTATTGGGGGAGGAAAAGGGGGTATATATGGGGAGAACTCTGGAATACATAATAACAGTAAAAAAAATACGTTTAGTAAAAAATAAAAAATAAAGTAAACTTTTTTTTTCTTAATAAAAGTTAGTTTTTATACATAAATAAACAATAATAATTAAAAACAAAAAAAAAGAGATGACAGGACTTACTGGCTGCCAGTTTTAAAGTCCTGTGCATGCAGTAAATGAGAAGTCCTGCGATAACCTGGCAGATCATTGCAGGACCTCACAGAAGGGGCGAGTATTTGTAAATACTGAGAATGAAGCTGCCAGGCTCACAGTGAAGATAAGTGAGCCTGAAGCAGCTTTGTTCACAGGGAAACGAACAGGTAACTAAATAGACCCCTGTATGCTTCCACTGTAACACTGCAAATTTTTCTGGTCTCCAGGCATGCCATTTAAAGCAGCATGCTACTGATTGGACAAGGCAAGTATACAATGCCTGTGGCATTGAGGAGAAGAGTTTTTCTTATACCTGGCAGTTACCAGCAGGGGCGGATTGGCAATAGGCATAGGGAAGTTTCCCAGTAGGCCGGTACCCTCATAAGTAGATAAGCAGCAGCTACTGCATTCCGTCATTGGCCCAGTGCAGGTTCTGTACTGCGGAGGCTTCTCAGTATACCAAGTTCACCTGAGAGGCCTCCGCAGTACAAGATCAGAATTTGGCCAATGATTGAGACACAGCAGCTGCTGAATGATCGGCATATGCAGCCAGGAGACAGGAAAGGAAGGTTCAGCTTACAGTTACCAGGGGGCGGTCCCAGCCATTATTATAGAGCAACAGGCAGTCAATCACAAGGCTGCCTGTTGCTGAGTGGGGTGGGGACAGCCTCCTGGTAACTGTAAGCTGGTCCCTCCTTTCCGCTCTGTGGGGCTGTTGATTGCAGGCTCTGTAAAGAGGTACAAGTATGTGTGTACTCTGTGTGTGTGTATCTAGAGTGCAGTGTTTGTGTGTGTATATCTATCTGGAGTGCATTGTGTGTGTTCGTGTATGTATGTGTATGTATCTGGAGTACACTGTGTGTGTGTATGGAGTGCACAGTGTGTGTGTGTGTGTGTGTATGTTTATGGGATGCACTATGTGTATGTATCTGGAATGTAGTGTGTGTGTGTGTGTGTGTGTGTGTGTGTGTATGCAGAGCCACCTGGGGAGGGGGAATGTCCGTCACGGGGCCTTTCGGGAAAATTCTTTGTATATTTTTTTTTATTAATGTGGAAACGCTGGCTTCCTTTATGGAAATAGTAGAGTCAGCTGGCTCTATACTTCAAGGGGGTGGGGTGCAATAAGAGGAATGTCACTGATTGACATCTATGATACACCTATGAACAGAGACACTATGCTATTCATAGATGGATCAGAGATGTGAATCAGTGCCACAGACATGGAGCAAAGGAAGCAGCGTCGCAGAGAAGGCAGAGAGAAGAAAAGATTTAAGGTTTGGCGACATTTTAGGTAAAACAAGGAGACTGAATAAAAAAGGGAGCTGGGCAGTAAGTTAGAGAGTGGGATGGGGGAGATTAGAGGGAATCCAGAGAGAGGGTGCTGGGATAGAGAAAGGATACAGGGACAGGAGAAACAAGAGAATATGAGTGTATTTTGTAGATAGACCAGTGGGGGATAAAGGAAATAAGGGTGGTAGGAGACTGGAGAAAAAATCTGATCTGTGTCTACATTAGAATAATAACTATGGGCCTGATTCACACTTAACAATATGCGTATTTTTAGGTGCGTATATTTAAGAACGGATGCACTGCGCATGCATAGTAAGTTTTACACGCTGTTTACGTTGGACTTACGCATGAACTTACGTACTTATAAATTACGCACCTAAAGTCTCTAGGTTCGTAATAACATACGCAAAAAGGGGCGTTCTGTGAATAAGTAACTAGGCAGATACGCAGATTTGGGTGGAGAGAGGCATTTAAATGACCAAATGAAGGTGTGGTTATGCAGTTAGGTTCCTAAGTACTATACCTACGCATTCAAATGCAAAGTCACATAAGAACCTAAAAAACGGGGGCGTGCTGAGGGCTGCGTATATTTAGGTACCTATTGCATTCTTAAGTCTGAATCAGGCCCTATATCTATCTCTGATAGATAGATAGATAGATAGATAGATAGATAGATAGATAGATAGATAGATAGATAGATCCCTTCCTTACGCCGGGCGAAGCTAGGGTAGCCTTCACCCGGCGTAAGGAAGGGGCCATACGCCCGCACAGGGGGAGTGCCAGGGGGGAGTCAGCGCTGTAACGCTGAGCGTTAGCACGCTCAGCGCTACATCGTAGTGCAGGATCAGGCCCTATGTGTATGTATCAGGAGTGCACTGTGTATGTGTGTGTGTGTATGGGGTGCACTGTGTTTGTGTGTATATGTATATGGAGTACACTGTGTATATATCTGTATATGGAGTACACTGTGTGTGTATATGTATATAGAGTGCACTGTGAGTGTGTGTGTAGAGAGAGAGAGAGAGAGAGAGAGAGAGATTATAGAAGAAAAAACTAGTAAGTTAGTAAGTGCTATATTAGACACCAAAAATAAAATGCACAAATGAAATTAATTAAAGTTGCTCCAGTTATTACAATATGATAATATATCTTTATTAAATTAAATCATAATACCATAAAACATATACACTCATAAATAATCGCCAGTCCTGTGCTATAAAGAAACACTCAATTTGTAGATGAAAAGACAAACAGTAGAAGGATAAACTAATACAATGCTCCTGGAAAGGTGGTTTCACACATATATGGTATAGACTCGCTAGTATCCCACACTCTCGGTACCTCCAATGCAGGGCCTTTACCTAAAACAGTTTACCTACAAATACTGAGGGTGTTGCCCTTTTAATGTTTAACAATTTATAGTTTAGGGCAGGAGCTAATATAACTGTGCTAACCCCGCCTACTTTCTGGTTGGCCCCACCTAGAGTTTATTTGGTCACATAAACATGAGGCCTCGTTCTGAATTTTTCCCAATCCCTGGTTATCAGCACTGTTATTTGGACAGTGTTTACCCACCCATCTGTTCATGCATGTGCTGTCCATTGACGTGATCGGTTTCTAAAGTGAAGGGATATAATTATGTCCAAGTGATTATGCCAATAGTAATGCAAAAGATCATACGATCATGCTCCAATCAGTAGTACCTTTAAACTTTATTACTTTGTACTCCTCTAATATATTTGGAGAAGCAGATCTGAACCCTCTCTTCTGATATGCAAACCACCTTCCCTGAAATCAACAATGAAATCAACTGTTGTGTCTGTGGTCAGCAGCAACAAGCTTTGTCTCCGTGCTTTATAAGTGTGAACACCAAATTCAGAAAGAAACAATGACAAAGGCATCAGCATGACCAAACACAAGACAGTATCCTGTAGCGTTAGTGCACACAGATAAAAGGTAAATTGCCATGGAGATTGTTTGGTAAATTTCTATTTACATTTTGATTCATTTATTTAATCTAGTAATTTATCAAACAGGACATCCATGGAGTATGTATTTCACTTTTGCAAAACCACAAATTACAGAGTTTTTGTAGATACTTTGGATCTGATCCCCAGTTTGTCAGAAAAGGTATTGTAATATTATTTTATAAAGGGAGTCTCATCTTTCTGAACTCATAAATAATATTTCCTGAAAAGTGCTGTTCATGTCGAATAAGTAAGTTATAACAGTAAAGAATTCTGGTCATCTGTTGATGATTACCTTGGATGAAACACAAAAGAACACTAACAAGCAAGCTATGAATGCAATTTTAAAATGTTTCCCATTTGTTAGCAATCAATCTATATTTAGTAAAGATTCCATTAAATGACTAAAACCATTGATTTGCAAGTAATAATAAATGTATTTTTTTTTTATAACACTTTTTTTTTTGTACATAAGATGACTTTTAAAATTGTAAGTACAAGCATAAATTGTGCATCAACAATGGCTTTGAATAGACATTTGCAGCATTTAGGATATGAAAAAAAAGATCCATTATATAACAAATCTATTTGATAAGTTCATAGCATTGTTTATTTTGTTAATATTTCAGCAGGTACACTAGAAATATGCAAGTAGTTTTCAGGTATGTTTGTGGGTTTATAAAGATCTGGGGGCTGAGCCATAGGTTGAGAATAAGGGCAAAAACAGGGGCAAGTAAATACCGTGAGCAATGTTGAGCGGCAAGGTAAGATCTGTGAAAACCTAAAGTTGTGCAGTATACTGTGCAGTATGTGAGTTCTATATCCAAAAGCAAAGTACTTTCCCTGCACTCAAAATAAATGACAATTATTTTGTATCCTTCACAATGCATCATACTTTGTTCTGGTCTACACTTGCACCAGCTGGTCCCTGACTGTCAAACTCTAGATCAGGGGTCGGCAACCCGCGGCTCCGGAGCTGCATGAGGCTCTTTCAGCCATCTACTGTGGGTCCCTTGAGCCGCGGTCACATAGACACTGGCCGCATCTGACAACAGATGCGCCCGGCATAATGGTACTGGATATACAGGGCTCCTACGGGAGCCCTGTAGTGCCAAATCTATTTAATTGAATAACGTTATGAGGCAGCATTATTCATTGAAATAGATTTGGTCCTACAGGGCTCCCGTAGGAACCCTGTATATCCATTACATGTCCCGCGCCAGGAGGCAGAGGGTGACAGGTAAGTGAGTTTTTCATAAAAAAAAAAGTTTATAGCATATAAAGGGGGCAATAAAGGAGGCTGATTTACATAAAAAAGGGCACTAAAGGAGGCTGATATTCATATAAAAGGGACACAAAGGAGGCTGATATACTTATAAAGGGGGCACAAAAGGAGGCTAATACATATATAAAGGGGGCACAAAGGAGGCTGATATTCATATAAAGGGGGCACAAAGGAGGCTGATATTAATATAAAGGGGGCACTAAAGGAGGCTAATACACATATAAAGGGGACACAAAAGGAGGCTAATATACTTATAAAGGGGACACAAAAAGAGGCTAATACATATATAAAGGGAGCACAAACGAGGCTAATACACAAATAAAGGGGGCACAAAGGAGGCTGATATTTATATAAAGGGGGCACAAAGGAGGCTGATATTAATATAAAGGGGGACCTAAAGGAGGCTTATACACATATAAAGGGGGGTACAAAGTAGGCTGATATTCATATAAAGGGGGCACAAAGGAGGCTAATACACATATAAAGGGGTTTTATACATAGCATAAAGGTAATAAACGATATTACAGTGACAGTGTTATCTTCATTTTAGATGTCAAAAGGGTTTTATGGTTCCCAAGGTTTTTTTTTCTGGGGAAAATGAGTCCAAATGGCTCTTGGAGTGTTTAAGGTTGCATACCCCTGCTCAGAATCACCCCACTGGAGTTACCCATAGAAACCTAAATCAGTTTTTTACCCATTATAGAGAAAAAAGCAAATATGTGATTAGTTGTATCCCTTTATACTGTGAATAATTATCCCCCTGGAGACAAACCCAGGTATTCTTTTTTAAATGCTCTGTTGATTTGTATGGAATTTGGCTAGTTATAGCTCATCATATTATCTCTTTATGGTCACATTCTGTATGTTTGCTTTAGCTTACAAGGTTGAGACTGTTCCCTTGCCTAGATCTAACCAGAACCAAAACCAACCAATATAACTTACTTCACTAACAAATCACAAAGAAAACACAGACAGCATGTATATCAGTAAATCAAATTGTAATTTTTTATTTCTTTATTTAATTGTCACATAATCTAAATTATTTATCAATTAAAAATGGAGTGATAAAGTAGTGGGGAAAAGGGACAAGGGACATACTCAGCTAACCACAGCCTATAAAAACATGCACTGCTTTCTCAATGCATTTAAAATAGACAACGCAACAGATCTACGCATAGAACGATAGCTGACTTATGCATTCCACATGTGTAAGTCAGCTGTGCGTTCCTATTATGCATGTGTCAACTACAAACTAAAACCTCAGACAGTTTACCTTCCCCTGTACAACAGTTGTTGGTGCAGCAACTTGTACAACTATTCCGAAAGTTAAGCAACTTATACACGCAAAAGTAGTGCCAGACATCATCAACAAATATTGACGGCCTTGAAAGCTTCATATAACAGCACATGAACAGCCACCACTATATCTGAGTCAGTCCATCTGTATGCAAACTGAGCGTGGATTTGACAAGATGGCAATGGTCTGAGATAATGTGTGCCACTCAGACAGTCTAATGAACACAACTGGTGCCATCTATTACACTTTCCCAAGTTTTTGATATTTACAAACCATGCATCGCTATGGAAAACTACAGTTTCCATGGTGATGCATGTATATAACGCATCACCCCGCTGGCCCATTCTTCTCAGGCCGGTGCTTTGTTATATTTACAAAGCCTGGGAGTGGAGTTTTACACTGCACTCCCGGCGTAAAACTAACGCCAGTTCAGGCTGGCGTTAGGGGTAAGTATTCCAGCGATCTCCCCATATACCCCTCTTTTCCTCCCCCTAATAGCTACATGGAGAAGCAAGCCTGAATCAGCTTCATTCATTTAAAAGCGAAGTTTTAGACATTCCGTAACTAACATTAGAAAAGTTCTCATGGCTATCCAGCAGACTGAGCAAGATGGTGACTCCGACCCACGCATGATCACTGGACGCCAAAAAGGTTTTTGATATGGTCACTTGGGACCACTTGTGGGAGTTGTTGTCTCGATTCAGTTTCTTGGGGACTTTCTCAGAAGTTTTTAAATAACTATACTTGTCCCCATATACACAGATAGCTGCAAATGGGTCTCTGTCTCAATTAAACATTGTATGGATCTCTTTGTTAAGTTCGCATGGAATAATAAAAAGGCGAGAAATCGTATGCAGTTGAAGCGTAAAGATGGAGGGTTAGGTTTCCTGATCTTACCTCTTTTATCCATGGGGCCTTTTTGAGATATATTACAGACTGGGCTTTTAATTGCCAACATTACACCAACAAAATGTTAGAGAATGAGACAGTAAAACCGTACTCTTGGGCTGCGTTAATACACCTGCCCAGATCTAAGATACCAGATGGGGTCCTATCTAACATTCTGTTCCGAGATACCTATGCTATTTGGGTGACAATAAACAAGAAATGTGGGAGTTCATCTAAGCTATCTTTATTGTGAAGACAGGGGTCGCCAGCGGCCACGCTACCACTGCGCACCCCCACTGTCCTTTCTGTTCACCATCACACAGGCAGAGCAATAGCGTTGATACAACTGTATCTTTATTATATATGAAAAAGTTAACAGTCCTCACACAGCCAGGATGAATAATAGCAGAAAGATAAGTCCAAAATATGCCAGCAAATCTTTAAAGTCCGAATTGTAAATGTCCATAGGTACAATGCTTGGTAGATGTAATCCTCACTCCTCTGAGGGTCTCTCTGATGAGGGAGTCTTGGGTACAGCAGTTCAGCTTAATGTCCTGGAAAGAGTCCAAACTCTTGCAGCCAGAACAGAAGATGCAGCAGGCAGGACCTGGTAGGAGTTATCCCACTCCAACACCCAGGTCCACAGATCCACAGTCCAGCTCCAAACTTCAATCTCCCAAAAATCTCCCTTCCAAAACCCTGCTCACCCTTTTTACAGACATGTGACAGGTGAGGTGGCATGTGATTGGCTAATCAATAGCTAGGGGACAGCTGTCCATCAATGTCTAAGACACTGTCCAGTCCCTATGTATACTAGAGGACTCCCTGCTGGGATGGTGCCAAGGAGTCTGCCTGAGGCCTGGGCAACCTCTTTGATGGAGATAACCTATGCCCTTTTGTAGATGGCAGATAGGGAGCAGTCACTCCCAGATTTAACCATTGCCAGTCATTTGCGATGTCACACACTTCTGGTTTCCTGTAGAGGGAGGAGGGGGCAATAGATACACTGAAAGTCCCCTCTGGTCTCTTCCTGTCCTCTGTAGGCAGGGATGTATGACCATATATGGATGTCCTCAGTGCCGGATTAAGGGGGGGGCACAGGGGGCNNGGGGGGGGGGGTGAATCAATGGATCAAAGCAGCTACAGCCTCCCCCCTCATCAATATCCTGTAATCAGGCTTACCTTTAATGTAACACACATCACACATTACACCCTACATATAACATATAATAACTACATAGCACACTCTACTACAGCTACAGAAGCTCCATATGGTAAATGCAAAGTATAACACACACAGTCTATACATTCCCTGAGGTCACAGATAAGAATGGGATAATACATGTCCAAGCATGACAGGGATAAAAAAGTAATACGTCCAGGACCCGTTTCCTCACATTTATATAATACCTTTTGGGGTAACCCTGCATTTGAAAAGGGAATCAGTGCAATAAGGGACATATTTGACCCGGGGAGTGTAATTCACTCTTTTCATCATCTAATGGAAAAATTTGACATACCCAATCAGCAGTTCTTCATGTATATGAAGGCAAGCCATTTTGCGCAGCAAACCAAGGCAGGGATGAGGGATTTTTCAATTACTCTGAAATCATTGATGATATTCCTTGGGACCCATCAGTTCCATATTTGTTATGTATGTGATCATCTCCTTACGGTGGATTCTTCAAAGCTATGGGGAGGGATGGCTTTGGCTTGGTCAAAGGACCTGGGTGAGAATGTGTCTGTAGATGATATTATTACACTAAGACAATGAAAGTACTCAGTTCTGCGATGTTACAAGAAGTCCATTTTAAAATGGTCCATAGGGTATATATTTCCCAAGCACAAAGACGTGATATTCAGACAGAGGAATCAGGTCAATGCCCTAAATGTCACTTTTGGAGAGCTACTCTTATTCATAACTTCTGGGAGTGCGGTAAGATCCGCAGGTTTTGGGGGAAGGTTTTGAATTTTATCAATTCTATACTTGGGACCCACCTGCATCAGGACTTTTAAGCAATGCTATGGGCTAATTTAAAAAGATGGCTGGGTACCCCGTGGGTTAAAGAAGCAATTCACTTACTGACAGTTATAGTAACTGCTGCGAAAAAGGCGATTCTACAGAGATGGACGGTGAAAACACCTCCTTCTTGGGTTCTGTTAATATCATGCTTCTGGATACCCTATATAGAGAGAGGAAAGCCACACTCCCTGAGTTGGAGAAGGGAGTACTTTGCTTTTATAAGAAATGGGGGCTCTACATAGAATTCCTCCCCGAACAAAATCAAAATCATATATTGAAGCTGTTTGAATCTACGGATTGGTTCATATATAGAAATTGGTCCACTTCAAATTAAAAATACTGTGTATATAATCTTTTTCAACACGTGTCGTGTCTCCCACCAGGTAGGTGATTCATGAGGGTAATGTTAGTCTATACCGATTATTGTGATGAACACAGTCACCTAGGTTGGTACTAATATTAAATTATATTAGCAGCTGTTGGTGGGGAGAGTTCTACCTATTCTCCCTGGAAATAAGCCAGACAAAAAAAGGGGTACCACAGCGCTAAGCCTGCTAATTGGCTTAGTATATAATTCACCAGTTTAGAAAAAACCTTAAATTACCGAGCAGTGGTAAAATAATAATATTTTAATCAACAATTGTTCAGCTAAAAAACCATAAAACACAAAACACAAAAAATAACAATAAAATTGTGCACAGCTGTAATATCTTGGTTAAATTGGGCACAAATAGACGTAATGGGCAGGGTAAACCTTATAAATGTTATGATCAGTACAGTATGAAACTGGTTACCCAGCATGCAGCAGGGAATCTGGGTGTCTTCGCCAGGGCCCCTAGAGGTGGGATGGAGTTGTGCAGCGCCCAGATAAACACTACAGGTGAGTATAGGTAGGCCACTATGTGGGTAGAGATACACAGCCCATACAGGTAAGTACAAATATATATATATACCACTATGAGGCAAGAGAGACACAGACAATGCAGGTAAGAAAGAGACACCCCCAGAACACAGGACAGGACCAGTGCGGAAACTTAGCCTAATAGGGGTGCAGAAAAAACTGTACACCCTCAATCACCTACTGATAGGTCACCCGGAGACTCATTCCCAATAAAACGATTATTGTGGTGAACACCGTCACCGAGGTTGGTCCTAATATTATATATAGCAGCTGTTGGTGGTGAGAGTTCTACCTATTCTCCCTAAAGATAAGCCAGACAAAAAAAGAGTACCGCAGCGCTAAGCCTACTAATTGGCCTAAATTACTGAGCAGTGGTAAAATAATAATATTTTAATCAACAATTGTTCAGCTAAAAAACCATAAAAAACACAAAACACAAAAATAACAATAAAATTGTGCACAGCTGTAATATCTTGGATAAACTGAGCACAGACAGACGTTATGGGCAGAGTAAACCATGTAAACTGTATAGGCTCCAAGAAAATATACGGGAAGCAGAGTAGTAGGGATATCCTTAAGGCTGACTATAGCCTAATATGATTGCAGTCAATTGGCCACTTGCAGTCAATTGTTAGTAGTAACGGGCTGTACGAAGCCTGGATGATTCAAGTCAGATACCACATCAGTGGTTAGGGGTAATGTCTCTCCCAGCTATAGGCTTAATGAAACTGCTGCATATGGTAATCCCAGAGAAGTTTCTCCTTATGAGCCCCGTGAAATGCTGAATTTGGAAGCCCGTGTGTAGCCTGAAGTTGGTAAAGTCGTCAATACTCATTGCCCTTAGAGTGCTGTGCGGTTCAGGGAAAAGGAACGAATCCTCAGTGGGTAAAAGCAGCAAAGAACGGACCGGAGGCCACCCGCCGTTCACGTGCCCCACGGACTGAAGACCGCTGGTGCTTAAGTGGTTTGTAGTATACGGCTGGTACTCTGCACGTGCAGTTAAAATCTCCCGAATGTTAGTCTATATGTTCATGTATGATGGTAGATGAGGAGGGTGCTTTGGTGAACAAGGACCTCTGTAGTAATGTGGAGATCCTTGAGCCATTCAATGAGAATCAATATTCTTTATGTGATGTTGAATGTTATATTTTATTTTCTTTATCTGTTCTTGAAATTGTTTACTATATCATAATCACATTTACATTGTGGCATATCTCAATGAATAATTATTGGAATTGTAACAGGTCAGTCGGACCTTTTATATCCTTTGTCAAACAGTCAATTTATCTTACCCAAGAATGACATGCATTTTATAATGTTACTTATGATACTCTGGGATGTTTATCTGCCTGTTTTAGACCATGTCCCATACTGTTTAACTTGGAAAATCTTAAATAAAACGTGTTTAAAAAAATTAAAATAAAAAGTTCTTTATAAATAGAGCCCTATGTTGTATAATCTAATTATATAGGGTTGCGTTGTGTGTACTAATGCACAGCGTATCGGCATGCACTCCCCCGATACTCCCCCTGTAGCCAGCGTAATTACACACTGTTACGCTGGCTGAAGGTTACCCTAATTTCAGCCGGTGTAACAGTGTGAAATTACGCCGGCCACAGGAGCACAACTGCCCAAACCCATCCTCCTGCCCTCATTTTCATACCTCCCCCCGGCTTCCTTCCGTAACTATTGCGTAGTTATGGCGAGGAATGCCCCCTCAACCGTAACTACGCAACAGTTAAGGACGCCCGATCCTAAGGACTTGCTCAGAATATTGTTTAAAGAAGTGGCTGTTGTTTTCATTGTGGACATAAGGGCAGGTCAGGATAGGAATACAGCCCCATTGTTCCCTCATGCCTACTGTTGATAAAACTGTTTGATAATGTAGCAGATTAGTTATATTATATATTAGACATAGTAGCAAAAGAGATGTAGTTCCATAACAAAGTTTTGCAACAGCACAGATCAGTGCTGGACTATTTGAAAGCCTCAGAAGGAGGCATGTGTCAGGTTGTGGGATTAGCCTTTGGTAATTATATTTCTGATCCAGAATGAGTGTACAAAAAGAATTGTAAAAAACAAAGGGAAAAAAAATTGAACTTTGCAAATATAGCTGGTTTAGTATTATTGTTTTATGTACTGATCAAATTATTTTTCTGTTGCTTTACATGCATAAGGAAATGGCTGAACAAAAGGATACGTGAAACTAAGGAGAAAGAGACACAGAAAAGACTGTACAAGACCCTGAGGTGTGTCTATGGGAGATCCAGACACAGAAATTATTCGTTTGGCAAGACGTGAGGACACCCTAGAAAGAGATAAAGCACAAGGGAATGGACAAGACAGAGTTGAGCACCCTACACCCTCATCCTAAAAATAGAGAGTACAAGAGATGCCTCTGGGTAAACCAGGACCCTACCGTGAAGGACGGTTATTATTGTATATCTGTATCCATTTTGTGCTTTGAATTTAGTACAGCAAGAAATTCAGTTATTTTGTGCATTTAGAAGAAATAGAAGGTTATGTGAACAAAACATTTTGATGTTATGACTTAACTTGTTTAGAGAAACTTTGCAAAACAGAGCCTCATAACGGGCCTTGGCCCTGAAGATAACAGTTACTGACGAGCTTGTGGTTAAGCGTATTTTATTGTTTTCTTTTGCTAATTAAATTCCTTAAACTAGTGCACGTGACAAGCATATTATAATAAGCTGTATGTTAAGCTAATAAACCAGAACTCATTTGGAAGACTCAGCTATGCGTGTGTCTCAATCGGATTTCTCCGGCCGGCTGTCTTATAGTAAGGTATCCTGACAGAACGAAGATCCTTGTAAGACCCTCTCTGTGGAAGGTCTAGGTGGGGGAACACCTCCAACACTAACTACGCCGGGCAACATCTGCCCAGTGTATGCGCAGATAGGCAAAACAGCCGATCTTACGCATATGGCAGCCATAACTACGGCAGCAGTCGTAGTTCAGGATCCTCACCATAATTTCTAATTCAATTAATTTAGTTAAGTAACACTTTATCGGTGCAACTTGTTTAATTATTATGCCTGCATTTCTCCAACATGTGGTCACAGGATGTGATGCCATGTTCAGGGGGCGGGACAATTCCTGCTAACTGTTGCTAGTTCAGTTGTGTATTAGATGTCATCTAATACAGGTCCATAGGTATATAAGGTAAATGAGAAAAAGGAAACATAACAAGTACAGAATGCAAGGTACAGTATATGGGATTCAGGATAAATGCAGGTTCCAGGAAAACATACAGACATGGGGCACTGGTAAACACAAGTATAGGCAAGGTCCAGGAAGGGTACAAGGTACTGGTACAAACATAAGGAGCAAGAAACACAAACAACAAGATAATTCCAAAGTCAGGCTTTGATCAAATAAAAACTAAAGGAAACTAGGACAAAATTAAGACAGGGAAAGTAAATACAAAGCCCATGTAAAGAATTCAACTATGATACACAAGTATACTGACTGGAATCCTCATACACTAAGGTATGGACTGGAACCCTTACACACAAAGATATAGGTACACAATGCACTGACTGGAACCCTTGCAGAAGTACTGGAATGCAGTACACAGGCAGGGACACTTGTATACAGGAATACTGTATGACAGTATGTAATCTGGAAACCAAGCACACAGAGCAGCGGGCAGAGAAGGCAGATAGCCTGGAAGGTACAGGGGAGTACAAAGTACCCTAGAGATATTCAACAAACAAGGAGCCCTCAGGTAGATAACAACACCTGGTAGAACAACAGGTCCCAGGATGGGAACTGCGACAGGTGGAACAGAACACCGCAAGAAAGGAGAGCAGAGTCTAATGGGCTGACTCAAGCTTACAATACAAGCTGAGAGATATAACGTACAGCGTAAACATTCACTCACCAATACACACTGAGAGATGGAACACACAGCGGTATAACACAAGGAGGTGAGGAACACACACAGGTGAGATGGTAAACACTGAGTGGTAGATGTAAACAGAAGGAGTACAGCAGGCAGACTCCAGCACACTGCAAGATGGCAATCGCAGTGTGCACGCACAGGAGAGGAGTAGATGGAATCACTCACCTGGCAGGCACACCACTCAAAAGAGGGAACCAGGCTGGAACCTGACCGGGGCTGAAGCCACCAACGCAAGCAGCAAGCTACCCGCGCTGCGCACTTCACACAGGACAGGGGGCAGACAAACGAAGAAACTGAGTGCAGAAGGAAGGCAAGGATAATAAACCAGGATAAACAGAGGGATCAAGGCACAATCAAATAACCACAGAGCATGATCAGACGGCAGGCTAACGCAGGTAAACCAGACACTATGCCTTGAGAAAGGGAGCTTTCTCAAGGCATCCTTGAGAAAGCTCACTTTCAGAGTGAAACGCGCGTTGGCGTTCACATGGGGGCTGTCTGAGCTAATGTCCGCTATTTATATCATTAGCAACATTTATTTAATTTATTTAGCTGCTCTATATGTGCTGTTATATTTGGCACATTTATCTTCTTAATTTATCGCTCTAGTTGCTGCTATAGAGGGCATATATTTTCATCTACATTCTACTCTTCCCCTGCATATGGTGCAGGCGTTTTGGCACGCTTTAAAAAAATATATGTATTTTTTAAAGTGACAGCGTGCTGCTGTTTCTTTATATACTTAAGACATACCTATCTATTTGTCTGTATGGAGTTCTTTTCCTGCTTATTTTACAATGAGGGGTATATTTGCTCCACATAATTTATATTGATTCCATCATTCTGTTTTTTTGTGTGCTCATACTATTCAGCTTTGTTAGTGGTTCATCTTCAGTCATATTTTTCTAACAAGCACTTATTAATAGTAGTATAATTCAGTACATACTATCTAATTATCAACTTAATATAATAATCATTAATGTATATAATCTACTACTAAATGTGCGGACTTACCAATTGAGCTGTTTAAACTGGCCCTCACAGCACCAATTTATTTTACATGAGCATTTCTCTTATTATATATACCACCTTAAGGCAGCTTATAATTCTTACATGTTTGGTACCCTTATTGGTTACCTTGCTATCTTAAAATTGGTACTTACCTCAGACATTGCCCCCACTTGATTTTATTTTCACTTATTGTTTTGTGTCTCACCAATTATATGTGGTTTTATATTTCACTGGCATCTGCTGCCGTTGTGTTTATGACTATCCTTAGTTTATTACAAAGTAAATAAAATATAATTAACAATGGAAATAAGTTTAAATTTCAATTTTTAATCATAATCAATAAAATCTATATATTTTATATCTATTTTCCATTGTAATTTTGGAGTGTTAGTGCACCTTCAAATCCTCATCTTTTTTTCTTTTGGTCTTTAAGCGTCTCCAGATAGCAGGCCGCAAATATGCAAAAAGCCCTTATTCCAATTACCAAAGGACCGGTAAGCCTCCTCCCCCATGCCCCCTTTTGCAGTGGCTGCAGTTTCCGAAGTTTTGCAGTGGCCGAAGTTTCCTTGCTTTTTTCCGTAAGGGAAAACATGTCCACAAATTTTCCTTTGCTAATTCAGGGCCGTATTCAGAACTCCGGCCTCATTGCATATAATTCTGAAACGTAATCTACATTGCGGACATTGCACGGATTGTTAAGGTAGTCCTATGGCACTCGTAAGTGGCGAAATAGGGGCAGGACTGGTGAGTTAGGTGCGGGTTTGTCCACACCTAACGCACACCAGCTTTGTGAATACGGTCAATGGACTGTAAGTCAGCTAAAATCCACCTGTGCAGGGGAGTGTCATGGAAGTGCGCTGGCCTCTTACGCACAGATTTTTCATTTCAGGCGTGCAGATATTTGCACTTAATTCAGGATCCATTGTCACAACACACAGAAAAATGTCATTAATAATGGTACATAGCTATGCCCCAATGTTTGACATAAAAGCATCACCTGCTATGAATTCTGATATTATTTATCATATTAACTCTGCCACAAACTAACAGAAACAGTTAAGTGACAATTTAATACAATTAGATTGTTTTTTTTTTTATTATAGTGGATTTATAAATTCATATTTAAAACCGCTTTTGTTAAAAAAGAACATTAGGCGTACTGCGCTCTGTAAAAAAGCATTTATTCTTTGTACAATTATACAAATCACTATTGCTTTTAGAGAGCATTACCTGAATAAAACACATTAACAAGTCATATAATAATAGAAATTACAGAACTTTCCGAGCTGGCAGGGTGAAAATAGTTTTTAAGTAGCTCTCTTAAAAAGAGAGCCAAGGACTTGGCAGTATATGGCCCTTGGCATGATTTATACCAACTGTGGCTCTTAGGACAGCTGGTTTTGACAAATGCATGAATAAGAGAGAATCACAATAATCCACCCAAAAATTGCATACTATAAACTAAAACAAACATAAGCAGCTATGTGAAAGCCTGCAATAAAACCGGTGCAAATTAATGTACATAGGACAAAACACTTGGGAAGTATAAACAATAAACATGAGATGTTAGGTGAGCTTTTGAAAGGTACATCAAATACATACAGGTCCAATTTTTTATGTAAAATAATATAAACATAATTTATTATTTGCTAAAGCTAATCTATTATTTATAAATGAGCTTTTATATGTTAGTTCTTATATGTTAGCGCTTATATGTCTGACAAACAGTGTCATTGACTAAATGGTATTTTATTTGTAAAAGCTTATCTAAAATAAATACATAAATATATAAATCACTGTTCTTTTTAATAACCTTTTGTGTAAAGAAACTTCCTCTGGACTAATATTTTCCAGCTAGCCTTGGATACTCTTGTATATTTAATGCTTTTTCTTTTATTTGAGCCTACATGTTATTTCAACACATAAAACAAGTCTAGTTCTGTCTGTATTTTTCAATATAATTTTTACATAATACTATATAGAATCACTAACAAATAAATAAATAGTTAATGTTGCACTAGAAAAGTCCTGGAACAAACAGTGATTTATGAAGAGTTTCATAGCTAAGGATCTGTGAACATTCATGACAAAACCAAGTGAGTGAAGCATTCTCCTCTCTTTCCAAGGCCAGCATTATTGAAGTATGAAGAAGGCATGAAATGTACGAGTTCTGTCAGTGGCTGAGCAGTCAAGCACACTCAGCTGTTAGGAGCAAGGTTATGACAAGTGGTCCCTTTTTGATTTATTATTCTGAATATTGAATATCAACTCTGCATGCATCATCATGCATATCATTTAAAAACAGCAGAAGAATACAATTACAAAGTAAACCGAAATCACCAAAATGTCTAAAGAGACAGTAAAAGGTAAAGACCTTTTTTTTTTTTTATTGGGAAGCATAAGAAGCGTTGAAATACTTTTTTCTTTAGAATTATCAATAGGGAATATTACATGGCAGCTTTCATTCTGAGCAAATTGGAAAAAATACATACCATAAGATGTAATTCTAGAAGACTATGGGACATATAGAGTTTTTAGCTTAAATTTGAATCAAAGCCAGAGACACAATGGTTTGGTACAGAACATAAGGCTATAACAGATTAGACTACAGGGGAGCAAGACCTGAATCACAAACAATGATAGTGAGCTGAGGGGGTCTAATCCTGATGATGTTAATATCACCTGGCAGAATCTGGCTTGAATACTCCCTTTTCCACGAGTAGCAGCGTCTATGCTGAGAATTGTTGGCAGAGTAGAGTATATGTGGTAGCAATGGATGTGGGTATGGAGTTGAGTGTACACAGAAAATGTGCTTTACCAGCTCATTTGTTATTTAAATAGGAATGGCAGGTATGACACCATTAACATATGTATAACAGTGATACAGTATGACATGATCACTCATGGTTTATACAGCATACACAGCAGCAGATGATATAAGCAGGATATAGACTGTATATGGTATAAACAGCACACACAGTGGTAAAAGAAAGATTTCTCACTCTAAGGAAAAACTCTGGTAACGGTCTCCCAATAATTACACTAATGCTGCATTCACATCTCCACCCTGGCAATATCCCAGGTCTTACTCTTACTGCAGGGTTGATCCAGGAAATTGTAGAACACGGGTCTGCCCTGACAGTGTAATATGGGCGGTGTGCGGCTCTCAAGGAGGGATTTGTTTACCATAGCAATAGTAAACAAATCCCTCCAAGCAGGTTTTTTTGAAAAACCCAAGTCTCACCTTTCACACTGACCCCTTACCCAGGTAGAAGCCCTCAGGACCTTTTTCATTACACCTCTAGCCATGTCGTTGGAGCCTCAACCCGGGTCCAACGGCAAAAACCTGGTCATTTGTGTGTGATGTGAAAGGGGTATAACTGTACCAGCTCTAGGCATCCGTGCAGCACATTATAGAAGGAGTAAAACTTACAGCAGCCTAGTGCTGATGTTATAACCACACCCACTAAAGGTGTAGACGGCTAGGAGGACACAACACTATAAGAAGAAAGGGAGATTCTGGCATTCTGGACGGAAGTGAGGGAACTCTGCTCTCTTCTGACTCACACGTCACTGATAAGTGTGACCTTGGCACACTAAACTAAAGGTTTACACAGAAATTGTTGTTTGATATGCTGTAAAGGATGTAGATCATTAATGCTAGAAAATTTTACCAAAGACCATTCTTCAGGTCCATAGTTTAGTCAATGAAAAAGAAATTGGAATTTCAACTTGAAAATTAGCTTTGCTTAACATTAAATATGTCAGAGATGACAGAGATGATTCCATATGATGGAATTTCTGGGCAGAGTCTGAAGATGGCAAAGAACTCTGGAAGACATGTGAAATTCAGAGTGAGGGATGTCATTTAAACTAACTCATATGCCAATAAAGCTAGGAGCTAATAAACATTTTGTGTTCAGAGAGCACAGGAACTCGATGTAATTTCTTATTAGAGAACTATTTATATTTATATATTTTATTTCTTATATTAATATTATTTTCTAACTTTGGAAAAACAAAGAATTATGGCGGAAGACATGCATTCTAACCGGTGGGAGTCGCGGCAGAGAAAATGCACACACAGCTGAAAGCAAATCTTCGGCTGTCTTTATTTAGAAAATAGCGTTATTTAGAAATATTTTTTTACGAATTGGTAAGTATGCCGATCGGTATACTTACCCATTAATTCTTTGGAAAAAACTGCTCGCACCCACTGCACCAACCGGAGGTGAGTATGACTATATGGGGAGTTTTAGGGTTAGGGTATGGGAAGGGGAGTCTATGCTTAGGCTGCAGGGAGGGTAGTCTTAGGGTTAGGCTGCGGAAAAGGAAGTTTTAGGTTCAGGCTGCGGGGAAAGGAAGGTTAGGGACAGGCTGCGGGGAAGGGAAGGTTAGGGACAGGCTGCGGGGAAGGGAAGGTTAGGGTAATGTAAGGGAGGAATAGAGTAAGGATTAGGAAAAGGGTTGGGGTTAGATTCATTATTACCATTCGCCGCTGCCTGTCAGGCAGAAGCAAACAATTTCCAAGGCACGGGAAAAGGCTGGGAAAGAACAACCCTTTTGCTGTGCGCAGTGGTGACCAACACCCATTCCAACACCTGATTGATTCTATGAGACTGTCTCTTGAAAAGTTTGTAATATATATACACAAAATGAAGGTTGCTCAAATAAATGTATAAGTTAATACAGAGCAGGTGCTGCAAGGTATGGGGAAATACACAGTTTTATATATATATATATGACAAAGGACTCTTGTAAACAAAGAAACAAATGACATGTCCTCAGAGCCGGATTAAGACTTCATGGGGCCCTAAGCAAGATACCGGTTTTAAGGTCCCCCTCCCAATGAATATATATATTTAACATATACTTATAAATTGATTGAGCCACTTCCATTCTGTTTTTATTCTTTATATATATATACAGAATAAAAACAGAATGGAAGCTGCTCAATCAATTTATAAGTATATGTTAAACAGGTGCGTGAAAGGCAGGGGTTAATCTGCTTGCCACAGAAACAAAGGGAAAAATAGCCCCAGCACACTGCCATAAACCAGTAACAAACTATACTGTTCTATCTGTAAAATAAAA
>WWET01001842.1:67870-88551 GCA_011038615.1 Limnodynastes dumerilii | reverse complement strand
CTTGAATAAGTTGTTAGATCATTTTGTATGAAGTTTGGTGGTATTTTATAAGTAATTTATTGTACGTGCACAGTTTTGATCTGAGCAGACCTTTTAATGAATAATATATTTAAATGAAATTTGGAAGTTATTTCTTTTTTCTTCTGTAACATAAAAGTTGGTGTAGCCAATATAATTGAGCTATAAGAGTGAAACATATTGTGTTGAAATTGTTCTAAAGAAATGTATCAGCTTTAAGATTAATGTATTGCAATGTGTTGAAGTAATATTGTGATTACTTGTAAAGTTATCTGCAAAATCCGAAATCCACAGAGCTATAGTAAACCACAATTTTTAATTAACTAATACTGTCTCAGACTCAAGTTATTTCCACATCTGGCTTCATTGAACCACAAATCTCTGTGAATTATATAACATCTCACTCGAACCTGTCATCCAACATCTAATAGGCGGGTATCACATGTGTATTACAGGGTGCAGTGTGTTTGTCTATGCATAACAGGGAACTGTGTGTATGTCTGTGTGCATTGCAGGGTGCAGTATATGTGTGTCTGTTTGTATTACAGGGTGCAGTATGTGTGTGCCTGTGTGTATTACAGGGTGTAATGTGTATTACAGAGTGCAGTGTGTGTTTGCATAACAGAGTGCCTTGTGTATGTCTGTGTGTATTACAGGGTGCTGTGCTTGTGTCTGTATTACAGGGTGCAGTTTGTGTGTCTGTGTATATTACAGGGTGCTGTATGAGTCCAGGCTCTTCTCCTATGCTGGTGAGTCTCCAGTCCAAATTTAATTATGGGAAATATTTTTTATCGTAAATATAAACTGATGATATCCCAAATAGTATGCAGAACATAACAAAATTGTAGTCCTTAACTATAAATTACATAATAGTAATTGATCCAAATTCATCTTTAAAAGAAAGTAATACAAAAAAATATCAAAAAAATAAACTCAATGTAAAGAAACCTCATGCATGTAATTCTGGAATTTGAGAAAATCTTGCATTCAGTATTTGGATGAAGTCCTAATTCAAGCATACATAGAATCACTGTCCTGTTTCTTAGAGGTGGTTAACAGCCTTATCCCTTTCTTAAGTTTAACATATCCCACAGGCATCTGGTTCATTCCATTTATTAGTAAATAGCGTCACTGTTTATAATTTTGCATATCATCCGTAAAGTCTGAAGTTATTAAATGTTTTTAAAGGTGAATATCTGAGGTTTTAATACCTGCTGTGTTATACCACTATTTTTAAGGCACCACAGGATAATATTTCTCTGTATCTTATTTAACAATAATTACTGTTAAAAAAAAACAGTGTCTCAAACTAAATAGAACATTTACAAAATATATAAAATAAATGATGACTGATGAAAACTTTACAATTTCAACATTATACATTTATCAAGACAATGGGCCTGATCCAGAACTACGCCTTGGAGCGAATTTACCTGTGGCACATAAAATCGCTGTTTTGTACGCACTGCGCATGCGCACCATAGAAAATACGCACATTAACGTAGCATAACTGTGAACGTATGGGCCATTCACGTATGTGTCACGTAAATACTTACGTGTGGGCGTGCCAATTTTACGTTTCAACAAAATATGTCTGAAATGCGTGAAGTAGGCGGGGGGTTGTATTTAAAGTGTACAGTATGGGCGTGCTTAGCTGCGTAAATTCATCCAGCCCATACGTACTTGTGCGTATGACTGCAGTTACGTTGGAAAAAGTTAAGGTAGGGTTTGGAAAGCGTATCTTAACAAAATACGTCCGTGCAAGGGGTGTGCCGAGGGGAGTGTAACAAATTAACGCGCACGAACATACGCTCCGTGAATAAACGTACAGCAAACGTAGTTCTGGATCTACCCAAATGTAGTAAAAAAAAATCCTTTACAAATTATATAATTTTATCACTGAGTGAAGACTAAGGAGATCAATTTACATTGTTTGCAGTAATGTGGTAGGACCTTTCCACAAGTCCCACCACATTAAAGAATGTACTTTTGGGGACTTACAGATTACCAAATGCTAGGAGTAAATTCAAGATTTGTTTTGCAGATCTTGGGCTCCTGCAGTGTATGACTGATGGAGCCAGAGTATGGATAGTAATGGTCAGGTTGAACATGCATTCAAGAATGATTTCTATCTATTTACTATAGTTAACATTGTCTGTATTTTGCAAATAGAAATCATTGGTGATTAGTCACTGAGATCTGGGTATATGAAAACCTGGACATTTATGTTCAGGCTGGAGATGAAAACCAAATAATCACTAATGGTTTGTTTTTGTAAAATATAAATTTTAACTAGATATTTACAACAAGAAATCATTGGTGATAAATGGTATCTTCTGCTTGAGTATAGTTTTCCAGGCTCTTGTTACATAATTTGTTAGTGACTGCAGAAACCATAGGAGAATGATAGCTACAGCCTTGTCAGGAATTTTGGGGTCTGGGATTCAGCCATAGGTACCCTGGTATCTGGGCTACGGTAATGAGGGCTGGCAGCCTTAATGTAGGGCTTGCTCATCAGCAACTCAAAACAAAAGAAGTAAAGGTAAAATATAATAAGTTTCTTACAGTGTTGTACAGTCAACAATCTATAGCAGGACCCATTACCATTGAGAGGTTAGTGGATTTGTGTTAGGTTGGGCTGGTGAAAATGACTGGCAAGTAACAGCAACACGATAAATGCAAATCTGTGGTTGAGATGGATATTGAGACTGTAAGAAAAAACAAATGGAAATATAGTTCTAGATAACACCTCAGCGGGATGATAAAGGTGCAGGAGTTCCAGAGGGCACACAGTTCAGAAGCACCTTGAATCAATGCACAGCAGGAAATACAGTTCAATGTAGTGAGGCTGATTAAAGTTCAATGTAGTGAGGCTGGTTGGGTGCAGTAGTGCACCAGAAAATAAAATTAAAGGAGCTCCGTGCAGCAAGGCAGGCTGAGCGCAGTAGTGCATCAGAGAATAAAGTTCAAGGAGCTCCGTGCAGTGGGGCAGGCTGGGTGCAGTAGTGCACCAGAGAATAAAGTTCAATGAGCTCCGTGCAGCAGGACAAGCTAGGTGCAAAAGTAAACACAGTCACTGTAGTACAGAGAGCATCAGCGATGATAGGCTGGAGATAGTAGTACTCACATACAGGTTGGCTCACAGGTGGACACAGTATCCGTGATGACTGTTAGCTGTGGAATGCAGCAGAGATGGTTCAATAACAGATTGGCATCAAAGGAGCAGAGGAGGTGCACGGTGTAGCACCCGCAGAGTATTTCCTGAGGTGGAGACGGAACTGCAGACACGAGTTAGCTGTGGTAGGCAGCAGAGATGCAGGTGTGCAGAGTGTCATCCCAGAAGAGGCTGAGGTTCTTGCTTGGAAGGATCACGGATGTAGAAGTACACTGCAGGCACGAGTAGCGGCTCAGGAGACGGATGGCACAGGTACAGTGGAATGGTGTCGCAGCAGACTGTTTATGCTGAGCGTAGTAGTACTCACACGATGACTCACTGGAGCAGATCGTAGCTGAAGACTCTATGGCAGCTTAGAGTGGAGTAGTACTTTCAGAGTAGCTCACCAGCGAGGATGGTTTCTGCAGACACACTTTAACCAGAGGGAACCGCGATGGCACAGCAGGAACAGAGGACACACTAGGATCCAGGAACCAGGCAGGATACACGAGGAGAGACTAGGAAGGACACAGGTGAGTATCCAGGAGTAGTCTCTAGGAAGGACACAGGTGAGTATCCAGGAGTAGTCACTAGGAAGGACACAGGTGAGTATCCACACGCAATAGAGGAGCAAATGTGCACTGGAAGCACTGAGACCAGATACAATGGCAACGGCAATTGTTGCACTGGTAAGGGCTGGGCAGCCTTAAATAATCAGAGAGTCCAATAGTGTGGAGAGACAGAACCAGACCAACTCAGGTGGGGAGTAATGAAGTAAGGCTGCTGTGTGTTAACCATGTGATGGCTGGTTTGAAGCAGCTGAACTTCAGGCGAGTGTGAAAGGGTTTGACAGGCAGAGAGCAGGGTTTGAAAAAGGTAGAATACCTTGATTTTGTGACCATCAGAAGGAGATTATTCATCTCCAATTTGAGATAGATTTTACTTAAATTCTCAAAAGCAATCTGCTTTCAGAAGTCATGTATGTGAGGAAAATGTGAAATGGCAGAAGCTTTATTTTAGGTTAGAAAATAGGCCACGTAAGAAGAATTCATGACACACTGATTTAGTACAAATTTAGTACAACTGCTCAGCTAAACTAGAATGGGAATTTTCTGTATACTCAGCACAGTGTCTATCATTCTTAATTTCACCAGCACATACAAGTAGGAGGCCAACGTCTTGGTCTGGATCCAAAACTCAGGTAGCACTGCGGTCAGTGTTCTGGATAGTCACCACTATACAAAATAGACTGCATCCTTGTAACTGCCATACAATACACACTGCATTCTAGAACTGCCACACAATATAGACTTATTAAAAGTCATACCATTTTCCTAACAACTGCTATACCATACAGACCGTATACTAGAGGCCGCCATAAATACAGATTGCATCCTTCTCACCACTGTACAATAAATTCAGCATTCTCCTAACAACATACCATTCTCCTAACAACTGCTATACCATACAGACCGTGTCCTAGAGGCCGCCATACAATACAGATTGCATCCTTTTCACCATTTTACAATAAATTCAGCATTCTTCTAACCACAATGCAGTAAAAAAAAGACCTGCTTGTGAGTGTCACAAAATACAAAAAATATATTTGTAACCCCAGTACAAAGTAGTATCCAGTGACACTTCTCCAAGTCAGCACAATTGTGCACACTGCATAAAGTCTGAACAGAATTAATATACATTTGAAATATACTCAGGTGTATATCAGGAGTCTGAGTCTGATTAAGAGTTTAATCTACTGTAGGCCATTTGGCGCCCGTCTGCAGAACATCTCCCCACTCACCACCAGAGGCGGAACTAGCAAGCTCTGGGCCCAGGTGCAAAAAATATGCTTTGGCCCTGATGATATACCAGGTAACCCTGTGTGGTGATGACGGCTTTGGGTCCTTATATCAGCATGGGCCCCGGTGCCGTTGCACCTGTTGCACCAATGGTAGTTCCGCCCCTGCTCACCAGTCCTGTGAAAGGGTATGGTGAAGTAAAGGGTAGTTGAGAGGACAAGATCACCCTACACCTGATAGAAATTGGTTTAATAATATAATGCCTCAAACTCAGAACCACAAGAACTACTAGATATTAGTCTGAAGGGAAGTGTGGCAAATTAGTGTGGAACCAGGATCTCCTACTACTACTAGAAGAAGATGGAGAAATGAAGGGTAAAAAAGAACAGAGAGGGAAATAGTGTGTGTGTGTGATTGTATGAGCATAAGAAAGTATGAGCAGTGTGAATGTGTGACTGTATGGGCATTAGAATGTATGGACATTGTGATGTTATAGGCAGTGTGTGTGTGATTGCATGGCATAAGAAAGTATGGGCAGTGTGGTAGTAATGGCAGTGTGTGAGTGACTATATGGACATTAGAAAGCATGGGCAGTGTGTGTGTGATTAATATCATACAACTAAGGTAAAGTGGGACTGACCAACACGCAGCAGTTCACCAAACCCCATAAAAGCAATGCAACCACACAAACAATGGGGAAACAGGGGAAATGCGCTGTGTAGGTACTGCAATAAAATCTAAAAAATTAATAAAATTCTAAATTCCATCCAAAAATTATGCGTATAGATATCTATAAACAAATGTCACACATAATCTAAAAACTCTCAGTTATAAAAAAAAATATAAATAGATAATAAGCTAGAAAGAGGGTATGAAGGATAAAAGATGACAATAGGATGTACATATTATACCCCCTTTCACATCACCACGAAATACCCGGGATTTTCACCAATAACCCGGGTCTCTGCAAAATCCCGGGTATTTCGTGGAGATGTGAAAGGTGCACTTCCGGTGGACCCGTGTCAGAGGAATTCAACCCGGGTGAAAAGAAGGGTTATTCCCGGGTCTGACACGGGTAGGAGTGCAGTGTGAAAGGTGCTACCCGGGTTTTTCAATGTTGGCTTAGTTAATCAACATAGAAAACGACATTTGATTTAAAAAAAGCAATAGCTGTTTTACTGACACCCCTTAAACAACAAAAAATAATTAAAAATACACATTTAAAACATAAATTGACACAAATTCCAACACTATTACTGACACCACCACTCGATTAGAAAAAGGATGTTATATAAATTAATTGCAAAGAAGAAAGTTATGGCAATATCAGGGGTTAGTTAAATTCAAACAAGGAATAATTTCCAAATGTGATAGAGTGCTACAAACCATACATTGGAGTCTGCTCTGCCCAATCAAAACATGATAAAACAAGTAAAAAGTGCAAGGTGAGTGCTAATCTACAGCTAAAAGAAATTACTCACAGAATGGCTCCTGTTAGTTACAATACTTTAATGTTCAAAGCAATAAAAATTGAAATAGTTCACATATAAATGTGTTACTCTTATAAAAACAGATTAATACAATCAGACCTCATATCATACCTATTAGCCATTACTACTTCTTCCGGCACCACCAGCCCTGTGGGACGAGTTATAGCGTGATCCCGGTGTCTTTGCTAGCTTCTGTGTGCCATTGACTTCTCTTGTTCTATCGTTGTTTGGATCTCACTTGTGTTCTCTCCCTCTCAGTGTGCCTTCCTGCCTGCTCCTCACCTCAAGTGTGTGTGTTGACTGCCTGATTAGTTCCCCTGTTTGTCTGATCAATCTTAGTTCTTGTTCTTAGTTATTGGGCTCCTTTTCCTGCCTTCTGTTCATTCCTAGTATTGTTGCACACAGTGCATTTCCCAGTATTGATGCACATAGTGCATTTCCTAGTATTGTTGCACATAGTGCATTTCCCAGTATTGTTGCACATAGTGCATTTCCAAGTATTGTTGCACATAGTGCATTTCTCAGTATAGCTGCACACAGTGAATTTTCCAGTATTGCTGCACACAGTCCTCTTCCCAATATAGATGCACACAGTGCATTACTTTGTAATGCTGCTCACAGCTGGTTTACATATGAGAAAAAGCTAGAAACGTGAGTGCACACCACTTATAATCCCATCCCCTTTTATTAACACAATTCCATGTGTAAAACCAGTTGAAAGATCATTTGCCCATGCCAACCAATGACTAGGCTTTATAGCTGGGTCAAAGTTTACAGTGTGGTTTTCTTTGTAAACAACTTACCAATTGTATTCTTGTTATTAAGGTCATGAAACCAGATCCAGACTTAGGATCAGCCTCCACAACGGAGGCTAATGTATGGAATTTGGCATCCTAATTACCGCATGTAGGAGAGCAGGGCATTTTCCCTGCTCTCCTACATGCAGAGGAGATTTAGCAGTGCCAAAGGCACCCTTAAGTATTCTGCACACAAACCTATTAGCCAAGCCCTTACTGTACAATTTAAATATCAAAGCCTACCCACCACGCATATCATATATGTATGGGACTATATTCACACTAAAGAATGATTTAGGTTTTTAATTATATGTGAAAAGTAGCAAGGCAAATCCCATGGTTCGTAGTTGTGTGCGTAGGGCAGCTTATTAAGAATGTTTTTGCCTAACCGCACCCAACTCATTTAAATGGCTCCTTCCACCCAATCTTCTTATCTTCATTCTTAAGTTTTCCCGGCATGCCCCTTCATTCTTAAGTCATTACGAAGCTTGAAGAAATAGGTGCGTAATGGTGATTCATAGCCGTCCCATTCTTAAGTCCTATGTAAATTTAATATATTAAATTACTACGCCTGCGCTGTATATCACTTCTTAAATATACACACCTAAAAAGCTGCATTTACTTAACTGTGAATCAAGTCCATGGTGTGGGTGTGATTTGCTGGTGAGAGGATTTTCTACCAGCCATTTGCAACATCCCACCGCCACCAACTGTTGCTAGGCAGCCAGAGTGAGGGAATTGAAGATCCCCATGTGAAATCCCCAGTGGTTACTTGTGAGTACCGAGCGGCGACTACTGAGTATTTCCCGAATTCAAACCCTTATGCTAATCCCCACCCTAACCCTGACCCTAACCTTCCCCTTCTATGCTGTATCCCCTTCCCGCAGCCTAACTCTAAGATTCCCCTTCTATGCTCTACCTCCTCCCCCAAGCCTAACCCTAAGACTCCCTTCCCAGCAACCTAACCCTAAGACTCCCTTTCTCCGATCCATTCCTTCCCCACAGCCTAACTGTAAGGGCCAGGTTTACTAAGCCGCGGGTTTGGAAAAGTTGGAGATGTTGCCTATAGCAACCAATCAGATTCTAGCTCTCACTTTCCTATTATATAATAGAGAATGTCAGTTAAAATTTGATTGGTTGCTATGGGAAACACTTCTACATTGCCAAACCCGCAGCTTATTAAATCTGGCCCTAAGACTCCACTTGCACAGTAACCTGTCCAGTGTGGAGGGTCTGCAGCAGGCGCCAAGTCCCATTCATTATGAAAATATTCTAATTAGGCAATTCGGAAATCTGTGCTTCATACCAGCATATGAAACCCATATGGTGTGTGGACACGCCCCATGAATTCCTCATTGAATGCCCTGCAAGTGCAGTACAAACAGAATTGGGATATTACATATGTGACATACATAAGTCCCCTAAAGTACCGTAAGTCCCCTGGATCCGGTCCATGGTCTAGAAAAATGATATGCTGGGAAAGGGAAGAAATCACAAGGTAAATTACTGAGTGTTCATTTATTAATATTTGTATCCTATACTTTCTTTATTGCTGTCTCTGGTTACATTTTCCCCCTTCTATATTACTGATGTAAGCTTTTCCTGCTGTTTAATTAATAAGCCCATTTTTTTAACTAAAATCTTTTCTTATTTTCTCCTATGTTTCTCTTTAGTATTCCTTCTCTTTCTACATTTCTCTCCCTGACATTTCTTGTCAAATGTAAATTCAACTAGGAATAAACACAACATGGCCACATTTGTCTGCCATGTGTACTCCAACAGCCACTCCTTTAAACTTGCAATACAAGGCACATGTTTTAATTATCAGACATGTATATATAAGAACCTAAATGATTAATAATATATAATGATAATTATACTGACTAATACCTGCAAACACTAGGAAAAGAAATCATATGCATACTACAAAAAAATATGCAGAATAAATTTCTTAGAACTGTTTTCTTGTCTCCAGCTTCCAGTAACTCCTCATTCATATGTCTCCAGCTTCCAGTAACATACCTCCCAACATTTGAAAATTCAAAAGAGGGACAAAATTTTGCGGCCTGGTAGTGGGTGTGTGTCTTGTACCACCCAGTGGGCGTGTCTGGGAAAGTGGGTGTGTCTTGCACCGCCCATACCAGCAAATCTAGTACCTGTCCCTTTTATTCAGCCATCCATAGGTCTGCCCCTTATTATTTGTCCAGGATTCATATGCCCAGCCCATGTCTGCCCCCAACTGCCTGTGCCAGCCTCCTTCTACCACCTATTGCCAGTGCCAGCCTCCATCTGCCCCCCATTGACAGTGCCAGCCTTCACCTGCCCCCTTGTTATGGCTGTTAGTCTCCCTGGTCCTTTCACTATCTGTATCCCTCCACACTCCACAGCCCATGCAGATAGGATAAGCAAAGCATAAGGTAGGGGCCCAAGGCCACTCACCAGTCCAGAGCAGGGCAGTGGTAGCAGGGGAGACATGCTGGATACTGGCTGGGGACAGTGATGACACTCAGGAACTCTGCAGAGGTGATTTCCTGCGTGCGGAGCCTCCTCTACCAGATCGTCACAGCGCCACCTGCTGGACAACTGGCTAATTGCAGCTCAAATAAATGAAAAAAAAAATTCTCTGCTTATCGGGACAAACAAGACAACGGGCGGGACAGCGGGACAGTGCACCGAAATCGGGACTGTCCCGCGGAAATCGGGACAGTTGGGAGGTATGCAGTATGTATGAGCAGGTCAAAAAAAAGAAAAAAAAAAAAAATTCTCTGCTTATCGGGACAAACAAGACAACGGGCGGGACAGCGGGACAGTGCACCGAAATCGGGACTGTCCCGCGGAAATCGGGACAGTTGGGAGGTATGCAGTAATTCCTCATTCATATGTGTCCAGCTTCCAGTAATTCCTCATTCATTTGTCTCCAGCTTCCAGTAATTCCTGATTCATGTCTCCAGCTTCCAGAAATTCCTCATTCATTTGTCTCCAGCTTCCAGTAATTCCTGATTCATGTCTCCAGCTTCCAGTAAGTCCCCAATCATACGTCTCCAGCTCCCAGTAATTCCCCATTCCTATGTCTCCAGCCTCTCCAGTATATACTTTACTTATCTTTAAAGTCTTCCATCTGCTGCTCTCCTCCGCGGTGCACACTCTCTTTTTCACTGTGACGCTGGCATGACACATAAGTGTCATTTGCATAAAGTAATCTGGTTCATGCTATCAGTCGCTGCAGCAGTTATATATGACAACTGAAAGGGGGTTTGCTATCAGCTGTTCTGTGTAACTGTCACGGCAGCTGATAGCAGGAACCTCCTTTCTGCCATGATTTTCATCCACGTGGCATCTCGCCAGCTCTGCATTTAACTCAGTGGTTCACTTGGTCCACATAGTAATACGGGGCCACAAAAAATATATGTTTGGGCTGCCTGCGACCCGCGGGCAGCAAGTTTGACACATCTGCAATACACAGATATTTCCTAGTTTGTTAGAAGTAGAGGGGCAGTGATCACTTATGTCATTTTTATTACTATTTAAAAACGTTTAATAATGGAGATAAAACAACTGAAGTTGTTTTACTTTATGCTTGTCAAAATGTTCAGAACCTAATTGTTCACAATTTATTACAATGCTATTTATTTTAATTTAATAATAAGCATAATGCATAAGACATTTTGGCTGAACATTTTAAGACGTATTACAATAAATCCAAACCACTTTACATTCTACCCTACAAATACTAAAACATTTGTATAGTTAGCAAAGGGTAATGCAACTCAAGTGTCAGCGTCTTTTGTTATTTTACAATAATCCCTGCTACCAAACCATGGGCCTGATCCAGATTTAAGTTTGTTTTATGCATACATTCGTGCCTAAGTTACTCACTACTAAAGATAATGCTCTCGCCCTGGCACTCCCTTAATACTTATGTAACTTAGCTGACTTACGTGTTCAGAACTCTTAACTTTTCCGTGCGTATCTCTGTGTGTGTAAGTAATGCCTTGTTGTACATAAGTGTCTAACCCAGCCCATACTGTGCAGTTTATATGCCTCCCCCACCCACAATGCGTATTTTCGGCTTGCAGAGGTATGTCACGCCCTATCGTACGGAGTTATATATGACGTTACATACAGAGATACGTACAAGTAATGTCTGCCATGAACATGCACGGTGCGTTCCCACATCCAGATTTTCGTATCCCGCATGCATATATTGCCTGTTATTATGTCTGGATCAGGCCCCATACCCTTAATTCACTCAGAAAGTGTCATTTAGCACTCAGCCATGTCCACATTTTAATAAAACCATGTCAAATTTTACTTTAAGTTGGTACCACCCTGTTTGGTGACCTGAATAGAACCAGATCGAGAACTGCATACCACAGCCCATTTATGCATTCAGAATGCTTAAGTACTTGGTGCGTGTTTTCTGCAGATAACGGAAATACATCGGAATGCACAATAAGCCTTTCTGAGGGAGAAGCGTGACGACCCACCATGCGTTCAGCAGTATGTATGGTGGACAGTGGGAATTTTTTAATCATACAGTAAGGACTTGGTTACGCCTTTATTTACGATTCACCATTATGCAACACACCCATTTTAGATAGAGTACAAGAAGGTTAAAAGTAGGATCCAGGGTACGGAAGTTCTGTTTATGCAAGGGGAAGGCTAAGGGCATGCACTACCCACTCACGTGTAGTATATAGGATCTCTGCGTAACTTCGGTCCTGTATAACTGCATTCAGGACAGATTGCATTCATAAAATTAATTTGTTACCATAGGAAGCACTATAAAAACTATAATTAACATGTAAAAACTTACGATAGAAAGTAGTGGTGCATTTGCAAACACCACATTATTAGGATGGACCTCTGGATCCAGAATTTCTTCCTGGTAAATTTACACAGAGGGCTGGACAAGGCAGGAAGCATTAGCGCTTCCACTCTGTGTGAAGGTGGAGAGTTGTCATTTGTACATTAAAGGTTAGTTACAGCTCTTACAATCAATCAAGATTTCTGCACTGTCCCCATTGTATGGAGCTATTGTAACACCATAGCCTAGCCTAGTAGCCTCCCCTTACCAGAACAGCAGATAGAATGCAACAGGGATATGGGCCCAGATCCTGGGCTACGGCCAACAGGGGAATTACGTACGTGTTGTACGTAATGCCCTTGTTTTGAAGGTTGTGTGCATGTGGATAACCATCTTACGATGCCGTAATGGTCGGCGTACATAGCGTACATTACGTACACCGGCCACCTTGTAAGAGTTAGGGTAGGAACATACTTAGGAGTACTTACGCACACGTAAGTGTCCAGATTTACTACCGACAGCGGGGAGAGCACGTGGCGTCAGCATCAAGATACTCCAGAAAGACCCCTTCCTAGTCTCAATAGCTAAATGAATATTCAAATTGAGATATTTAAGGTATTGTAGGTTCAATGCATGGCTCCACTATTTGCACATTGGAGAGCAGGAGGACTACCCTGTTCTCCTGCATGCGATATTGTGGATCAGAAATTCCTTACCTTAGTGTCCATTGTTGAGGCTACATATTGAATTTCCTATCTAATCTGAATCAGACATTAAATTTGATTACGTTTATTAAATAGCCACAACCTAACAAAATATTAAACAGAAAAGCAAACAAAGTAGCTGTCAGTTTTTTCCAGTTTTAATTAATTCAGATTTTTCCAATTGAAATTAATTGAGTCCCCCTTTAGAACAGTCCCTACTATGCCCTCTCTTGGTGACATGTCAAACAACTACGTATTTTCAAAGTATTAATGAATAACACTATAGTATGAAAGCCCATATTAGGGTATCATTCTTAACTCTACATTGTACATTATAGTCAAAATAAGTGTTTTATATCAGTTCCCATATCCAGGCTCTGAACTTGATAACAACTATTTTATGATATAAGTCCATCCCATTTAGCATAGCATGCTTGAATATGGACAGCTCTTGAATGAATATTTTAAGATTTATCTTGGGTATCAATCACTAATATGAAAGCTACTACATAAGGACATATAAGTAACATCAATGTAGAAACCCACTGACTGTTATTTAGTTTCCAATACAACTTGCAGGTCATAAGATGAACAAATATGTGGAAATTTTAGCAATATATTTTCTTCTAAATTTATATAAGGAAAGGGTTCAGAACTCATTTCAATCCAAGCAGATGTTCCATCACTTAGCCCAGTGATTACACATAATAAGATGCAGGACTAGCTTGCCATTCAAACTACTGAATGCGTACCTATTGTGAATATGGATAGCTGATGTGATTGAATCCTATTAACTGACTCACATCCTCACTTAGGTCAGTAAATGGGTATCACTAAATTATTACTTACCTATGCTAAACATATGTTGCAAATGCAGGATTTTACTTCTATTGCTTGTAAGATATGTGGGAGATATTAGAGATGTGTATGTGGCATATTACCTAAAGTACATATGGAGTATACAAGGGGTTTGGGAATGGGACATACTTTATGCAGTTTATATTAGAGTATGTGGATGACACACTCTGTGCAGTATAAAGTGTGCCATTCTCAGACCGCTTATATATCCCACATATATTATAGTATGTGCTATTTACAATCCTTATATATAGCCCACTTGTAATATATGTACTTTAAGGGGTCTGGGAATGACACATGCTATAATATATGTGGGGTACCCAGTTGCAACTACTGAATTCACTCACTGATCACTCACTTTATCAGCTGTATAGCAGCAATCTGAAAATTAATACTTAAGTAATGTTCTTAACTACAACATTTGCTTTCTTGTAAAAATATACTTTATGTAGTGAGCCATCTTCAGATCCCATAATATAACCCACATGCTAAGCACCAGTGACCAGTGTTCTGTGCACTGATATGAGGAAGACCTGTGCTGAGATGTTCAACTGATTTACAACATGGAAACAGCAGATCCATTTTCTGCCATGTTTACAATCAGGCACAGAGCCATGGTGTATGCTGCGGCTACAGGATTTATTTTTTTTTGACAACTGCAAGAGGGATTTCTGGTAATAGAGCCCAGTTTGGTTGTCAGTTCTCTATTTCTGGTAATAGAGACCAGTTTGGTTGTCATTCAGTTCTGGGCATACGGTTGTATCATACCCTCCAACTGTACCTATTTAGCAGGTTCAGTACCTTTTTTTAATGGTATATACCGGCTAATAGTGCTCCTGTACCGGATTCTGACCCAGCAGTTCCTTCCCCCCTATACTCACCTTCTAGTCCTGAAGCATTGCTTAAAAAAATAAAGGGAACACTAAAATAACACATCCTAGAGCTGAATGAATGAAATATTCTTATTAAATACTTTGTTCTATACATAGTTGAATGTGCTGACAACAAAATCACACAAAAATTATCAATGGAAATCAAATTTATTAACACATGGAGGTCTGGATTTGGAGTCACCCTCAAAATGAAAGTGGAAAAACACACTACAGGCTGATCCAACTTTGATGTAATGTCCTTAAAACAAGTCAAAATGAGGCTCAGTAGTGTGTGTGGCCTCCACGTGCCTGTATGACCTCCCTACAACGCCTGGGCATGCTCCTGATGAGGTAGTGGATGGTCTCCTGAGGGATCTCCTCCCAGTCCTGGACTAAAGCATCCGCCAACTCCTGGACAGTCTGTGGTGCAATGTGGCGTTGTGTTTCTGACCGTTTGAGCAGACACATGCACATTTGTGGCCTGCTGGAGGTCATTTTGCAGGGCTCTGGCAGTGCTCCTCCTGTTCCTCCTTGCACAAAGGCGGAGGTAGCGGTCCTGCTGCTGGGTTGTTGCCCTCCTACGGCCTCCTCCACGTCTCCTGATGTACTGGCCTGTCTCCTGGTAGCGCCTCCATGCTCTGGACACTACACTGACAGACACAGCAAACCTTCTTGCCACAGCTCGCATTGATGTGCCATCCTGGATGAGCTGCACTACCTGAGCCACTTGTGTGGGTTGTAGACTCCGTCTCATACTACCAATAGAGTGAAAGCACCACCAGCATTCAAAAGTGACCAACACATTAGCTAGAAAGCATAGGAACTGAGAAGTGGTCTGTCACCACCTGCAAGAACCACTTTAATTTTGAGGGTGACTCCAAATCCAGACCTCCATGGATTAATAAATTTGATTTCCATTGATAATTTTTTGTGTGATTTTGTTGTCAGCACATTCAACTATGTAAAGAACAAAGTATTTAATAAGAATATTTCATTCATTCAGATCTAGGATGTGTTATTTTAGTGTTCCCTTTATTTTTTTGAGCAGTGTATATTCATACCACCACTTCCACATGTCCATACCGTCACTTCTCAATTTCCACTTCGACCATTGATTCAGATGCTTAACAATGGCATTTCAGTGTAGTAGCTGTAACTATGTATTTCTTTACAACAAAACTATAACTTACAACCATAAAAAAATGCATTTTAGAATCCACATTCAACCACTGTCAACAACACCAATGAAGAAATATGTTCTAGATTGCTAATAGTAGTAAATAAAATAAATGCAATTATTTTTATATTTTGCATAAAGTACATTGAGATTTCAACTTAAGTTAAAACATTCCACATAATTAACAATCATTTTGATCTTAACATTCATGTTCATGAGGATAAAAAAATATTTTGATCACTCAGAAGACATAAGTGGAAACCATCCAGCATATGTCAGCTGAAATAACTTGTCTGGAAGAAAAAAATTTCATAGAAGTGTTGAGTAAATCCATGTCTGTAACATAAATTAACTATAACTGTACTCTATTCTGTAACTGCCTTATAAACTTCAACCTTCAGTTGCTGCCTGCATCATAGGGCTACACTCACCAGAGCGAATGTAGTTGTAGTAGTAACATACACTTGTTTACTTTTTTTTTTTATTATAGCAGGAATTAGTTAATTTACCTGTTCACGCTTGGGAGTTCTACTGTGAATTATATTATCCCAGTATACCCTACATTGTTGATCCTTTCTAATATTTAAAGCCAATTTGAGATATATTACAATTAGGATTGTATTTATACAGCAGGACAGAAAGCATACAGCAATAATCTATGAGGGAGAGGGAGGTATTGAAATAGTACAGTAAGGGCTTACTCTTTTGTGAATTTTAGTAACAATAATCTTTTAGCTTTTCGATTATATACAGAAGTGGAATAATCACACTTTATAGTAGGCTGGTATACAGAAGTGTGATATGCTGCTACTTCTCACTGGCAAACTTAAATGTTTCTATACCAGCATATAAAACTTTCATTTTCACCACTGATTTAGCTGATAAATGCAATGATGTGCAACTAAAATTTTCATTTCTTTTTGCAAATATAGATTTACTGTATTGTGCCAGATTATATTTCTTCTTGGGGACAGGTACATCAAATTTCCTTTATTTCTCTTTTCTGCTTTTTTAACTCCACAAAATTGATTGTAATGTGAGTAAGTATTTCATTAATCCAAATTATACCATACATTTAGTAAGACAAAATTAAATTATATTAAATTAATCTGGACTAACATAACTACATGAAAAAATACAAACAAATACAAAATAGTCACAAAATAAAAACAATTACAATGAGCCATAACTTTTTGGGGACAAGAGCACAATAATATCTACAAATCCATTCAGAAGAATCTAGTGCTCTAGTTTTCACTATTATTTTGACTCCTGTTTGTATTTCAGTACATTTTTATCATTGGGCCAGATCCAGAGCTACGCTGGCCGTCTGGCTGTAAGTACGGCCAGCGTAGCTCTGGTGCACTCCCCCTGTCCCTCCCCCTGTGTCAGCGTAGTTAGACACAGTTACGCCAACTGAAGTCTACCCTAACTACGCTGTAGTTACGGACGCTAGATCCATGGCTCACAGAGCTATGGATTAGGCCAGGCAAAATATGCCTGGCACATGCGCAGAACGGCATCTCTGCCGTTCTTATGCTGCCGCCTGCTGTAACTACGGTAGGCGGCGTAGCTCTGGATCTGCCCCATTGTATCTAAGTTAGCCTTGTGCTCCTGCTTCTAGTGTTTTGTATTTCTACTGCTGCTCAGTGCACCCTCTGATTTCTGTTTAGACTTATTAGTGTTTATAGCCTGCAGGTTTTGTATTGTTCTTGGTTTTGTAATTGTTGCTCCCAGTTCACATTCTCCAAACTTCCAGGGATCGTGACCTGCTGGGTGTCCTGCTGCACAAGCCTGTCCTCACCAGGCTCCAGGGAAGACCAGTTAGATTACACATCCTGGGAGCAGTTCCGTAACATAATGACCAGCCAAAACAGATTGGAGTGAACTGTGGGGCATTTCTGTCTTACGTCTGCTTGTCAGTGTCCAGTTTGTCTAATGGAGTCTTGTCAGTCCCCCACAGATTTGGCTCAATTTTTTTGTGTAGTAAAACATTTGCATGTTGATGTGGTGTTGCTGCGTTCCCAAATCACTCAGATCCTTTGGGGATGCCAGATTCTTTGAGGCAGACTTCACCTCTCACCTCAGCTGTGGTTTCTGGACCCAGCCAAGTTTTTTCATCATCCCCAAAGGAGGGGAGCCGGTATTCGCCAACAACTAACACCAATAGCAACTGGGGGAATTCCAACTCTCCTAGTGCTATTCACCATCAGACACAAATTTCCACCTGGATACTTGGGGTTAGTAGTCATCCTCGTCCCTGATTATCAGATGAGGAGCGATGCCGAAGGAGGAATCTACATCTCTGCTTTAACTGTGCCAGTAATGAGCAATTCCTCCTACAATGCCCACTGCGAGGATCTAGGCCACCTGCAATCCAAGCAAGGCTTAATGAAGCCACAGTCGGGGTGTGTACCCTAGTTGGTACAATTGGAGCGCGTGCTCCATTATCTACAGTCAGGGCGCGTGCCCCAGAGGTCACAGCAGTGTCTCCAGGTTCTGGTGTTGGGGCACCTACCCCATTAACCATAGCTGAGGTTCGCTTCCCCATTGCCAGTGGTGCCATTGCGTCCAAGCATGGAAACCTATTTGCTCCTGCCTGCAGACAGGAGGATCCAGCTGGCCTTGCTTGTAGGTTTCCAGAGTCTGCTATCCAGGTGCCAGAGCCCGCTGCCCAGTGTGATTCGCCAGAGCTCGCTGCCCAGTGTGATGCACCAGAGCCTGCTGCCCAGTGTGATCCGCCAGAGCCTGCTGCCCAGTGTGATGCATCATGTTCATTTGTATGTTTGATTTTGGGTTTTCCTTGTGCGCTAGTGTTCACTGTTATTTGGACTCCTGTTTGTATTTCAGTACATTTGTATTATTGGGCCTGATCCAGACCTACGGCCGTCCTGTTATGAAGGTTGTGCACATGCGCACAACCTTCATACGGCAGCGTAATGGCCGGCGGCTGCAACTATAGTCAAGGCAGAGATAGGCATACAAATTAGGGAACGGGCCCGTTACGATCAGCAATGCGGCCGTAAGTTACAATGACGGCCGCATAGATCTCGGGCGGCCGTAAGGCACCCGTAGGTGTGGATCAGGCGCATTGTATCTAAGTTACCCTTGTGCTCCTGCTTCTAGTGTTTTGGATTACTACTACCTTGTGCTCAGTGTGCCCTCTCCTTTTACCTGTATTCTGTTGTTTGCTCTAATAAATACTTTTGGTTTATTCACCCTCGCCATCTGGTTATTAGTGCTTCGTTTCACCTGGGGCTGCCTTCCAGGGATTGTGACCTGCTGGGTGTCCTGCTGCACAAGCCTGACTTCACCCCTAGAGGCTCCAGAGAAGACGAGACCCCAGTTAGATTCCACATCCTGGGAGCAGTTCCGTAACAATTAGCACTCTGCAAATTGAGGAGGGGGGATGACTGCAGCTACAGTTCCCCCTCACCAATATCCTGTAAACTTGACTTAACTCTATTAACAATTACAGCACACAATACACACATTTGACCGTAATTACACTTAAGAATGATTTAGATTCTTAATTATACGCAAAAAATGACAAGGCAAGTCCCCTGACACGCCCCCGGTTATCAGCTCTATAACCGACTTACAAATGCCATAGGGCTATTTTATCTTTAGGTTCATAGTTGTGTGAGAGGGCAGCTAATTAAGAAAGTTTTTGCCTAACCGCGCCCAGATTTTCTCATTTAAATGGCTCCCTCCACCCAATCTTCTTATATTCGTTATGAAGTTTTCTCGGCACGTCCCTTCATTCTTAAGTCATTATGAACTATACTGTAAATTGCATATATTAAGTTACCAAACCTGCACAGTATATCCCTTATTAAATATACGTACCTAAAAGCAGCATTTTCTTAACTGTGAATCAGGTTCACTATAACTACGTAACGACATAACACACTATACCATAACGACGGTAACTCCATATGACATGTTACAGTAAAACACCCACATACACTAAACCGGAGGTAACAGGTACAAGGGGCAGAATAAATGTTCATCATAATAAAGTCCATGATGGAGATCGGGGCTAAAAAAGTATTATGTCATTTGACCTCCCGTTTTGTCACATAAGTAGTTTGTGATTCACCTTCCAAGTAACTATAACAATATATTATGCATCCATCACTTTCATTAACTTTACATTTGGTCCATAAGCATATCATGTTTTTAAATTACTTGCAAGCAGCTGTGTCAATATGTAAACATAGGACCATATTCATGCTTAAGAAGCTGCTGCTTTTTAAGAACGGTCTTTTTGAAAATGACCTAATACGCAATCTAAGTACCATTTAGGTATTTAAACTGAGTATGCACTGTCTTTAAAGACCGCACGTACACGTACAAAGTTGAATGAGGTATGCCATGGCAGCCTCTGGACGGATTTAAGAAGATGGAGGAGGTATGGTAAGGAGCTGGGGAGGGCATGGTAGGGGTAAGAACGTTGGTATTCTCCATCTTAAGAAGGAGAATACAAACAAGGAAGTCCCTTAAAAAAAGGGAGAGGTACATGCATATTAGCACTTTCTCAAAGCTTTCTTAAGAGTGAATACAGTCCACAGTCTCTACATAGTATGTATGATATCACAAGTTCCTGTATGGTAGACACTTGACAGCTTACCTAAATGGCCAAAGACATTTAATAAAAAAGAGTGTTTTTCTAAACTAAACTAGTTTTTTGTGTTATCTCCTGGATAAGCCATAATTTGCTTATGTGCAATGATATTTATATTTTTGTCTTGCTATTTGAATTGTATAAGGTTGAAAAAAGTGTTGTATTTTATTTTGTTATAAACTATTATACTTAGCTAAATTCATATGAATTAATCATATTGGGCTGCATCCAGACTTAAGTAAGTGCTTGAAATGAGTTACTCCTGGGCTAAACCATGTTGTTTGCAGGGGGAGTCAAGTTAATTGTATTATTTGCATGCAGGAATATATCTTTGAATTGCTTACTGCACACAGATACTGACCAGCTTTACTATCACGC
>WWET01001842.1:20857-47329 GCA_011038615.1 Limnodynastes dumerilii | reverse complement strand
ACATGAGGGGGATACTGGGGGTTGGGAGGCTAGAGCCACATGATGGGTGATACTGGGGAGGCTGGAAACATGATGGTGGACCTCGGGGGGCTGGAGACATGATGGGGTTACTGAGGGGGGGCTAGAGACATGATGGGGATAATAGGGGTGCTGGAGACACATGACAGGGGATACTGGGGGGGCTTAAGACACATGATGAGGAATAGTGGGGTGCTTAAGACACATGATGGAGTTACTGGGGGGGGAGCTGGAGACATGATGGGGATATTAGGGGGGCTGAAGACACATGATAAGGGATACTGGGGGGGCTGGAGACATGATGGGGGGTACTGGGAGCTGGAGACACATAATGGGGGATACTAGGGAGCTGGAGAAATTAATGGGAAATATTTGTCCCATCTATATGATTGGTTTTAGACTAGTTAACAATAATTGCTCAATAGATACCTAGCGATCTGCACAAAAACACACTTAAAATATGTTATTCTGAACTATCACTATATTCCTTGGCAATATGTACATCAAGGATACTGGTTTATATTATTCAACAAATATTGGTCGATGGTATGTGTTGATCAAATAGTGAAAATCAGTTCCACCTATATACAATATTTCTTATTGGTTGACAGGACCTATTTATGGTATGGTTCATAAATGATACATTTGATTCACAATGTTGGGCCTGATTCAGAGACTGAAAATAAAAACTTAAAGTTACACCTGGGCAAAACCATGTTTATTTGAGGGGGAGTCAAGTTAATTTTATTCTATGCATGCAGGGAGAATGCTTTGCTTTTACTTATTGCACACAGATACCTGATCAGCTTCACTTTTAAACTGCTAATTAGTCTTGAGCTGGGAAACATCACCTTTTAATTATAATACCGTTGCAACAAATGAAATTTGACTCCCCTGAAATCAACATGGTTTAGCCCAGGTGTAACTTTAAGTTCTTATTTTCAGCCTCTGAATAAGGCCCGTTGTGTATAGAAGCAATATATCTCTGGTACTTAGCTCCTGCGGGCTTGTGTTTTAAAGCAGTAATTTTTTTTAATCAAATATAGTAAAGATAAGCTGGCTGTTTTATCTAAACATGTTAAAATATCCTAACTTCCTTAAGTGATCATAGGTTTTTTTTTTAAAGAGGGATGAAATGAACAATTAAAATTTGATTGAATGACAAACATAATAGAAAATTATAGAAAATAATAAAAAAAAATAATAATTCCCATAATAATCAAATAGAAGTAAAGTCTTTTAATAGAAATAAGGCTGACAATAAAAATTTATTTCCCAACACATAATAAAATTCCTGTAAGCGAAATTGAAAAAAACAAACCATATACAAGAAAAAAACTTAATACTGAAACATGATGTAAATACGACAAGAACCATACCTAAAAGGAGTAATTATAATCAGAATGATAAACTATACCCTCATAATTGAAAGAACTCCAGCTTCATGGAAATCACTAAACGTTGTTTAGGAAGAAGACCATCTGTAAACCAAAGGGACTTTTCCCACTTCACCATGCCTTCAAAAGCGTCTCCTGGAAAGAATTTTAAAAATGAGGTGGAAAAAAAACAAAAAGGGGAAAGAGAAAACTATAACTTGGGGTTTATAATGTATCCAACAAACAACTTTCAGATAAACAACTTTTATTATTGACTGAAATCTTAAATTATGCACCCACTTCAGAACCAAATTTGTTGGGTTTATTAGAACCTTAAGTGGAAAGAAATATTTTATACATAAAAAGATGACTATTATCCAAACATTAACTTATTTCTTTTTTCTTTATTTTTCTTTATTTATATATGTTTATTAGTTTTATGTTTTCTTTCTCCATAAGAACCATAAGAACTATATGTTTTTTTCCTCTTTGCTGTTCCATGTTATGCCCCAGATTTTCACATTACCTTCTCTTACAATATTGAACTCATTTCCTAAATTCACCTTTACAGTTGTGTGCCTTTTGTATGATCACATACTTTAACTGTAGACATGTCTTAAATATCACCCTTATGGACACCATACTGATTACTTGATCACATGACTGCAAGCTCATACTAAACTCAACTAGCAGTTCTAATACAATTTAAAAGCCATCCTATTGGCTGCCCGATGTGTTTATGCCACCTACTGACGCTACCAATTCACCTGAGATGTATTACTTGTGAAAAGCATGTCATGTGTCATTGTTGACTCAGTGATGTTTGTATGAGTCTACACAATCAAGTAATCCCTTGACTATCATGCTCTGCACTATTATAATTACATTATTGTGTGATTTATTAACAGATCCTTGCACTATTATAGGACCAAATCCTGACCTCTGTGATTTTTACATGTGCACAAAGGTCTGTAAATTCGCAAGTGAGAGGGGAGTGAACTACCCTGTCATTCCTCTCTCACGAGTTCTAGACACTTATTTGGATCTTCCTTCCACTACCCACTTACCTTAATCTGCATGCCTATCCCCACCTCTCTGGTGGGTATTAGGAATGCAGATTTCAAGTAACCCTCCCCTGGAAAATCTATCCTACAGAACTGAGTTGTGTACAATAGGAGTTCCGATGCAGGACATCTGACTCGCACATGAGTGCAGCCAGAAAATTACCTAATTCCACCATAAGCAGATTGTGGACTGTAATGGATTTGGACTGTAGCCTAGTGCTAGTCTAGCGCTATTATATCCCTGATTGATCAACAAACATTTATTATTACCAGTATTTATTTCATTCCTATGCACAATTACTTCCTTTTTTTTTTTGCAATGTTGATCACTATCTTCAGGTGATGTGGACAGCCACAGGTACTCGCTGCACACCGAGTCAAGCTAACCTATATGATGGTAAACTAAAAGACACTCAAATGGGATAGTGATTTCGGAGCAGACCTGATCCTCCTTGGCCGTTACATCGACAGCCTCTTCATGAAGGAGTAGAGAATAAAGCCAAATAATTTGTTTGATTATTAAACCAGAATAATCACAATCTCGAATTTTATAAAAAATCTTTACAAGGCAACTATTGAATTTTTTTACTCAATTATCCTCCCCTGCTCTTCCTCTATCTGTTGGAGTATCGCAAGGCTCAGTGTTGGGTCCTGTTACATCCTGGACTGCTGTATACTGTTTTGCCTTAGGGGCAGACCTGGACCAGTTATTCCTATTGTGGACATTTCTATTTCCTGCCCCTAGAAGCTGCTGTTGAACAATCTCTCTGGGACTAATCTTATTATGTGCTCGTTATCCTACACCTGTGCTCTAGGTTTATCTATCCCATCATTCCAGAGCTAGGTGTGGGCCATTATTTCCTGCTCCCTGTTGCTGTGTGTTAGCTTGCTGGTCTCTGCTGTGTTCCTGTAGTCTGCCTCCATTGGTCTGCATTCCTTGTCTGTATTTATGTTATTTATCTTTGTTCTTTTTATCAATGGGGTAGATCCAGATCTCCGCTTGCAATCCATTTACTAGCGTAGCGTATTTATGCGCGCATACTTTCTATACACTCCCCTAGGCACACCCCTTGAATGTATGTATTTTGACCCACTTCCGCGATTCAAACCCTACCTTAACTTTTGCCCACGTAACCGCAGTTGTCCGCACACATACGGATGGGTAACACTTATTTACGCAGCTAAGAACGCACATACTGTACAATTTAAATGAAAATCCCCGCCTACATAGCGTATTTTAGACGTAGTTTTGGCACACGTAAATTTGGCACGCCCACACGTATGTATTTACGCAACTAATATGTGAATGGCCCATACGTTCAGATTTAGGTTATGTTACGGAGCGTGCACAGTACTTACCAAAACGCGAATTTACGTGTGTGTCCCACACGTAAATTCGCTCACAAGCGTTGTTCTGGAACTGCCCCAATGTCTGTAACCTGTATACCTTGCCTGACATCTGATTTCTCATCCTTGTGTACTTTGTCTGTAATCTGTTACCTCATACCTTTATACCCTTTCTCACATTTGTTATCTCACACCTGTGTATGTAGCTGGAATCTGTTACCTTGTACTTGTTTATAGTCACTCTGTTATTTCTGTACACCGTGTCTGTTCTGTTTCTCTGCTATCTGCAATAAACCAGTAGTGCTACTCACACTGCTGTGTGACTGGATCATACAGAGAACTGAGCACTTTTACAATGAAAGCTGGCTGGCCCGCTGTATGATTTATAGCACTTGCCCTTATGTATCAGTCCCTAATATTCTATAGAATATAAGCTTGTGGCAGGGCCCTCTTACCCACCCAGTTTGTCTTTTACTACCCAGTCTTTTTATAATGATTGTTAAATTGTAAAGCTTAGACTGAACACCATTATAAAGGTAATAATGCATTGTGTATTTAGACTTTTGCACTTAAAATGCGTTGAAATGGGAGGGACAGAACATACTAAAAAAGAAAAAAACTAAGCTACACAATAGGAAAAGCAGAGATGTTATCCATTTTATGGCAGCTTATTGAATGGTGCTGTCACTGTTACATTGGCTACAATGAATTTGGTATCATCTTTATGGGATTTCTTTCACAAGGTGTGGACAATGATGGAGGATCAGGACCACTGTAAGAGACACCACCGCTTATCACCTGTGGTGACAGGACTTCCTAAACATTATCACGGAGGACCGGCAGACACCTGAACAGTGAGTAGCCGCAGACACCGGATTGCGAGGAGTGTTCTGCAGGACAGTAGCCAGCCATAGTGCCATGTATTTCCATCCACATAGAATTATAAACAATTGAGGTGGCCTAACAGTTTTTAGTTCTAATTACATCTTTGATTGTGGGACATGCTTCAAACTGCTTTATGCCCAGAAGAATCTAGTAATTGAATAGTGGCAATCCTCTGCAAAGCTGTGCTTTTTGGACCAATTGTTTTAAATGATTGGGATCATTATGATTGGGTGGTACTCTGGTGGTATACTGTGGTGGATACTTTAGTGTGTTACACAAATCTATATTATTGAATTTGTGTTTTGAAATGGTTTTTGTTTTTTTTTTACACTATTGGATGTTGCATTTTAATTGATTTTTGAGTATCATTGTCTGGTTGCCAGATAGGTATACTTAGGTCTGGGCCTGCCCACTTTAGCTGGCGGAAGGGAAGCACATCCCATTTGCTTGCAGTTGTACGAATCTTGCTACACTAGGGTGCCTATCATAACCCTAGCATGCACCCTCCAGTCAAATCAGGTCACCTACGTGCATAAGTGAACTGACGTTATTAGGTCTGGATCTGGCCCTAGGTGATTATTCAATTTTCTGTTTGATTTGGTCAAGAAGTGCTTCCTATGCTTTTTTTTTTTTGGTTATCCATATCAACCAATCAGATTCTAGCTCTCATTTTCCTATTGCATACTCGAGAATGTCAGCTAGAATCTGATTAGTTGCTATGGGCAACATCTTAATTTTTCTTTTTCTGCAGCTTAATTAATCTAGTCTCTTGTGTAAACAAAAGGTCTACTGGATTCTTCAACAGAATACCCATTACCCAGATGGGCTGTATTACTTTATGGAATTGAATAGTCTGTTATAATGGTTAGTATTAATTAGTTTATAAAATAATATATCTAAAATAAGAGCATACTAAATGCTTTTTACATTTGCTTACTTTTTTTTATTTATTTAAAAAGGGGGGTATTTATTTATTTAGACATCTATATGTGTTCTATATGTATCTCAGTACATCTATATGTATTCCAGCAGTCTCCCCATACATACTCCCTAATAGCTGTTATCAGGGGGAGGAAAAGACGGGTATATGGGAAGATCGCTGGAATACTTAAATACTTATCCATAACGCGAGCCTGAGCTGGTGTTATTTTTACGCCGAGTGAAAAACTCAGCTGGCCCACTCTGAAAAGAACGGGCCAGCGAGGAGATGCATTATTTACATGCATCGCCATGGAAACTAAAGTTTTCAGTGGCGTTGCATGCTTTGTAAACCGGAAATATTTCATGTTTAAGCGATAGTGCCAATTTTAACTTAAAAACTGTCACTATCGCATGAAAATGAAGTATGTAAATAGAACCCATAGAGAGATCAGATGAGCAACTTCTAATGGCAGGTGAAGATATTATCAGCTTTGATTTTGAAAGATTGATTTTGATATTGTGGAAGGACAATGAACCTAACACTAAGCCATGCAATACTCTAATTCTCCTACAAATTGTATAAAATGTCTTGTATTATACATAGTATTATACTTGCTACTATAGTACTAAGATATGAACATTACATACCTGCCAACATTTGAAAATTTTAAATGTGATATCCCTAAGGGTTGCAGGGAGTGAGATGCACATTCTAAATTGGTGATAAATGATGTTGCTCTCACGCCTTTGTGGGACTATGCAGACAGCATAGGTCTTGTGCTCAGCTTTGAGTACATGGTGGCGTAAGAGGTATTGCTAAGCAACAGTCAGCTGGTGGAGGCGCATTGTGAAGCATGAGGGTGGATTTCTAGAAGTATCGATGTAAAGTGTGATGCGTAGAAAAAGACAGTTGAGGGTCAATTGGTGAGAGCGGTTAGAGAGAGCAGAAGTGACGGCAGTGCAGATCGAGAGAGAGAAGTGGTATCGGAGCAGACTGAGGAGGGTGTCGATGGTAGTGAGAGGAAGAAGTGACAGCAGAGCGGATTGATAAAAGTGTCAGTGGTAGTGAGAGAGGGAGAGACAGCGGAGCAGATCGGGGAAAGTGTCGGTGATAGTGAGAGAAGAAGAGACAGTGGAGCAGATCGGGGAAAGTGTCGGTGACGGTGAGAAAGGGAGTGACAACAGAGCAGATCGAGGAAAGTGCCAGTGGTAGTGAGAGAAGAGAGGGAGTGACAGCGGAGCAGATTGGGGAGAGTGTCAGTTGCAGTGGCAGAAGGAATAACATCGGAGCTGATATAGAGAGAGAGAGAGTGACGGTAGCCAAGAGAGCAGGAGAGACATTGCAACTGATATAGAGCATGACGACAGCTGAAAGAGAAAGAGAAACATCGGAACTGGTAAAAGAGAGAGTTGGTGTTAATAGAAAGTGGTGAGAAATGGACATTGGAAAATGGCAGTGGAGTCGTGGCTGATGGATAGACTCAGGGTTTGTTTATCTGGGCCATAATATACCAGTTTGATAAAGGGAAAAGGTGAAGTTTCTAAAGTTTGATTTAAAGTAGGATTTTCAATAATTGTTTATTACGTTTAGCTTTTTGGGTGTATTTGTTATGTTCATTTATAATTCTGTTTGATGCATGTAATGTTGAGTGAATATGTAATTTAGTAACCGTATTGTTTGAAGATGTGTGTAAATTATAATTGTAACATTGTGGTAGTGTGGAGAGAAAAACAAATGTAATTTTCCATATATCAAAGATTATGAAAAGTGAAGAACAATTCATTCTTACAGAGAATTACAGCATTTAATTTGTTAATTGCTAAAGATTGCTGTTTTGAATTGTTCAATTTATATTTAATGTTTGTGAAAAAGAATCATATATTTTTTTTTATACTTTTTATATTGCCAATCAGAAAAGGTTTTCTGTTTATCTAAATTAAATTAGAAAATATTAAAGAAAATATTAAAACTAAATTTAATTTCATTGTCTCACCTCTCTGCAATCTTGATGGAAAATATCAGCAAAATTATTTGAGTAATTCATAGCTTTTACCATTAATTAAGGCAGGTATCACATAAAGAGGGACAAATTTTCACGGCCTCGTGGAGGGTGTGTGTCTTTTACCACCCAGTGGGCATGTCTGGGAAAAGTGGGTGTGTCTGGTAATTTTAGTAATTTAGCCATCCATATTTCTGCCCCTGTTTATACGTCCAGCATCCATATATATTTCCCCTGTTTATTTGTCCAGCCTCCATATGTCTGCCCCTTTATTAAATGTCTTCCCCTTTATTATTATGTCCAGCGTTCATGTCTTCCCCTTATTACTATGTCCATCCTCCATGTCTGCCCCTTGTTATTATGGCCATCCTCCATGTCTGCCCCCTTGTTATTATGGCCAGTCTTCATGTCTGCCCCTTATTATATTTCCAGCCTCCATATGTCTGCCCCATATTATATGTCCAGCCTCCATATGTCTGCCCCTGTTTATATGTCCATCCTGCATGTCTGCCCCATATTATTATTGCCAGCCTTCATGTCTGTACCCTATTGCCAGAGCCAGCTTCCATCTGCCCACTATTGTCAGTGTCAGCCTCCATCTGCCCACTATTGTCAGTGCCAGCCTCCATCTGCCCACTTTTACCAGTGCCAGCCTCCATCTGCCCCTATTGCCAGTGCCAGCCTCCATGTCTGCCCCCTATTGCCAGCCTCCATGTCTTCCCCCAAATGCCAGTGCCAGCCTCCATCTGCCCTCTTATTGCCAGTCTCCATCTGCCTTCTCATTGCCAGCCTCCATCTACCCCCTTGATGTCAGTGCCAGCCTCCATGTCAGACCATTTATTTTCCTACTTACCTTTGATGTCTTCTGCCTTCCTCTGCGGTGTTCACATTGTCTGGCTCTCCTTTTCTGGGCTGCGGTCTCCTACGGGAGCCCTGTAGGACCAAATACCTTTTCTTGAATGGTAGTGACCGTATAGGCTAGGATCACCAGGGGTGTATCTATGGGTCCAGAACCCCTGGCAAAGTAAGGGACTAGCGTTCCCCCCCCCACACTGCCCTTTTACTCCCAGTACTCCCATCATGTGCCTCCAGCAGCCTCTCCCAGTACTCCCATTGAAGTCCTGCGGTGCCCAAGACATGCGAGAGATATGAAGTCCCAAGGTCACAAAGAAGCCTGTGACCCCAGGTATCCTAGAAACCAGCCAGCCCTCATTTTAAAAGCATCCAGCACACCCACTTCCCAATTACTTCCAGTACTCCCATCGTGTGCCTAAAGCATCTCCCCCCAGTAATCCCATCATGTGCCTCCAGCATCTCCCCCCCAGTACTCCCATCATGTGCCTCAAGCACCTCGACTTCCAGTACTCCCATCATGTGCCTCCAGCAGCCTCCCCCCGTACTCCCATCATGTACCTCCAGCCTCCCCCAGTACTCCCATCATGTGCCTCCAGCCTCTCCCAGTACTCCCATCATGTGCCTCCAGCAGCCTCCCACAGTACTCCCATCATATGCTTCCAGCCTCCCACCGTATTCCCATCATGTGCCTCCAGCCACCCCCCAGTACTCCCATCATGTGCCTCAAGCACCTCCACTTCCAGTACTCCCTTCATGTGCCTCCAGCAGCCTCCCCCCATACTCCCATCATGTGCCTCCAGCCTCCCCCAGTACTCCCATCATGTGCCTCCAGCCTCTCCCAGTACTCCTATCATGTGCCTCCAGCCTTCCCCAGTACTCCCATCATGTGCCTCCAGCCCCCCCAGGTTTTCTTACCTTACCTGTGTCCTTTGAGCGGGACTGCGGCTAGAATTGATGTCCTGCGGTGGCCGAGACTTGCAAGGGACATGAAGTCCCGCGGTGGCCGAGACTTGTAAGGGACATTAAGTCGCGCATTCACAGAAAAGTCTGTGACTGCAAGTATCCTAGCAACCAGTCAGCCCTCATTTCAAAAGCATCTAGCCGGAGTCTGACTCCAGAACAGCACTGCACTAGACGACACTATCTCTTAGCTACGGGTGGCGTCACCGGATGACGCTCCCCTTTGTCTGGAGCCTCTGGCGGGTGCCATGCTGGCCAAGAGGTAGGTATGCCTCTGAGGGTCACTGTCATTTAGTAGCAGATTTGGACCTACAGGGCTCCCGTATGAGCCCTGTATTACCTACTGAGCTCCTGTATGAGCCCTGTATTACCTACTGAGTTCTGTAAAAAGCCCATCTGCATACACAGCGCTCAAACTGATTGGGCGTAATACATTGGATGAATAGTATGGCAATGAACAAATTGCACAAGTTACCTCTTGCAGATTCATTCTATTTCATTCTTTTGAGTGTTAATTGATCACTAACAAAACACTATGTAAATTCATAGCTGAAGGACCCACTTAACCAGTGAGTGACACGGTTTACTTATCTACAGGAGAGTTGAAAAGAAACAGAATAAGCTCTTTTAATAGCAACTTGCTATGAAACACATAAAACACAGACCCTAACAAATAAAGCAAGTAAATATGCAAACTATATCAAAACATGCTTGGAGCCCTGGGCCCCAAACCCTTATAATTTGTAACTATGACATTAAAATAAAACAACAATTGCAATAATAAAAAAAGAGTCAGAAAACTATAGTTAGAATACATAGATGAAAACAGTGCTAAGAACAGACACATTGACAGAAAGCATATAATAAGTAACTAAATAATTAAATACTGTAAATAAATAGATAGTGATTAAGACCAAACTGTGACAAAAATTTGTATTTGCTTTTAAAGACCTAATTTAACTGTGAAGGATACGGTTGACATAAGCAAGAGAATGTCAACATAGCTCACAGTTTTAGTATTAGTGCTAATTGTCTGTCTGTCTATGTTAAAAGCAAAGATAGATAGATAGATAGATAGATAGATAGATAGATAGATAGATAGATAGATAGATAGATATCCTGTATATTAAGATGAATAATATCACTAGTGGAATTGTTTGTTCGCACAACCTGCAGATACAAGTGAATAGGCTTTTAATATAGAATAATTACTTATTACTTTTTTAAATTAAGAATCCAAGATTTTGCATTCATTGTAGATTCTTAATCTAAATATAAGCAATTAGGACTGGATCCAGACCTATGCAGAATACCCGCTGTATCCTAAACCCTGTGCAGGTAAGGGGAGGTCACCCCCCTCTCTCGTATGAAGTTTATGTTCCAAGGACCCTACCTTAACTTTTTTTTACATTGTTCCCATGTAAAATGGGGATGGTGAAGCCAGCCCTTCCTGTACAGTTTGCACCACTCTTCACTGTGACATGCCCCCGGATCAGTCCTGTAAAAGTGCTGCCAATACATGTACTACTTTCCAAATGGGGCGTTTTCTTATACTAGTGATCACAAAACACCCCCTTGTATTAAATCTATATCCGGTCCCTTTAGTATTTGTAATAATGAAAGTTAACATGTAATGACCATGGACCTGATCCTGAACTATGTGCATATTCCGTATATTGACCTCTGTAACAGAGGCTAGCATTTGGAATTTGCAATCCTCACTTCTGCATTTAGGAGAACAAGGCACTCACCCCTGCATTCCTATGCATGGAAGGGATTTAGGATTCCTGCACCCTACCTAAACTATTCTGCACACAACTCTGTGTGTTTGAAATACTGGATTATACATAATGGCTTATCTAAGCCCTTACTGTAAGACTTAAATACCTTTGCCCACCCACAATGTATCTCGTACGCATGGTGAGAGAGCCAATCCTCCATGCGGAGACTGAATTACATACAGAATGCAGCATTAGGTGGCTGTGTTCCGATGCAGAATTCTTACCTGCTATTATTCTAATGTAATCCAACAAAAGTCTGTTATAGATGTTCATGTGGCTTTCTTATTGCACAAGCCATTTTGTGTTACTAAATGCAGAAATAAAAATAAAGTAAAAAATTTAAACTTTATTAAAAGTGAAAACAATTATTCAAACCTCTTTTCGAATAGCTTTTATGTAAATAAATCACATGACAAGAACATCCTATAAATAACACTCCATACAAATCATTTTATAATCCATACAGAAAGTCATCTAGTACCCATAAATTAGGTTGCTTTATTACATTAGGATTTTGAGTAAGACTCAGTTCAAGTTTACAATATTAAGGTTTTTTTTTTTTTTTTTTTTAAAAGCCACCACCCATGACACTCCCCTCACACGGACGGCTTTACATAGACTTCCGCCACCATAGAGGACCCTTATCTTTATGTTTGCATTTACGTATGTATAATACTTACGTACGTGCATATGTAGCTAACCGCACCCTCAACTGGTCATTAAAATGCCTCTTTCCATCCACTTTGTCCATATGGATTTTAACCACGCCCCTCCATAAGCATGTCCCCAAGTGCAATTCACAAGTACGTTCCTAATGGACCTCCATGCGTAAAATCAACGTAAATAAAGTTACTATACATGCGCAGTTACTGCAAACGTAAAAATACACACAGAACTACGCGCAAAAACGGATCTGTGAATACGGCCCATAATAAACAATGAATTAACACATTTAAAATATCGATGCATAGGATTTTCTGCAGTGATTTGCCTCAGGAGCATCCCTTTTAAGTCACCAAAGACATGCAATTTGTGTTCTTCATATTTGATTTTATTCATGCTGCTGCTATGTTTCTTTCATAGCTGCAGCATGAACTAGTGGTACTGATGATGACTAATTGCTGTTATGGAGTAGCACAGATTACTTTAGAGTCATTGATGAATAGATGCCAATCCTGGGCCTGATTCACACTTAAGAAGCTGCAGCTTCTTAAGTGCGTATGTGTCCGAAATTACCTACTGCTCATGTTTAGTAGGTAATTTACGCTGTCTACATAGCCAATTTGCACACAGATAGCGTAGGTGTCATGAACAAGGAGTCTTGGCAAATTCAGCAAAGTTTATTGCAAAACAAGGTGGGTAGTACATGATGTCATTAGGGGTGCAGCAATAAACTTGCGACACTGTGAAAGTATAGAAGTACAGGATTTGGCAGGACCGGACTATGCCGGACTGAGACAGGCAAGGCAAAGATAATACAGAGTCTAAGGAGTCTTTGGCTGGACTGGAGTGCACCGGACTGGGACAGGTAGGCAAAGGTGATACAGTAGGTTTACTTGCCAGGAGCTGAGTCGGTAGCTGGATTGCAGTCAAGCTGGGACCAGATTGCAGAGTCTATCTGGGACCGGATTGCAGGGTCAAACTGGGACCAGATTGCAGGGTCAAGCTGGGACCAGATTGTAGGGTCAAGCTGGGACCAGATTGCAGGGTCAAGCTGGGACCAGATTGCAGGGTCAAACTGGGACCAGATTGCAGGGTCAAGCTGGACAGGCTTGCAAGGTGATGCTGGGAGCAGTAGTTCAGGTAATGCCGAGACCGGTTTGCAGAGTCATGCTGAGTCCAGATTGCAGATTCAGGATGAGACCAGATTGCAGAGTCAGTTTGAGACCAGATTGCAGAGTCAAGCTGGACAGGCTTCTAGGGTGATGCTGGGAGCAGTAGTTCAGGTAATGCTGAGATCAGATTGCAGAGTCAAGCTGGAACCAGATTGCAGACTCAGGCTGAGACGAGATTGCACAGGTTTAGCTGAGCTGGATTGCACAGGTTAGCTGAGCTGGAACACAGGAAGTAGGGCAAAGTCGGACAAACAACAATGAAGCAGCAAGGGAGGATTGGAACTTACTGGTAATATCCAGGTGCTGCAGGTGTCAGGAATTCTGAGCTAATTAGCAGTAGTCAATCAGGCAAGACTGTGACTGGGGCTAGAAAGAGAGCATAGGGGGCCCCTGGTGGTGGAGAGAGGTCACTGCAGGCACTGGTTGTGACAGTAGGTGTGGTCTTTAAAGACCGCACGCAGCGATATCTGTTTTCAGGCTGAAGTGGGAGGGGAGATTAGCTGGGGAGGTGCAATATCTGTACGGACATTGCACGGAGAGATAAGGTAGCCCTATGGCACTCATAAATGGCAAAATGTACCTAAAAACAGGGGGCGGGTTGAGGGCTGGAAGAGTGACCTAACTCACTCTTAAGTGTGAATCAAGTCTCCTGTGTTTAACAGACTTAGGGGTATATTTATTAAAAGACGTTTGGCTACGATTTGAAAGTGGTTTAAAGTTTCCTCTAAAAGCACTGATGATGTATGGCAGTTTGTAAGTGTCCAAACCGTTGGCTTTTTCATAAAAAACCCTGGAGTTTTGTACATTTACAATCCTCCCTACATGGATGATAAAAGAAACCTTAATTTACTAAAACATATTAAAACAGTAAAAAAAATCCCCTTTCTGTATTAGAGCTACATGTCGCATCAAGCACCAGGTATTAGAGCTACATGTCGCATCAAGCACCAGGTAGCCAAGTAACGCTGTGGCATACTGGTGCTTGTAGTGGGACTGTCAGTTTATAAATAGAGGCCTGCTGCTGTCAGAGCTGTCATTAGCGGCGGCAGGGCATAGAAGCAGCACCCATCTTCCACTTGTAATTTCTTTTGTTTTCAAACAACACAAACCAGGGATGAAAAGTATATTATGGAGTCATTATGTGTCAAGGATCCAAAAAGGATTTCTTTAAAAAGTTTTTGTATGAAGACTCCAGAATAGTAAGTAGTAAAGGCTTTTTATTTAGTTATGACATTTTTCTATATATAGTAATTACCATTCAGTACATGGGAATAATAATAATAATGTATTTTCTGCCCGCTATATGTCATGCTACAAGTGATAGCATGAACTGTCAGCCATGAGCATGATAGCGTTTGGAGTACAATAGGAGCCAGCATGCCACAGTATTACATGGCAGTGTGATGGATGCTGCAATATGTATCTCTACTACAGAAATTAGATATTTTTAATTGTTTAATATGTTTTAGTAAATTAATGCTTTTTATAAACATGAGGGAGGGGGATTTTGACAACCGAATAACGATGTTTTTTTTAATCGCCTCTAACAACCACCTCTTATTGTTATTTTTTCCAGTGTCTTTGTTTAGTAAATTCTGTGGTTTGAATTTTCATGGCTGAAAAATGATTTAGTGTGTTGTGCAGATTGCTGTCATACGTATCCTGTTTATGCTCGTATGTCTATTCTTTTGTGTGCGTAATGTACACACAACCGCAAAGCTAAGGAATCTTTGTTTTAGTGTCATTTGCCATATTTTTTATATAAAAATATTAATTGAAAATCATTGTCAGTCTGCTTAGATAATTGGCAGATTTATGATTTACAGTTATGCTACTGATTTCAGTACATTACATAGTAACATAGTTGATGAGGTTGAAAAAAGAAACCAGTCCAATTAGTTCAACCTATTTTGGATCTCTTGCGATTCCTATCTTTAAACAATAATAAATAAAATAATAAATAAAATAATCCACATGAAGCAACCTCCAATCTGTTGCAATCTGAAAAAAATCCCTGCTGACCAAGATGACCGTCCAATTTCTCCCTGGCTCCACTACTGTCCTTCATTTAAATTAGCGGTCCTGGTAACCCTGGATGCCCTTATCTGCCCATATCAAGTGAATCTGCCATCGCAACCTTCCCTGGCGGCGAATTCCATATCCTGATTGCCCTTACTGTAAACAACCCTTTCCTTTGCTGGTTGTGAAACTTCCTCTCCTCTAACCTTAGTGGGTGACCATGTCCTGTGTACAGTTCTTGGGGTAAAAAGCTCCCATGAAACATCTCTGTATTGACCCATGATGTATTTGTATATAGTAATCATAGCTCCTCTTACACGCCTCTTTTCTAAAGTAAACATGCCTAAAACAGCAAGCCGTTTCTCATAGCTCAATGACTACATACCCTTTATCAATTTTGTCGCCCTTCTCTGAACCTTTTATAGTTCCAAAATTTATTTTTTTATGGATTGGTGCCCAGAACTGAACTCCGTTTTCGAGACGAGGCCTTACCAATAATTTATATGGCAAAATTACACAATCTTCCCTTGTATCTATGCCCCTTTTTATGCATGCTAATACTTTATTGGCCATTGCAGCTGCTACTTGACATTGAGCACTATTGCTAAGTCTATTGTCCACAAGCACTCCCAAATCTTTCTTCATTAAAGATTCCCCTAATTTTCCCCATTTAATTTACGGATTGCATGCTTGTTTTTGATCCCTAAATGCAGAATCTTACATTTATCTATGTTAAACCTCATCTTCCATATGGCTGCCCAATCCTCCAGTTTATTCAAGTCCCTCTGTAGATTCTATTACCTTACATAATTTAGTGTCATCTGCAAGAATGGAAGCCTTGTTTTCTAAACCATCACCAAGGTCATTAATAAATATATTAAAAAGGAGTAGTCCCAGCACAGATCCTTGAGGCACACCACTTAAAACTTTTGACCAATTAGAAAAATTTCCATTTATCCATTTATTAACTCTCTGTTCCCTATTCTCTAATCAGTTTTTTTTACAAATGTTGTTTCCTAGACCCAGTTCCCTTATTTTGTGGACCAACCTCTTTTGTGGCACTGTATCAAAGGCTTTTGCAAAACCTAAGTAGACCACATATACTGCACTACCATGGTCTAAGTTCAAACTAACTTCCTCATAGTAGCTATTTAGGTTAGTTGGTCATAACCTATCTTTCAGAAAATCATGATGATTCCCTTCAGTTTTTATAAACAAGCTTTAGATGTGATCTATGCAGCTTTGTTTAAGCAGGGTTGCCGACTCTCCCGGAATGTCTGGGAGACTCCCAAATCTCCTGCAAGGGACTTGAGGCCCGTGGTTTCATGGAAACCACGGCCTCAAGTCCAGCCCCCCTGCCTAGCAACACTAGTATACTAGTATTGCTAGGGCCAGGGAGCAACTTGATGACGCAATTTGCGCCATCAAGCCCCGTTCCGATGCCTAAAACTGGGTAAGTATAATGCAGGGGGCGGGACTTAATTATGTAATTTGCATAAATCGCGGCATTAAGCACCTCCCCCTGCATGCGTCGCTAGCTTCCCTCTGGGATCTCCCGAAGGGAAGCTGGCAAAAGTCGGCAACCCTGTGTTTAAGTATGATTTTTTTGTATTATATTTTATTCTTTGTATGTTTTATGAAATTATAAAATTCTCTGATATTTAAATTCTGTGGGGGAGTATATAATTTAGTTTTTAATATATAATTAAATATTATTTGTTTAAGTGTATATATGTAGGTATTTTATGCAATTGTCTACATTGAAACACCATTTTTTTTTATAAAAAATTTTGGTTTTGATTTGTGTCCTTTTAGGAAGTACATTTTTAATCTAAGTTAGTAATACATGTGGTGTTTGCTCATGACATAAAAAGTATATTTTACGTTAGGCCTAAAACAAGATATTTATAAAAGCATATTTTGTTGGTCATGGTTTAATATTATGTAGGTGCTCCAGCACCTTCAAAAAGTATTGACTACTTACAACGTGTTGGTGAATAAAGGTGGGAGCATCCCTTATAACCTGAAGCTGCTATATGGCCCTTCTCCCTCCTCCAGTTCTACAGTTAAGGGTCCTTTAAACCTTTTACCGGGGTGTTAGAAATGTAGACATCTTTGAGGACATGGTATTGAATGTTGCATTAACGGTACGGAGACTTCCACCCTTCCTAGGGAGAAGATTTTGTGAAAGAAACACAAGAGCCAGTTTTTTTTGATGTATTTACCTTTTTTTTTTTTTTTTTATTGATTTTTATTCCATGGAGAATCTTTATTATTGATGAATAAAAAATTGATTTAATACAAATAAGGAGGTTATTATCTAAGACACCATTTGTAGTGAGAATTCCAAGAGGAAAAGGTGGTGAGTGCTATACACTGTGCTAGTAAATTGTGAACACGGTGGTACACTACAGGTTCTGCCGTTTCTTCTGTCTTACATGTGGAAAAAAGAAACTGTAGATCAGTAGGAATCCAAAGGAACTGTAAAGGAAATTGAAACCACGTTTAATGCGATTGTATAAAGAAGACTTATACTTACTGATAAATGACAATGCTGCACTAGGATTTGTTTATTTCTCCGTATGTTCTTGGAGGTTGGAAACCTGAAAAAGAGAGAGAGACTGTTTATATGCTGGTGACACAAGAGAAAAATAGTGTAAGTAGGTTTTTGACACTATATTACTTACCTGATCATTGCAGAGCTGCACTAGGTCGTTTCCTTTTCTTCTGTATTTTATCCTGAAGGCAAAAAGTCCTGCAATTATAATCAGTCACCTCACTAGTCTCACACAAAAAAGAGTAGGGGGATAGACCATTTTCATTAAGTGTTGTGTTCACTATATAAACAAATAGTTTTTTTCTTCTAAAAAAATATATTTAACATAATATTCAAATACACGAAGACTCAAGCAAATGGATAGAGTATATCAAAACATAAATATTGTCACTACTTTCCAGAGAATAATATCTGGTAAACAACTAGTGGTTCCAATTGAAGATACATAGAAGAAAACCCTATTGGAAGGGAGTTACATACAGTTATAAATGTGCAACACCCCCAGGTATCTAGATCATATATGAATACTATACTGTATCTATACTCTAGTGTATAATGTGTTTTCACTATATTGTAATTGTCAGAGATCACATGACCGAGGCACCCGTCTTGTCATGGCTCCCAGTCTTTGTGGAGGTGACGTCATTCCGGCGCTATGTCTTCTGGAGGCTGTAGTCTTTCAGGAAGGCTCGGTCTGTCAGGCCCTCCTGATTGGCTCTGCCTTCCTACTTACGTTAGCACCACCCACTATGTGGTGCAGGTTATAGCATCTTCTGCCTTAGTTTCTGCTGTAGTGTTTGCTGCTGTTATCTTCGTTACGTCTCCTTCCTGGCGATCTCCCTCTCTTCCTCAGTGTTTTCTCCTGCCATTATCCTGCTTCTGCCATAGTGTTGGTTGCTCTCCCTTTCCTTAGTAAGTCCTGTCTTTGCCTTTGTCCTCCCCATTGTTTGGTGCTCTCCACGCCATTTGTAGCATTAAACTGCACTTAGTGCAGACCACCTGGCCATTCATTGTATAAAGCTGCACATAGTGTATACTTCTTTGCCACCCCTTGTTACTGTGCATAGTGCACACACCTGCACTGTCCACTTGCCCATTTATTGTATAAAACTGCACATAGTGCATACTACTTTGCTTCCTCTTGTTACTGCACATAGGGCTCTATTTACAAAGATCATTTTAATGCAATAGGGCCAGTTCTCACTTCAAAACTGGCCCTATTGCATTAAAATGAAGTGTGTCATATTTACAAAATGCCGTAGCGGAGTTTTACACTCCGCTCCCGGAGTTAGACTAACGCCAGCTCAAACTGGCGTTAGTGGTAAGTATTCTGGCGATGTCCCCATATACCCCTCTTTTCCTCCCCCTAATAGCTGTTATTAGGGGGAGGAAAAGGGGGTATGTATTTATTTGTTGAGTTAATGTTTCTTTTGCAAATTAAAATGATCTTATATTGGTTTTGCATAGCATTGTGTTGATTATATAAAACGTCTTAGGGTTGAGTCACTGTCTAGGGCCCAACCAAGTAACTCCGGCTAAATATCCCCTTACGGCCCCCCCTTTAACCAAATAAATACACCAGGTTGTATATAAAAGGCTCCTCCGAGCCTTTGTGTTTATTGTTACAGATAAGGTTTTAAAAAACAACAGTAAACAATAACACTAATAATAGTATGTATTAAATTCGACAATACCACCGGGATGGTGACAGAAGAAGGCAGTGTGGGACTTAGGAATAAGCTGTGCTATCCCAATCAATGATAACGGTGGGACTAATTACAGCTCCCACCAAAACGTTAACGTCCGAATACCCAAAGTGGGGGCATCTACCACCCCACTTGCAAAGGATGCCTCTATACAGCCCAGATGAAATTTGATGTGATGCTCCCGATTAACTTAATGGACCCGGGCACGCCCATCAAACAAAATCCAGTGTCGTAGCTATCTCAACCCGCGACCAAACCAATTACCTGGCTAAGGGAGAAGATGACCGCCGGGCTTTGTAAAACCTGGTCCCGACTAAAAAATAGCTATGCGCTGCCTTCCCGCCACAGCAGGGGACCTTTAACAGTCAACCTGTCCACCACCATTCTAACTAGGCAACCCATTTAAAACCTCTGTAATATCTGACAAAAACAAGCCCATGCCCTCATCAAATAAGTGTACACCGTCCCGTCCATACAGGTGAATGGATTCCAAACGAATCCCAGGATGAGGAATAATTCCACTTTCGCCCGGAGACTCGCTACCTTGTCGTCCAGCAGCCTAAACAGCCCAGCTATGGTGTAAAATTTCAATGCCCAGATAAGACAGATGAGTAGTAGGACCCTCCATCTTATCAGGGGCAATAGGCACTCCCAGTGATTGGAAGAGGGCAGATACAGAAAACAGGAGGTCGCTGCATAAGGGTGAGAAGCCACCTGGAGGAAGTCATCTAAGTAATGAGCTACTTCCTTATGGCCAGTGCCTGCCAAGATGTACCAGTGTAGAAAAGAGCTAAAAAGCTCAAAGTAGGCACATAAAATGGAACACCCCATGGGGAGACAACAGTCTATATAAAACCCGTCCGAGAGGTGTAACCCCATGTAGGAGAAGGATTCTGGGTGAAGTGGCAGCAGGCGAAAAGGCGGACTCGATGTCTATTTTTGCTAGCAAGGTGTCTGGACCAGTTTCTTGAATAATTGTTAAAGTGGCCTCAAATAATTGGTATTGTACGGTGGAATGTGCGGCAGGAATGGCATAATTCACCGACATGCCTATGGGGTGAGACATGTACTGAATTAGCTGAAATTTCCCGGGGGAGTTTTTTAGGGACTACAACTATGGGTGAAACAATAAGCAGGAATATGGTGGTTGAGGGAAGGGGCCTCTCATGCAGCTGAGCGCGACCTCCTGGTCCACTTTCTCTCAAAGCTGGGCCAGGAAATTCAGGGGGGAATGCAAGTTTCAGGGAATTAATTGAGAAACAGGTTTGACTACTGGGAGATGGAAACCCTCAGTGAAACCCGCCCTTAGTAGGGCCACTGAAACCTTGTATGGGTATTGATCCAGCCACACTTCCAGCTTATGAAGGATTACTGGCGACGGGGCCTTGACATGTGCCAGAGCCAGGCTTGCCGCGGCTATGCTTGGGGGTGGGAGATGGATGCTTACAGTCACGGGCTGGGTGCAGCCCCCCCGCATTGCATACACTGATGCTTATAGGGACAGGAATAGCTGCGCTGGCATTGAGATTGGTTGAAGGCGTAACACCGACCGGGGGTGGGAGGTGGTTTTGAGGGATGAATGTTTCTCGGAAAGGACTGCCCCGAGGCCATAGTTGCCTGTGCCGGTTGCCAACCATGCGTCGACATCCTGCACACTAAATGAGATGTCTCGTTTGCCATCCCATTTACACCTGAATCGGTCGATGAAGTCGCCACAGTCACAGTAGGCAGCTGAGAAAGCAAGGATCCCCCCAATCCAATTGTCAAAGGACATAAATGCATCCTAACCTATGCCTGACTTTTTCTGGCTGGCGTCTAAGGCAAGCTTGGCTTCCGCTGAAACTGCGAAGATGTCCACGAATTCCCCCCTCCTAATGCCCTTGCGCACCTTTGGCCGTACTGTTTTAGCAACTGGAGTGATAGAGCAGTACACCATACTGTCATGATTAATAGGAGGGCCGGAGTTTACTGCGGTGGCCCTGCTTTGAGACCCAGAGGATAGACCCCCACCCAGAAGGTGTTTCCCCAAGAGCTTCTATAACTTTCATGGTTGTAGACCTCGAGTTGGGGAAAAGGCAGGGGACAAGCGAGAGTTCTGTGAGTCCTCGTCCGTCAGTGAATCTAAACATGACTCACCGTGGACGTCTCGGCCGCCGGCGGAGTGGGGCTCTGAGTTGTGCCCCTCCAGCTGTCATGCGTCTGGTGCTCCTTTGCTTACATCCTTGCTGTGAATCCATCTGTAGAAGAGCTGGGACAGAGATTGCATTAGGGCCCGGCAATTGGAACGAGTACTGGGGGCACATTAGGTTGTGCCCCACCAGCTGTCATGCGTCTTGTGCTCCTTTGCTTATGTCCTTGCTGTGAATCCATCTGTAGAGGAGCTGGGACAGAAATTGCATTAAGGCCTGGCAATTGGAATGAGTGCCGGGGGCACATTAGATGCCTGTGATGGGACTATAGGGGGAACCAGCAGGGGAACCAAGGGCACTCAAATAACAGGAAAAGGGGAAAGGGACAGAAGGACCGCACAGACCAAAGTTAGAATAGAAAAATGTTAATAATTACCAGACAATGCTGGAAGGGTGCTACTATACAGGTGATCCATACAACAGATAGTATACCAAAAAGAAAAAAAGCGGATCATTTCATAGTGCACACCTAAAGTAATTAAGAGATAATGAAGCAGATAGTGTCCTAAAACTTAACTTTTAATAAATATAAATAAATAGATATAGGGCGAAATATTGAATATATATAAAAAATATATTACACGCTGTTAGAAATAATTGTTGTACATATAAATACACATTTACTATTTCACGGCTCTAATATAGAAAAAAGGAGGAGGTTACAATATCAATTAGAAATGAAAAAATGGGCTGCTCTATATCATCAAAAAAGTATGATCCACAGGGATCAGATCAGAATGACTACCTAGTCTAGTGATATATATACTTATTGCCCTAGGTGGTGCCTGCCGCCTCACGGCGGAACTTCGCCCCACAATGGGGGTATATCTGGCCCTGCACTAATCTAAAGTGCCCGGATACCCCTAGGGAATGTGTACATCTGATCTTTGCAGCAGGTATAGAGCAGTCCACAATTCAAGTAATGAGCCGTGAGATAAATAAAGTGCCAGCGGGTTCAGTTGTATCAAAAGATACTTCAATACACAAATATAGCAATGGGGAGATAGAAAATAGAATAGAATCTGTTCATAACAATACTGCAAACAGTAATTAATCCAAATCCTCTGGAATGCCACTATATATTATGTAAAAAATGCTTCAAAACCTACTACATAGCATAATAAGTATAATTGCTCAAAAGTCAACTATGAAAAAAATATATTTTAGGTTGCAAAGGTGAGAGGCTACACAATAAATGTTATCCAAAGACAATGTGGCAAGCAGAAAAACATATGAGTCATTCAATGCATATTGTACACAGTGTTTGGTCTAACTCCTCAAGAGCCACGTGCAATTGAAACCCACTGGCCACCAAAAAATATTAATCCAGCATTGCTGGTCCAAAACAAATTATATATACATAATATTACCAGCGGTAATTTAAAAGGTATTTAACATGGGGCAGACAAGGTGCACCTCGAGCTGCCCCCCTTACCAACGCGCGTTTCGCCGTAGCTTTTTCAAGGTAGGTAAAAACGTCTTAGCATATCCTGGCGGGTACAGGGTTTTTGTAACAATAGCCCACATGTCAATCATTGCGTGCGTGTACGTCCCCGATCTAGGGGGCGTGTCAGACCGGAGCGCGAAAACCAAATTACTAATAAAGTTGGAAAAATCTAGATGAATAAATAGAAAAAAACAATAATATCTCTGATAATCTATAAGAGATGGCTCGAATCAATAGCCAATTTACACATTGAGTATCAAAAATTAGTACGCCGGTTTACAGCATACATATCCACCAGAGGGCGCTAAGAATAGTCAGGATCCAAATGGCAGGGTGGGGGTAATGTGAGTTTATAGCATGTGGGGGGAATTTGTGGTTATAGTATGTGGGGGTTGAGTGTAATGGTAATATTATGTGGGCAGGGGGGGGGGGTAAAGTGTGGGTAGAGTATCTGTAGGACTGTATATATGTTGAAGAAAAAAAAAAAAAAAAAAAAAAAAAAAAAAAAAAATGAAATGGGTCTAAGAAGAAAACCCCCATAAATTCTCACATACATCCCCTTAAAGAAAAAGGGGCCATGTTGAAAAAACACTGGCCAATTTCATGGGAGTAGCACAAAGAAATAGGAGATAGAGAGAAAACACTAGTTTATAGGAACATAGAGTAACTGATATTCTCATTGAGACCCTTAGGTATCATACAGTCCATAAGGAAGATAAATCTACACTCCTGTTGCAGGAGGATTTGGTCCCAATCACCACCTCTTAAATCCCTTTTGACCTTGAGCATACCATAGGCTTTTAGCAGGTCAGAATTGGAGTCATGGTATAACATAAAGTGTTTTGCGACTGGTGTGAGGGTTTTAAAATTGTCTCGGTCTTTTATAGCATTTTTTATGGAGCGTCTATGTTCTAATATTCGAATTTTAAATTTACGTTTAGTCTTGCCCACGTAGTTTAACCCACATGGGCAAGAGAGGCAATAAATTACCCCCATGCTGTCACAGTTTATAAAATCCTTGATCCAATGGATTTTATTGTATTTGTCTGTAAAGTTTTTTTGGGTGATAATTGTATCACAGGCCATACATTTTCCACATTTGTGACAACCCTTAACAGATAACCCACCCGTTCTGACTGGTTTTAGGTGACTACTGACTACATGATCTTTGATATTTGATGATCTGCGCCAGCTCATTTTAATATGAGTACCAATAGCTTCAGCCAGAGTGGGGTCCGTGGTTAGAACTTTGACATGTTTGTTAAGAATGCCCAAAATCGACTTGGCTTCTCTGCAAAAAGATCCCACTAGCCTAATAGTACCCGATTGTTTTCTTTGTTTTGGACCTGAGAAGAGAATCTCTTCTCGATTTTGATGTTTGGCCCAAATATAAGCTTGTGTTAGGCAGCGCTTGCTGTAGCCCCTATCTTGGAGTCGTTTACGAAGTTCTTTGGCTCTAGACTCAAAGGTGGAATTTTTGGAGCAGTTACGACGGAGGCGAAGATACTCTCCCCTGGGGATCCCCTTGATGGTGGATTTAGGGTGTTGGCTCGTACTGAGGAGTAGACTGTTGGTAGCCGTTTCTTTTCTAAAGATGTCAGTATGGATACGGCCATCAGTGGTCACATGGATTCTCAGATCCAAGAATTCTGCCTGTGACTTGCTGTATTTAAGTGTAAGTTTTAAATTATAGTTGTTAGTATTCAGCAAAGTCACAAAGGTCCTAAGGTCATCGACTGAACCTTTCCAAATAAGGAAGATATCGTCGATGAACCTTAGCCAGATCAAAATTTGATCTGTGAAAAAATCATTCGCCTCCGTGAAGACCACCTCCCGCTCCCACCAGCCTAGATATAAATTGGCATAGGTGGGAGCGCAGGTGGTCCCCATCGCGGTGCCTCGTAATTGTAGATAAAATTGTTGGCCGAAAACAAAAAAGTTTTTAGTCAAAACGAAATTCAAAAGTTTTAGAACAAAGTCGTTAAGGGGTCTGGGTTGAGATTGGTTCAAGAAGTACCTCACAGCCTCTAGACCATATTGATGGTTATTGCTCGTGTAGAGCGCTTCTACGTCTAGGGTAACAAGAAATGCGTGCGGTGGCAAAATCAAATCGTATAATTTGGTCAAAACGTCTGTTGTGTCTCTTATATAAGAGGGTAAGGACACAACCATGGGCACTGACTGCGGGGGAGCCACTGTCTGCACTATCAAAGGAGGGTTAGCGGTTATTGGCAGGGGGAGTCACATCTTGTGCTGATGGAGGGACCTCTGTGGGCGCTGGTAGGGTGGCCACTAGTGGCATAGGGGGAGGCGGGAAGAACCCTTTCCCAGGGTATCCTTGGTCATGCCCCGTGGGGTGATAACCCCAGGGGTTAAAATAGGGCCAGGGGGAGTAAGGTGCAGGGCTGGGGGCCTGGGGAGCCCATAAAGGAGGCTACAGGGGTGGGTTGGGGCCGCCTTATGTACTAAAGGAAGGGGGGCCCCCATCTGTGGAAATGCTAGTTGCCCTGGTACAGGAGGATAGGTGGGGGTTAAGGGGTGGTCAGGATGGTGGATGCTATGCCTGTGCTGGCTGGGGAGGGTAGCGCCGACTGTCTCCCCAGAGAGATGAGCTGCCCATAATTGTCTGCCCCTGTCTGGGGCAACAGAGCCCCAGCACCCCTTGGTGTTGTCTATAAGCCCAGGGAGGATGCTGGGGACCGCTGGCCGAGATGCCTGCTCTGTGGCCTACTCAGTGACCGCTTTGGGGAGAGCGGGGGTTTATGCCTCACCCCCCCTTGTCCATGCTCCTCTGAGGACCCAAAAGCCCAGCAATGCGCAGCGGAGCGCTCACTTACTGTGTGCTGGGGTTGCTGTTTCTTCTGTTGGCCCCGTCGCAATGCTCCCCCCCCCAAGCAGGACGGCGCGCTCCATCCACCCTCTGGCCCGCTTCCTGGCTCCTCCTGCCGACGCTTAGTGACAAGCGGCTCGGGCCGCTAAGGTGCACTACAGGGCTGAGAGTGGCGTGTCTGCTCTCCATACTAATCATGCACTTCCGGTGTCCAGCGACTAAGCATCGGCAGGAGGGGCCAGGAAGCGGGCCAGAGTGCGGATGGAGCACGCCGGCCTGCTTAAGCGCTGCGATGAGGAGGCCATAGCAGAAAGTACTTCACCGCAAGGGTCCTGAACTGAAAGATCCTGATCAGTGTTGCCAACTCTGAAACCTAAAACAAGCAACCGAGACATTAAAAACAAGCCCAAAACAAGCCCAATCCAATTCCACACGTCAATAATCAAGATAAATATTAGGCAATATTGGGTGCCATATTTCTATAAAGTAACAATTGAAACAGTAGGTTGTCACAACAACCCAAGTCAGCACACAAGAAACAATGCAACCACAAAATCTCTCATAATAAAAATGTCATTTTATTGGAAATTTAGTGAGTATTTACACTATGAACAACTTCATGCAAGACGTGATCATATTAATTCAATAAAGTGCAAAACATAGACAATTTTACTATATATAT
>WWET01001841.1:295783-308302 GCA_011038615.1 Limnodynastes dumerilii | reverse complement strand
TGACAGAGAGAGCAAGGAGTACAGCTGATAAATGGTCCTGAGGTATTGGGTAGTAGTAGCAGAACAGAGAGAGGTTGAAGTGGTGAAATAAAGTTGAGGGGACAATATATAAAGCTGGTATCAGTGAATTGGAGGTGTTTGGCAGAAAGGAGGAAAGGAGAGTTCTGCTGAAAGGCCGTAGCTGCACCCAAGGGAGAGTGTGAGGAAAAGATATATATACAGTATATATGTAACCCAAAAGACTGAGGGTCTGGACTAAGGGATGTTGGAACATTTTAAAAGTAAACTACTAATTTTGTCACATGAATTATCTTTTCAGTGGTTTAGCTGAAGAATATATAGATAAAACTAAGTCAGACTGTACAGTAATTACTAAGTGATTCTTCTGTAAATTGTATGTGAAATTCTTATATTCATTGTGAGCTTAATATCTATTGGCCGGATCCAGAGCTACGTCCGTCTTCCATAGACGGACGTAGTTCAATAAACAGTAGCTACTGCGCATGCGTAGTAGCTATTGTACGTAATCTGTGTATCGTATATGCGGTATATGCGGTATATGCATGCGCAGTAGCTACTGTTTATTGAACTACGTCCATCTATGGAAGACGGACGTAGTTCTGGATCCGGCCCAATATGAGAATTGAACTTGTTATAAAGGATTGGCTCTGAGAGTCTAACAATTTAGCAGCCAGGAGCCTGCAACTGTTTTCCAAAGATTCAAGAGCTCCAGTTTCCCAGCTTATTAAACAAAATCTTATATAAATTGTAGTTAATGAACATAAAAAAAGGTAATAACAGCTATTAGGGGGAGGAAAAGAGGGGTATATGGGGACATCGCCGGAACACTTACCCCTAACGCCAGTATGAGCTGGCGATAGTCTAACGCCGGGAGTGGAATGTAAAACTCCACTCCACTTTTTGAAGTGAAAACTGGCCCTATCCCACTAAAATGAGCTTTGTAAATAGAGCTCTAAATATGAAAAACCACTGCGCATGCGCAGGGTCTTCATATCGGGGCTGGAATCTACTGAGTCGGACGCGTCTCTCGGACAGGTGAATTTAATCTTTTTTTCACCTTTTTTAATGTTTCACTTGTAGTGTAGTGCCGGCACCCATTAAGATCAACGAGCCGGTGAAGACTTGTGAAGTGTTTGTGCATCGCCATGGAAACAGCAGATTTCCATGGCAAATGCAGCATAGTAAATTGTAAGTAGTTCATTTTTTGGTGATAATGTACGTTTTAGTGATAAAACAGGCATTATCACCTAAAAATGAAGTTAGTAAATAGAGCCCTTAGCCTTCACTGACAGCCTGTCAGTAAAGGATTTGTGAATTGCCGGAGGGAGAGACAGCAGAAAGTCCCATGCGTAGCTATACGCATGGGACAAATTTGAAAGCATACCTGACATTTCTCAGGCGTCATAGACACTTACACAGGCATCATCATCACGTCACCCAGTGCATTACTGGGAACGGGGGCCCAAAGCCAGTAATAGCTATAATACTGGCTTGGGCCCGTTAATGGAGGCAGCTGCACCTAAATCCAGGACCAGATTTCGGACCCCGGGGGTGCCTAGGATGCCTAGTGGGTAATCCGGCCCTGGTGTGGTCCCTCTAGTAGGTATCAGGTTTGCCTGAATCCCTGTTTACTACTAGCATCACTGGTGTATCAGATGTGTTTGACTTTATACAGGGGTCCTTATACCTACCTATATATGTCCATTATATAATTTATGAACATATATTAGAGGCAGTTACAGCATTGTACTTATAGGGTGTAATTTTGCTTTTTATAGCCGTATGAATTACATATTTTATCTCTTTTTAAAGTTCAAGATTTTGTGACTAGTTACTGATAATTGGTTGCATATTTATAGATTATCATTGTATAACTCAATAAACTCTATTTAAATAATTTGTAGTTTTTCACTCAGAATTGCAATTACTTACCCCTGTTAAAACCCTTGTTTGAGCTCTGCATTCAAAAGATACATTGCTATACACAGGAATTACAACATTTAACTGATAAAACTGACAAAGTTATATACTTGATGATATTATTTTATGATATTCATGGCAGATAACCCATTTCAATGCATAATATAATTCAGTAAATGATGAGCAAACTCGTGTGTAGAATCTGCTAAGTTTTCAATATTTTATTTTCAATTTATCTAGTTTCATGGCTTATTTTATAGCTAAGCCTTATCTTATTCACCAAAGCAATCACACGCCTCATTGATGTAACATCAAAGTGCATCTTCTCTACAATCCATTAACTCAATGTCACACGTCTAACCTCTATCTTAACTTATTTAAAGTTAAAAGGCCAATAGAGTTTTATGTTGCTTCTTTGTCTGAAACCTCATTTTATTATGACACCCATGGAAATAATTGCAAAATTGATTACAAAGGCAGAATTTAATCATTTAAAAAAAGGAAATCCTTTAATAAAGTTTTTAACTAAATGTAAATATGTATTACCCATGTTTATAAGCATAAACATGATGTGCCGTATTCACACATACGTTTTTGCGGCGGATTGCGTGCGTATTATTAGGAGCGGATTAACTGCGCATGCATAGTAACTTTTTCCACCCAAATTACGTAGTATTTTTGCACGTAAGTACTTTGGGCACGGACTTGTGAATCGCTCTTAGTGACATAAGTACGGATGGGCGTGGTTTTTTTCCCATACGGTATAAGTTACGTGAAAGTGTGGGGGGAGGGGAGACATTTAAATGGGCATTTGAGGATGCGGTTAGATAAATACGCATGTACGTAAGTAACATATGTGTGTAAGTACACACGTGTAGTTAAGGGAATCCTATGGAGGCGTAAGTCACCGAAAACCCGCCAGGCCGATTGGAGTGTCATGGCTGTCTCCATGCTACGCGTAAAAATACGCACATAGTAAATATGGATCTGTGAATCCGCTCCGATATGATTAACTTACTTATAACAAAAATGATAAAAAAAAAAAAAAGTGAGTGTTAGGCCCTTGGGGTGTATTTTTTTATCCCAGCTGAATGGTAGCGCAGATGAAGTGGAACAACCAGAAATGTTATTGTAGTGCCTTTGTAAGGTATAAAATTTATATTAAAATCAAATAATTTGCCCATGAAATGAGAGAGGGCGCAATGAAGAGATCCCCGGACACATATAGTAAAAAAAATATATAAATAACAAGATGCAAAGAAATTATACAAACACAGCTCTGGATCAACAATTTCTTCCTGACTTTAGCTTCAGGACACTTTCACGACGAAGAGATCCCAACATATACCACTGCTAACCCTCTTTTAATGTCAATCAGACTATACGTCATAATGTCCATTTAAATCCTCATTATTTCCCTCACCTACCCTTCCTGGGCAACCCTTCTTTACAAAACGACATGGCTGCTCTTTCTTTCAAAAGGTTGGAGAGGGAGGAGGTGTCTACGGTGAGAAACTTAGTTTCCAGGGATACTAGAAGGCCTCTTATATTCATCCAGGCGAAGAGCAAATTACACATGCAGGAGAAGAGGGAAACCCTCCTGTGCTCTTACATGCGTAAGAGATATCCATGCCCTGGGCCCTGCCTTAAGTATTCCACACGTATCTCTGTGCATGCGTGATACTGAATCATATGTAAGGGCTTAGCCAAGCCCTTATGGTATGCAATTTAATTACCTATGCTCACTCACTAGGCATATGAGATAAAAGTGCCCCTCCATGTGGAAACTGAATTCCAAACAGAATGCAGCACTGGGCAGAATTACTTGTACTGCTTGCTGCATAAGTCATCTGTCTTTATTAAGTCTGGATCCGACCCAGTGGCTTAAAAAAATCCTTTCCTCTGAATATGTACTTGCTTCTTGCAATGATTTTTTTTCTGTTATGGAAGCACTTGGACACAGGTACAAAACAGTGGATTTTCAGGTTTTTATTGATTCTTCTAAATGTAGCTTTAGAGCTTTGCTTCTCCACAATAGTAGTAAGTTTCCATCAATACCAATAGCTCTTGCAGCTGATATGAAAGAAGCATTTAAGAGCATGAAACTCCTGCCGGATAGAATCAAGTATGAAGACAGTATATCCTAAAGAATTTCAAAATAGTCTAGAAATGACGTGAGGTCAGAGGTTAGGATAGATATTATGGCAGGCAGAATTGGTTGCCTCGGGTTCAGTGGGTCAGAAGTTATTTACTGAAGCAGAATTCTAAGCAGAAGAAGTGCTTCTGCTTATAATCAATACCATGTGCTTGTGATTGAAGAAAATCCTTGAATAAGACAATAATAAGACGTACATTACAGTAATTGTAAATCAGAGTGTCACTAGCTGCCTTGGGCCTGAACCAGACCTACGCTGATGCGCTGTGCGTACTAACACACAGTGTATCGGCATGCACTCCCCACGACACTCCAGCTGTGGCGAGCGTAATTATACAATGTTACTATCCTAACTTCAGCCGGCGTAACCAAGTGTAATTATGCCAGCCACAGGAGCGTAAGTGTATAACCCTGCCCCTTTAAGCTATTTTCCCTCCCTCCCCCCGCCTAGCTTCCGTAACTACTGCGTAGTTATGGAGCTGCCCGCCCCTTGAAGTGAAGCTGAAGGACGTCAGCTAAAAAGGTTTATAATAGCCCTCAGTACTGAGCTCTGTTTACAAACAGCTAAAAGCCTTGGGGCCAGATTTACTAAGCTGCGGGTTTGGAAAAGTGGAGATGTTGCCCATAGCAACCAATCAAATTCTAACTCTTACTTTCCTATTACATACTGAAGAATGTCAGCTAGAATGCGATTGGTTGCTGTGGGCAATATCTGCACTTTTCCAAACTAATCCTGCGCATGTGCAGAGCTGGATGGGAGGGCCCTGATCCTAGAGTAATGTCAGCTGAACTTTAGCCTGCCCTAAACATAATGGACCTGATTAACACTTAAGAAAGAATTTGCAAATGTACCTAAATATACAAATGGACAAGATCCGAAAGAGCAATTCAGAAATGCTAAAAAATGAAGTTAACTACACCCCCAGTCTCTGGACTACCACATACGAATGGTTCTCTAGGTGCATGGTTTTAAGTACAGCTGTGTTTCCTTGTTGTGAATCACACGGAGGTCATCTGGGTACTTTAAGTTAATCCCCATTCACTGAACTGCAACTAAACGTAAATGTTAATAAACGACTCAAAACTTCTTTATATTTATCTCTACACTATTATCTGACTATTAAATTAATTTTTTTAAAGTACGCAATTATACGCACGCACGTAGCAAGGCAACACCCACCATCACCCATGACACTCCCCTCTCCCGGCCGTGCAATCGTAGACTTACACCTCCATAGACCACTCTGATCTTTAAGTGTGTACTTACGTGCGTATATGTCTTCGTCCGTAAGATTCAGTATTGCCACACCCTCAAGCGTTCATTTAAATGCCCCCCCCACCCACTTTCATGTAAATTTATCAAGTCCAGTCAAGCCTGCCTTGTTGAGTCCAGTCATGCCTGAATTGTCTACCCTTTGCCAACTCACCTCGCTGAACCACTATCACGTCCCTTGGAACCCAGAACAGATACCCTTCCAAGTCAGTCCGTGATACAGGGTTTTTATGCCAAAAATACCTAACGTATTGTTGATAGCTATGCAGATGTAAGTGGATCTGTATTTGGACGGCTAGAGATCCATGCAGATCCATGAGATAGGAGTGACAGAGAAGTTCATTCACCTCTCTCGTGCAGACTTATAAACCTCCGCTTGTACGGAATGCATGCGGAGGTCAGAATCTGGTCCATGTACATTTCCCATAATCATGTATATAAATTATAAAAGATCAAATCTACAACTTCAAATATTGCAGAAGGTAAAATATCTTTGTACCCTGTAGATCAGGGGCATTTTAAGAAGAGAATGGGCTTCTGTGCAGGATTTGTGACTGGCTGGGATTTCAATTACATATGCCCCGAGGAGGCATAGTAATCGATCCACGGAGCACTGAGCTTTCAGTGCATCCAAAATGTATGTAAAAAAAAGTCCCCCACTCCTTTCCCTAATTCTAACCCTAACCTTCCCCTCTCATTATCCTAACCCTCCCTTCCTGGCAGCCTGACCCTAACCCTCCCTTACTTCCAGCCTGACCCTAACCCACCATCTCCCGCAGCCTGACCCTAACCCTCCCTCCCCTGCAGCCTGATCCTAACCCTTCCTCCCCTGCAGCCTGACCCTAACCCTACCTACCCCGCACCCTGGAGAGGTTACTCACCTTTGCCACAGTCCGGCGCTAACAGTGGTGAAGTGGCGGCTTTATTTTCAAATCAGAATGGGTGAGTATGCTGAATGGCATACTCAGCCATTCTAAAAAAAAAAATAGAAACTGGGCATTATTTGAAAAATTGGAACTTATGGATGTCCCTATTTTGGAATGAACAGTTTCTAGCCAGGGACTGACAACGTGTCCCCCCATCCCCTCCCTTTCTTCCAGTGAGACTGAGGCTACAAGTTCCTACCACATGAAATTTGCCTTGGCAGACACAGTCAGAAGCCTTTTATGACCTTCATTCAGCCAATCAGAATTGTATGAGGGGATCTGCCAGCCAATCTCTGGCAGGTGGCCCCTTTATAGTCCTAGAAATGGCATTTGTTTTTTGCCAGTCAGTCCTGCCTGTGACTTGCTCTGCCTAGTGCTCTTGCCCCGTAGTCCTGTCTTGTTCTCAGCCCCTCTCAATCTCAGTGTTCTCCGGCTCTTCATCCTTGTGTTCTCTCCTGCTGTACCTTGCCTTTTCCCATCCAGTGAGTGTGCACCATCTGCATGAGTGCATGAGAGAGTGCCCATATACATCCTGTTCTCCTGTCCTTGGCTGTGTTTAGTGCTGTTCGTCAAAGCTAGTCCCTTTTAGCTCTTCCTAATCCCGCTGTTGCTCTCTCCTCCTTGTCTCTTCACCTTCTCTTGTTCCTGCTTTGTTTCATCCTTCTTCTCCCGGATGCCATCTCTGGGGGCCGCGACCTGCTAGGTGTCCTACAGCCCAGCCTATCACCACCTTCAGGGCCTCTAGTGAAGACCAGGCCCTATTTAGACTCCGCACCCTGGTTTCGTCACCCGCAACACTCATTAACTACCTGACTCCACTCGTACATGGCCATGAAATGGCCTTCAGCACGCAAGACGATACTCCGCCATTTACGCTGGTGTATTGATAGATACCATATGCAGGCATTTTGCTTCTGAGCATGCACAAAAATACGTCACATCAGGTGACATATGCTCAAATTTGGATCAAGGCCAGTAAGTAGCTGGGTTCTGGGTAAGTACCACAGGCCTTCCTGGTCTGAGAGGATTGTGTGCACTTCAAACCCTTCACTCATTATAGCAACTGCTTTAGATGAATTAGATACTATAAAATTATAATCAGTTGATAATCGCCTGATCAGTTATCAATTATATGGTAGGGAAAATCCATTTTCTGTATTCCAACAAAATGGTACATTGGTTGTTATGTTATAATGATCTGGCAAATGCTATAATCCTATTAGAATGGCGCACCAAGGTCAGGAGTCTGATTTTTAGCAGGTTGTATAATCTTTTAGATTTTAAAAAGTAAAGTGTGTAACCTGTTTTGATTAATAGAAGCCAAATGGGAACACGATGATGCATTAAGAAGAACATGTCCTTAACATCAAATATATCGGATACGCCTGAAAAATTGTCAGTGTCACATGCTTAGATAATACTAGCTTCACAACAGCTGTTATTTAAAAAGGGAATTTTCATTAACATTTCTTTTTGCTTCTGTATATAAAGTAGTAGAGAATAAATGGCTTTGTGTTAAAAATGATAATTTACTGAAGTTGTTTACCTTTTGCCAAATGTTAATGTCAGCCTCATGCTGAGATTTGCCCGAAGCTGTTTTGATAAAAAAAAAACCTGTATGTCTGTGTTGACTTTCCTTCCTTTCCTTCTGTAGATCAAACTATTACTTTTGTGCCTTTTCCAACATTGATTTAGCATAATGGGGGTTTGAGTGTACTAAGCTAAATTTGTTTCCTGGGTATTTTAATAAAATTCAAGCAACAATATATGTTTGAGTAGAGGACAAGTGAAACACTCCTTAGAAGTCAATTAAAATTTTAAATAAGTATTACTTTAACAAATCCGTAATAAAAGTCTTTTTTCATGAAAATATTGGTTTCAGTAGTTTGAGGATTAATGTGTAAACGATTGGTATTCAACCTTGTCCAGATAATTCTGCTAAAGATCCAATAAAGAACATGGACTGTGCTATGCTCAAGTTCCAACAAAATAAAAAATATAATCAAAGGTATTATATCTATAAAGGAACTTCATAAATAACAGACACAAGCAAGAAGACTTGTCAACTGTCCACAATAATGTTTTTTTGGAGTATAGATCATTCCTTTTAGGATATATCATCCAGTATTGGGGAGGAGGAAATGACAATTATAAATATAACTTTACACAGGTACCATTGATACCTATGGTTGCCTTGCAATCCTCATTCACACAATAGCATATATTGGCACCATCAATACTTTCCAAAGCATTCCTGGTGCAGGAGTTCTTAAGCCTATACAGAAAATGTATGTCCTGTTCTTTCCCTGCTCCTTCCAGCCTTGTCTTCTGCTGTAAATATTCCCAAAACTGTCCCCACTGCTCCCTTCTGTGTCCTAAACTGCATGTTTATCTGTTTATATGTTTATCCTGATCTGTCTCATCTGTGATTCATGCTTTGTCTGATTTGTCCCTGCTGCTCCCTTTTGTGTCCTCTGCTCCAGTTCTTCCCTGATCTAAGGTAACTGATCACTTCTGTGTTTTCTTCACTATTCTGTTTCCAATCTGTCCCCATTTGTCCCTTCTGTGTCCTCTGCTGAAAGCCTTGTCTGCAGGTATCAAGTTAAAGGCCCTGTTGGATAGAAGAATGCTGGTCAGTTAACCCTGTTGGCATTATAGTGTTGACTGGTTATTTGACAGTACATTGCTATAACATGTTAAACACTTGCAGCCAAAGTATAAACTCACTACTTCACCCATTGTGAAAACCTGCAGTGTGTTAGACTATGCACCTCTGCTAAATCTAACTAGCTTTGATCCTCTTTGAGAAACAAGATACAGACAAAGTCAAAGTCTACAAATGCACAGACTCTCTCGCTATTAGTATGTCTCATAAAGGCATGGATGAAGATAGTCATGTATGCTATGTGACTGTGGTAGTCATGGTGTACTTTGAAGTGTCTGTATCATATTAAATCAATATTAGCTCTGTGAATGATAAAATACTGCATTGGATCATCATTTCTGAAACTTTCATGTTTGCCTTTATGTCTTATTTTCTGGTGTTTTACTCCTACAAATAGGATTCACTTACCCTGCCTACTAATTTATTTTCATCACCCAAGTTCAATATCCTAGTGGTTTTACCAGGTGTAATTTATTTATTTTTAAAATGTATTTTTAAAAAAAAAGAAGTCATTCAGTGGGCACAAAAGTGAACAAAGAAATTATATGTTGAATACTTCTTCAATATAGTGAACAACAAATGATGGTGAAGACGTATACTCTGAATACCTAATATTTTATAAATACGTCTTCAATATAGTGCAACAACAAATAATGGTGAAGAAAACAACAATAAATACTAAAGAGATGAGAAAAAGAAAAAAAAAGTGAAAGGTGTAAAAGGTTGTTTCTCTGTGAGTGAACTTTCAGTGTCCAATCAATCAAGAAGGGTGGATAAAATTAACCAAATGAAAAAGGATAACTTATGTGCTTACAGTTGTGCTGCCCAATAACTGAGAATCAAAAATGTGTCCTTGGCAATTTGTCCAATATAAAGAATGTTAAAACATATAGCAAGGCACGTACGGAAAGTGTACATTTCACAGTACATTGCTCTTGGGAGCAGTCTGGATGGTGTTAAGATTTCTTTGAGGAGGGTATGATGAGTAAGGGCCAGAGGACTAGACCCATAGAATGTTGGTCGTCAAGGGTATATTGAGAAATTTTTATTGGAACGATATGGCCCTGCATGAGGGGAGAGGGTGGATAATGGCTTGCAGAGGGGACTGTTTCCATCTAAAGGAGACCATTTCTGGATGACGTGGCTGCCATAAAATTTGGCTAGGAGAAACGCCATGTTATGGCATTTAAGTAATACAAATTTATCTTTGGTTGGGCAATAGTAAAGAGGCGTTTAGATGTGGTATCTGCTAGGAATTTAATAGGACTAAATCCCTCTCTATGCCAAATTGTGAAGAAGTAAGCAGCCATGCAGACTTGAAAATCATGGTTACGAAGGAGAGGATGGTGGAAGGAGCAGTAAATATTAGAAGAGAAATGGGGCCTGATTCAGAGGCTGAAAATAAGAACTTAAAGTTACACCTGGGCAAAACCATGTTGATTTCAGAGGGAGTCAAGTTAATTTTATTCTATGCATGCAGGGAGAATGCTTTGCTTTTACTTATTGCACACATATACCTGATCAGCTTCACTTTTAAACTGCTAATTAGACTTGAGCTGGGAAACATCACCTTTTAACTATAATACTGTTGCAACAAATGAAATTTGACTCCCCTGAAATCAACATGGTTTAGCCCAGGTGTAACTTTAAGTTCTTATTTTCAATCTCTGAATCAGGTCCATGGTGTCTAGACAAACCATAGTTTGTGGGTTTTTATAAGGAGAGGGTTATCAGAGTACATTTTTGTTAGAAGAAGCCATCTGTTTTTATATATAGGGTAATATTGAGATAACAGTATTCTTTTGCTATAGTGTGATGGAATTTACATATGAAACAAATATCAGTGTATGTTTGGGACTTATTATTTCAGCCCTTTCTCCCGAGTCTTCTCCACTTATCCAATAATGCAATCCCACCATCCCCAATGAGTGAGCCCAGTATAAGAGAAACCAGTGATATCTCCAGCTCTAGGGTTTTACTAAATAGCAGGAATAAGGACAAGAGTTTGACTACACATAAAATAAAAAAATGTGCTATACTAAATTAATTGCTTCCATTTTAATTCACCTGTACTTTATGGCTGGAGATATGGGAAATGAATGTAGCCAAACAGTATGTTATTATAAATTCTATTTAATAATTAATAAAAGGCAATTATATACAAAAAAAAACATATAAACACACATGAAAATATCATTAAAATGTAGCAGTATTAGTAAAGTAGCAGTATCAATTAACAGAACTCCGTATATACAAATCTATAAATGTATATGTAAAATATTAGGTAGGAACTATGAAATATGGTGTAAGGAATCCCTTATTGTACAAAATAGTGTAATAGACACATGGCAATAGGATAACAGATCCAGAGTCACTGGTAGGTCAGTAAAGGTCTAGTCCAGTAATTAAGACCCTAATAGTCCCATTAGTGAACAGAGAATGAATGAAAGATGACGGCTCCATTCTGAGACCTGAATCGTCGGCAATTGCAAACTATGTCCCATTGTGTTCCTCCCGGTCCATCCGAGTACTGTTATTATCCACAGGTGGCCACATGATTGCAAGTAATAATACAGTCCCAGCATCAATCTCAAAAAAAGTTCCAGTGAAAGTGCAATAATCATTGTATGAACAAGAGCACTGAATGCAGTTTTGCACTTATTCTTGTACCAAAAAAAAACAAAAAACTTTAAATTTTGTAGAAGTCTTATGGATTAATCTTTGAATGTTGCTGCATATTTACAAGTAACTTAACACCATTCTGCACATTTCTCTGAAGCCAAATATTTGCTATTGAATAGATGTATACCTTGTGCTGTCTGCATTACTGGAAAGTAAACGCACTCATGGTGATAATACAATGTACTTGGCTTTTCCTTCAAATCAAAATAGTTCTCCAGTGATGCACAGACCTCATTGAAAGAAAAATAACAATGGGTTTTGAACTTTTAATATAAAACCTTTATAGACATACAACAACATTGATAATTATTTACAGATTCCTGACCAAAAATGAACAGAGGACATAGAATATTTGTGTCACATTGCTTTCAGAAGGTAATTGCCATATAGTTTTTAGTGGTATTAACTATTTCTCAAAAACAACTCAAGCACATCCATAGTATGTAAAATGCATAAAAACATATTATAATCATAATAGTATACCTATCATATACAAACAATGGGTTTCAGTTATGCATTTGTAATATATATGCATAGGAAAATCCATGGTAAAAAGCCTATTTACTAATATATTTTTATATACTGACCCTGACAAATGTAGAGACCATCCGTGTGTATATTGACGCCCCATAATAAATATGAATTTACATTAAACACCAACAAAGAAACTGCAACACAGTATTGTGAGTAGATGTACAACACTGATATAATATATATGCAGCCAGAGCTGTATCTTTGTGTCATGCCTCCCAAAGTAGAGAAGGAAGTAAATGCGCAGGAAAGGAGAGGGACATCTGGGGAACTTTTTATTGGCCAAATATCTAATCTAAGAGGAAGATATATAATTGCATTATTTTTTTAATAATTTATAACATTA
>WWET01001841.1:265783-284076 GCA_011038615.1 Limnodynastes dumerilii | reverse complement strand
CTGTTTCACCAATTCACAAATACTCAGGTAATCGGTTATTTTCCACCACTCGGTTTTTACAATAGAAGGGCCCCTGAACAGAACATTTCTTTTGATATGGAAATAAAAAAAACCACCTGAGGCTATGGATACAGCAGGAGATATTTATTGTGGTGATCATGGATTTGCACTATGAAGATGGACACTTTGCCCATTACTATTTATAATAAAGGGGAATGTTAATCATATCTCCTGATGATATCTCCCATGCGTACTTACGACCCTAAGCACGCCCATATTGTACGACAGCAGTCATGCTCTGCAAAGTTAGGGTAGGATTTGGTAGGCGTAAAACGGCAAAAGCACGCGCATGCAATGGGAGAGCCTAGGGGTGTGCTTCGAAGGTACGCTAGTGTAAATACGCTACACACAAAGGCGTATCTATTGCTCAAATTTAATATCCCCTTGCACTGTGGTCCTGCTTTTAACCCATCATATCCTTAGCTGTACATATATTCTCAGAGAGTTGGTACTGCCATGATGAAGCCCTGTAACCAGAGCCACCGCCAGAAATTTTGGGGACCGGGACACATATGTAGCACCCCGCCCCCTAAGTGACATTACCGCCAATACTTGCTGCTGCAGAGCCATGGTAAGTATCTGGGGCCCCATCAGCTAAGGGCCCAGGACAGTAGTCCCGACTGTCCCCTCCTGATGGCGGCCCCGCCTGTACGCAGGAATCAAAGCATTTATTAGGTTTAGAAGTGAATATGAGCTGAGATATATCTTGAGACAAGTCAAGATATGTATTTGGAGAAGTCTTTTTAATGGCTTTGTAGCTTATCAAAAGTATTTTGTATTGAATTCAAAACCATTTTCACTCCCTCTGCTTACAGTACAACATATAATCAAAGACATATGGCTTGACCCCCATGACAAATAGCACTGCTGCTACCCCTGTGACATGGCTGATTGTTTGTTTATTTTTTGTTTGTATTTTTTTTTTTTTTACAAAAGTCTCTTACCTTTTTGTAATATCCTTTAACAAGTAGATAGAGGTTTCCCTGCCATCTGGCAGAACAAGCGAGTGGTATGGGTTGAAAAAATTCCGTCTGTAATAGTCAGATGGCGGTATGTTTGAATAGCACATGCACCCCAGGAGAAGAAATGTGAGACAGATGCTCCACAGAAGACAATATGTTTTTATACCTATTACAGAAATAAAATAGGTTATGATTAATACACTAATAGGTTATGACTAATACAATAACTAACTCAACATAAATATGTATTACAATCTTTGTAGGTAACAATAAATGTCAGTAAAAATGCAGTAAAACTGAGTAATGTATAGGTTGGTGGCAGGACCAAGTTTCTTGGTGGAACTCCAGAAACTAATTTTTGTGGGCCACTGCTACACCCTTCATGGGGGACCTGGGAATAAGGGTCTTGGCACCTGGTCAATCCAAGAAAATAAAATAGATATGGAAATCAAGAAAACAAAAAGTTTATTCCTTAAGACATTGACATTGCTGGCAGCATCTGAGTATTTGTTGAGTACCAAGAGAACCTATACTATGGCAGAGGCTGAGGGTTGTGGGCCCAGGCAAAAACTATGCTTTGGCCCTGATAATATAACAGGTAACCAAGTGAGGAGCTTCAGCGGTGCGATATTGACAGCTGTGGGCCCTTGTATCAGCATGGATCGAGGTGCTGTTGCACCTGTTGCACGCACCAATGGTAGTTCCGCCCCTGTACTATGGGCAAATTAAGTCTATACATATTGGACTTCCTGACTAATGCAAGTTGTGCATGATTTATTCTGGCTTGTATTTTGTTTCTGTTTCATTCTGACAATTTGTCAGTTCATTAGGACTTGTTTTGGATATATTTGGCTTTTATAATTTTTTTGTTTTGCATTTATTTTTGCTTAGCATTTGTTTTTTTATATTTTGTACATTATACTGTTTTCGCATTTGCAAATACATTGGATATTGAATTTGAGTTATTTCTCACATGTTCATGTACAGTCTCCTTAGATAAGCACTGGCTACAGTATCCATTCAAATTCACAGGTCCTTGTGACCACACAAGAGCTAGATTTACTAAACCGCAGAAAAGAAAAAGTGGAGATGTTGCCCATATCAACCAATTAGATTTTAGCTGACACTCTGTTATGCAGGGCAAGTGTGATGCAGTAAGCGGAAGGATGCGGTACAGTACTGCACCAGGCTGTAGAGGCACTCGTCCCCTCACTCCCCACTCTGCAGCGCCGATCTGTCCCCTTTGAATGGACCACTCTGGTGAGAGCGCCTTACAGTGTTCAACTGCAGCGCCTCCAGCCCTCCTCCTATGTTTTACTGAATGACGCTGGCGTGACCTAAGGTCACATCAGCGTCTTTACTTCAGAGCCCACTGTGGAGAAGAGCAGAAGACAGAAGGAATGAAGACTCCAAAGGTAAGTAAATTATAGGATTCAAAAGAGGAATTTGGGAATACTGGGGGGCTGGAGACACATGATGGGAAACGTGGGGGCTGGAGAAACATGATGGGGGCTGGAAAGACATGTTTGGGGATACTGGGGGAATGGAGACACATGATGGGGATACTAGGGACTGCAGACACATGATGATGAACTGGCGGGCTGGAGACATTTTAAGGGATATTAGGGGGCTGGAGACAAGATAGGGAAATACTGGGAGCTGGGAGCCATGAATTGGGAATATTGGGTGAAGAGACATGAATGATAACATATATAGGTGTAGATCCAGAACTAAGTACGTTAGCATATTTATGTACTGAATGTACTGCGCATGCGCATGGCAGATGTTATGCCATGTAACTCTGAACATACGTACCAGCCTCGTATTAACAGCGTAACCATGAACGAAGCGGCGTGACAGCCATATGACACCCGTAATTACGCTTCGGAGGTGGGATGAGGCATTTAAATCGTACAGTATGGACGTGCTTAGGCACTTACGTACATGTAGCCTTTATGTACGTCAGTAGTTATGCTTTGAACAGTTAAAGTAGGGTTTGGCAAGTGTAAAACGGGCAAAGTACATATGAGCGAGGGGTGTGCCTAAGGGAGTGCATAAAAAATACGCTAGCGTAAATATACGGTACGCGATGAAACATAACGGGAACCTAGGCCTGGATCTAGCCTATAGTCTGTATTGTGTGGCAGTTTTTAGGATGAAGTGGGAGACTAGAACACTGGGCCTGATCCAGAACAAGCATCGGAGCAAATTTACGCGTGGCGGAGACGTAAAAATCGCCTATTTTTAAGTACTGCGCATGTGCACCATAGAAAATACGCTCATTAGCGTAGCGTAATTGTGAACGTATGGGCCATTCACGTATTTGGCACGTAAATACTTACGTGTGGGCGTGCCAATTTTACGTGAGTCAACGTTCGATTGCCAATTTTACGTGAGTCAACAATACGTTCGATTTACGTGAAGTAGGTGGAGGTTTGTATGTAAAGTGTACAGTATGGGCGTGCTAAGCGGCGTACGTTCACGTAGTTTGTATGTCCGTTAGCGGACGTACGCTGTTACGCGAATAAAAGTTAAGGTAGGGTTTGGAAAGTGGATCTCGGTGAAATACGTACATTCAAGGGGTGTGCCTAGGGGAGTGTATAGAACACACGCGTGCGAAAATGCGTTACGCGTGGAAACGGATTGCACACGTAGTTCTGGATCTACCCCACTGTCTGTAATGTATAGTGGTGACTATGATTTTCATTTATTGTGGCTACAAGATTGTGCTTTATTACACTTACTATAATCTAGGATGGTAACTGGTGTTAAATCGTTAAACAGAAGGGCACAAATTTAAAGTTCGCAGGGAGGCACCGGACACCTTAACACTGGCCCTGCTGGCATTCTCTTTGTGATTTATAGAAGCACCTCTTGGTTCCACATCTACAATTCACCAGTCAGTGCAATAAGAGTCACTCTTTTTACTCCAAACAAAAAGTACTTTATCTTATCTGAGATGAGAAAATACTCTACTCCTTATAAAGTGGGTACAGAACTTTAGGTCAAATTAGGAAAGGGGCAACTTTGCATATTTGCAAATATATACTGGACTCCTTTATTATTACACTGCAAGAGACGTGATGAGGGAGAAGGACAATGTCATGCCTAGGGGCAATCATCTGCTATTTAAACTGCTTATTACAGGGCTTCAGTGCTATAAAATTAAGTATTCAAATAATAAGGAGGGTTTAATAACTCTCCATCCAGTCCCAAGAGGCAGAGCAAAATCCTCAATTATGATTTGCTGAGCTAGTGACAACCCTCTCAGTAAGTTAAGAACAAAAATAAACAAGGATTAAGGACTCCTTTAGATGCTGGTACATTTTTTTTAAGAATTTTTTTTTATTCACAGTTTGATATTGTAATGTTAGGATTAATAAGAGTACTATTTCTGTCTCATTTATAAGATTGTCATCTAAGTTCATGAAACAGATACATAAATTGCAACTATCAAGGTAATGGTGATCTTTTAATGTGAACATGTCCATACTGTATGCATTGTGTTTGTGTCATCATTTGATCCAATGCTCGAGATGGGCCAGTATACGGCAGTATCGGATACCGGCACTTCTAAAATACTGTGAGCTGGCTCTGAGTAAGAATACAGCTGCTCATACAATTGTAAGATTCTGTGAGCGGCTGTATTTTTACTCAGTGCGGGCTCACAGAGGCGCTTGGGACCGCCGACAGGAGCGTCGATGTGCCGGGAGCTTCATTGACAGAGCTGGTTGTGCTGTGCTGTGCACATTCGCAGCTATAATCACCAGCGTGACCTAAGGTCATGTGAATGTCATTAGTCTGCAGAGCGCACGCCGCGGAGATGAGAGCCAGAAGAGAGACAGGAAAAGTAAGTTTATTATATAGTTCTTTTAGAAAGTAGATGGGGAATGCGGATTTGGAATGGGGTAGTGGGAAGCTGGACATGAAAAGGGCAATAAAGCTGAATGGACACATATAGAGGGGCAATCATTCTGGCTGAACACAGAAGAAGGGGCAATAAGGCTGGGTGGACACAATTAAAGTGGGGGGCAATAAGGCTGACTGGACCCAGGAGGGGCAATAAGGCTCGGTGGACACGCATAAAGTGAGGGCTATAAGACTGGCTGGACACAGAGGGGCAATAAGGCTGGTTGGACAAACAAAGAGGTGACAATAACGCTGACTGGACACAAATAAAGAGGGGGGAAATACGGCTGGCTGAACACAGAAGGAGGGGACAATAAGGCTGGGTGGACACTCTTAAAGAGAGGGTTATAAGACTGGCTGGACACACAGACGGAAGGGACAATAAGGCTGGTTGGACACACAGAAGGAAGGTGCAAAAAGGCTGTCTGGGCACACAAAAAGAGGGGCAATAAGGTTGGTTGGACAAACAGAAGGACAATAAGGCTCGTCTGCCTCTAGAAACGGCCCTGTGAGGGGAGATCATTGTTTTTCCCTAGCGTTGACCAGATCATTTAATTAAACATTAATAAGCATTCAGTGTCGAAATCATGACCCACATAACATGTACACAATGTGATTACTCATTGTTGACCTGTTTATTTTGCCAAACTCAAGACACATTTGGTGCTGAAATTTCCATACCCCCACTTCTAAATTTCCATTTTGAGCACTGATTTGATCAGTAAATGAACTAACTCCACCTTTACTGCATCATCTTTATGTATACTAGATATACCGTATTTCCCCATGTATAAGATGCACCTTTTGTTAGACAAAAAATGAGTCTAAAAATCAGGTGCGTCTTATACAGGGGATGCAACACTGAACATACTTTTGCTGTCCCTCCGGTGGTCCCTCTGGCGGTGTCAGGCTCTCTCCTCCGCAGCTGTGCCTCTGGCTCTCTCCCTCGCGTTGTGCGCTGCACTAAGAAGCTGCATGACCTTAGGTCACCTCAATGTCATTGTGCAGCGTGCACCGCGAGGGAGACAGTCAGAGTCACAGCTGTGGAGGAGAGAGCTTGACACCGCCAAAGGGACCACCGGAGGAACAAAAAAGGTAAGTTCAGTGTTGCATCCCCTGTATAAGATGCACCCAATTTTGATGCTAAAAAGAATATTTCAAAAATACATTTAAAATTTTATTTTTTTAATTTAGGCTCCAAAAACGGGGTGCGTCTTATACAAGGGAGTGTGTTATACATGGGGAAATACAGTAGGTAACCTTCAGCACTCCTGCTCCTACTCCTAACTGCAACGGTAAAAACAGGACATATCTGCATGTCAGTAAAACCAAGTTAAACTGTTGGGGGAGGGGCAATAAAAATGTGACTAAAGGAAGGAATGAAATTTGCACCCTTCACATTGCAACATGGTTCAGGTGCAGATTTTTTGACATTTTTCACTGTTGCACCAACTCTTGATCAGCATCAGTGTTTCCAGCACCTGCTGATCCAGAGTTTGGGCCATATCCAGACGTAATAACAGCAGCAAATTTATGTAAGCTACATGCGTACATTTGGCTGTGGGAATGTACTGCGCATGTGCGGAATCGTAACTGATCGTATGTAACTCCGTATGAAGGAGCGTGACACAACCCAAAAATAGAAGGGAGGTATTTAAATGGTACCATATGGGTTGGGTTAGGCACCTACGTATGACAAGGCGATAAATAGGACCAGAGATACGCATAGTTAAGGTAGGGTTTTGAACTCGGAATCAGCGAAGCTACATGCGTGCAAGTGGAGTGCCTGGGGGAGTGCATCATACTTAGTAGTGCGTAACTATGGCACGCTTGCGTACTTAAAATGAACATAAGTCTGGATCTGACCCGTTGACGCTAACATCAACAACAGGTGCACATGTACACCTCTATGAAACCATTTTGGACTGCTGGGAGAGAAAAATGTTAAATGTGATTAGTTGTGAGGTGGCATTTACTTGTTCTGCTATAAATTACTGTATAAAAATCAGTATTTGTGGACAATAATATATTCCTTGCATGCATGTATGACTTTCAGACATTACATGTTAATGGTTAAAGTAGAAAATAGACATTAATGATTATTATAATTATTATGGAAAATTATTTTTTTCTATTGAGGTATAATGACATAAATAAAATTAGCTTCTGTTAATAAGTTAGTGACAAGAAACGTAATTGAAAAAAAATTTTTTATTTGGTTTTTATTTATTTATTTATGATAGTGGAGGCTTAACCAGAATACTACTGATAATCTTTATTATAAATATTAGGGAAAGTTATTTTTTTAAGCTAATGAAAAATGTTATTATATTAAAGGATAATTTGTTGGTCAGTTTTTATTATTATTATTATTATTATTATTAAATGTACTGAACTGCAGTTTTTTCCCCCCTATGAGCTTAGAACCTAAAAGAGATTTGTAACTGAGACATGAGAAATTAGTCTATAGAAGGTGACTTAGAGCTTCTTTTATAATCACACATTGTTAAACTGACAACAATTAGTTATGAAGGGTTCCCCCAAATATGCTAATAGTAAGTACGTCTGAAATTCATGCAGAAAAGTCTTTGAAGAGGTGGCAGAGGGTCAACATGCAAAATATATAGACTGTAAGCAGGTCTCTCTTACCTTCTGTCTGTTATGTAATACTGAGTAAAGAACTAAGGCACTAAATAGTATTGCTGTTGCTTTACAATGAAACATGATAACAAAAATATTTTAAGAAAAGGATGGAATTATCCAGATTGTTTGTAGTATCTTTGCTCTACTTAGCTCCCATTTACCACTATGCTAACACATTTCTAAGTTGAGTTGTCCACTGAGAAAGTTGAAGAATTATTGTGCCTTAAGTAAATTGTAAAAAGCTACTTAAAACCTGTTCAAAAATAAAATAAGAAAAAGAGACTAAAAGTTTCTTAAGGTATTTAATTTGTTTGATCCATAAACTGTTTGATATGTGGAATGTTTGTAGGCATAAAATCACTGATTAACATAGCTGCGTCACTGTGAGATCCCCACAGTCATTACTCATTTATACATGACATTATTACGTTTATATTAATGCATTAAACAGATGTAACATGCTGTATATTTTGTTACTGGAAATGTACTTACCCCCCATCATTAAATGTTTCTTCTTAGACTTTCTTTCTCTCCTTATTTTAAGATCTTTTCCTTCTAGGAGTTGGTTGCATTAAACACTTGCCAAGACTTTTTCATGGTGACAACACTATGACAGTCCTCCTGATTGAAAGATGTCTAGATGTGAGTATTTGTTTACTGTAGCATGAAAGGATTCTGAGACTCATCTGTGGTATAACTAAGGCTCTGTATCCCCAGTTACTTTGTGACTAGCCTGCTTTCCTCTCCACTGTATTAAAGAGTTGCTTGTTGGCAGATTTGCAGATGGATAAGGTTCTGAATGAGAGACAGAGAGGAAGAGGGGGGGGGGGCACCCACTTAACTCTTCTAGAGTCCTGCACAATTGCGAGGAAAGGTAACTAGCTTCAAAATATCAATAATCTGGTATTACTGTGCAGAAAGACATTGTAGATCATGTTTAATACCCTAGAGTGATGAGACTGACCCCCACCCTTCTTTTGCAATCTCATTTAAATGTGATAGCTAAAAAGGAATGTGCTGGCTGAATATAAGCAAGCAAATGGGGGCTGTCAGAAGAGATGCTTAGAATATATTTTCATTACATGCAAGCATTCTGAATAAACTGTCTACACAATTTATGTTTGTGGTAGCTCCAAAATTGCTACACATAAATTATGTAAAGCTGTGGCATGGTGAATTACCTTTAACCTATGCCAGGAAATACTGTCTACATTCTGGCTTATGTTGAGTTAATTTATGTATGTATGTGTGACATAGTGGCTGTATCTTTGTAGTTTATGCATTTGGCTTACAATGAATTTTGATGTTATAAATGCTTTTATTATTTTTTCACTGTTTTGGAAATTATAGATTTATTGATTCCATAAGGAGTACTTTGCAGGTCATGATACCTTTTAGTGGACTAGTCTAAGTGATTCATTAAATTAAATAGGTTTTTTTTCCCTTCACATACTATATATCACTGAATCATTTGTTTCTATTTCCTCAAATGAAAATCATAATAAGTTGTATGCTCATTCTATACAGAAAAGTTCTTTAAAAGTTCTGAATTTTATAACATTTAAGATTTGTCTTATACGTATTTGTCTACTTATACGATACTATTGTTTTTCATTTATTTATTTTTTTATAAAAGTCATTTACACTGTTTATATTGAGATTTTGTACTAACAAAAAACATACAAATACAAAACAATCACACCCCAAACAACTGAAAAATATAGTAGGGCATTCTGTATATAGATATCTTTTTTTTGCATCAGTGTTGCATAAACAATAAACTTACACTAAGATAGTAAAACAGAACCTCAAGATGGGAAGGGAAGTGGCAGTGACATATAATAATAATAATGATAATAATAATAATAATAATAATTATAAATAGATGCATCAAATGCATTTGGGATCAAAATGCACAAAGTGCTCAGGAAACATTCCCAAAATTTCCATGTACAATATGCAGTGCAACAAGATAGGTGTAAATACCCTAAGACAATGATATAACTAGAAAGATCAAGTGAGACGCAATCCTAGTGACGTACAAGTAAATTCCCTTTTTAATGCATACAATACAATACTAATAGCTGCTAATTAAACAGTGCACATTTATACACAACCATTGCCCTAATTACATTTTCTCCTATGGCTCCTCTCATAGGCCCGGATCCAGACTTTTGCAGTGCCAGCAGAAAATGCTTGCATGTGCACCATACTGGAAGGCTTTCTGGAAGACATTGGTTAAGCTGATAAAAAGGGGGAGGTATGAAAATAATACAGGGAGAGCATGCTAAGCACCCTCTGTACTATGTGGACGTCTGCACCATCCCATTATAAGTGAGAATGGCGCAGAATTTTTAAGGTTAGGAGTCAGATAGCAAATCCCCTCAGCTGCACAGAAGGCTGGATCCACCAGGGACCTGGAATCAGATCCCTACTGCCATACGCTCTGAGCTCCAACCACAGCATCATCAGAATCCCACTGTCTTTCATCCTCTCTATATTATCGCCTTTACTGCCACCCTCATAAATCTCTTATTGTAACCTTAATATCCCTGTTATTGGTCCCTTTATCTCTCTCATAGCTCCCTCCATGTCTCTCGTTGTAACTTCCATGTCTCTGGGCTGAGGGGCTATCGAACATCTAATCCATGTGCAAAACAGGGGTAGTAATTATGAGGGCTGCAACCTTTGGCACTCATAGTATAGACCTTAAGGAAATCAACTAATGGCAATGTGCTCACACACTGCATACAAATAATGTTTACAAATATACTGTATATATTTTTGGTCCTCTCTTGATCCATTGGGGCAGATTTAATTAAGTGCGAAGACTATTCCTGTCAACTACGGAAGCCTAAATTTGTGGATTTCAATATGTGCGAGATAAAAACTGCAATGTAAATTCACGCAATGTGCCATTCCGGAGGCACATAATGCTCAACAGAATTCCTCCCATTCTGTCAACCTAAATCTACCACTTCTTCCCTGAGATTCCTCTTCCTCTTTATACTATGCCTCTATCTGCCTCCCTTCCATCTCCATCTAGATGTCCCCGCCTTTTAAAACCCAATGAAGCTCATCTTTTACCCTACTTGTGCGATTTCTTTTATCTATAGTCTGATTGTCCCAATGTCAAATCGACTGCTTCCAAATCTATTGCCTTTATGTAATCCTTGACACAGCCAATAGCTTCCGTCTGGCTCCTTATCCCTCTCTGACTCTCTCTTCCCCTATTCATAAAAAGGGAATGTTACATTTACTATAGGATGACAGTGAATAATTAGATTTTATTACCTTACTATGTAACCTTGAGGAAACAATGGGCCAGATCCAGACCTACGTTCCCTTTACGTTTCAACGCGTAGCATATTTACGCTTTTGTAATTACTATGCATCCCCCTAGGCACTCCCTTTGGTCGTACGTATTTTTTACGTTCTACGCTTTCCAAACCCTACCCTAACTTTTCAAAGTGTAACTGCTGTCGGCCGTAAAGACTGCACGTACTTACACGTCTCAGCATGCCCATACTGTACGATTTAAATGCCTCACCCCCACTGAAGCGTAATTACTGGTGTCATATGTCTGGCACAGCCCTTCCTCCATAGTTACGCTGTTGATTGTAGGCTCGTAAGTACGTTTAGAGTTTCTGGTCGTAACATCTGCCGCGTGCATATGCAGAACATGCAAAACTGCGTTTTTACGACTCCGATTAGTCTAAATACGCTAGCTGTCGTATCTCTAGATCTCTCCCAATATATGTATTTGACAGTCTTCTACTAGGGTACCTATCGGATTTATTGACTAATGGCTTGCAAATAAATATAGTACAATGGAATTTTATTTTTCTTTCTGTTTATTTGAACATAATGTTTAATGTTTACAAGTGAAAGGTAGTTGTAATTTGCTACAGCAACAAGCACTACACAGTCATCCAAAAACAATATGTTCATTTATTTTACTATCGACTAAACAAATGTATTCCAGATCACGCTGATGCACCCAAAAAAGGACAACCAAGAATTAATACTTAACAGCAGAAAAATTAAACTCAGAGGCTCGGATAAGTCAGGCACTAATCAAAGTTATTTACTTATTTACATTTGTAATCCAATCAGAGTGAGGAGAAGACTTGAGGAGATATGGTTATAAGCACCCTCAAGAGTACATCCCTCTTTGTCGTTGGGAATCCCCCCCACCCCCTTTCAACTGTTTAACTTAATGGCTAATACATTTATGCTGATCTTGCTTGTTGATCAGTTTTTTGTTTTTGTTTTTATTGAAGGTTATCCTTGTTAGTGTGATCCTCAGCAAGTGTCCATGGGAAGGCAATGAAATTCATTAGGGATATCTCTTGAGACGCAGTAGTGGTGTTCTCTCTTTACCTTGATCCTGGTTTGGTCTCAGGTGAGGGCAACACAGGGTTTAATAGTATGTCATCTATCTCTGAGCCTATTGTATAGTACCCATTTAAGTGGGCTTGATAAGGATACCTCCACTTTACTATCATTGGTTAAGGAAATCTTAGTCCGTTTTGGTCAGCACTGCCTTCTTCCATCACCATCTTTTAATGTTTACATATTTGAATTTCTTTGACTGGATTTTTGCAAAAATATTTATTATTGATTTTGTTGTCATTATTATTGCGACTATTGTTATTTTTAATACTTTTGCACGCTTTGCTGAGGTTTTTCTGTTTATGATATGATGATATGTAAACATTTGTTTTTAGTTTATGCTGACATATAGTAACAAAAAATAACAAAGAGTTGAAGCGTAGCCATGCTCTTGATTAAGCAGGACGTGTCTCGGGAACTCTGCCAATAAACTTAATAAAAACTAAAAATTATCTCTTAAATTGGTCAATATTGTGTCTACATCTTCTTGAAACTTACCTGTGAGAGACTACCATCTTCTACAAAAAAAATTAAAAAAAATAGGGAATAGAGCTGCTTTTGTGGTGCTCCCCGGAGATCCCCAGAGTGTGGGGCCTTACCGCATGGTGAGTTCCATAAGGCATGAGCTCTGCCTTACATCCTCTTTTCCCGGAGGAGTGCTCTGGGCCTGATGGTAATTGACATTCTTACTGCTGGCAATGCTGTCTTTTACAGTGTAAAAACTGCGGCCCGGATTCACAACACTGTACGTGTTGCACATAGGGTCCTAAAATACCTATAGTAGCTACTACACGTGCGTATTAACTATTTTACGTAATCTACGTATCGTTTTGTTACGTAAATTGCGTATATGCAGTTTTTAAAGCCACCTGTCACCGTCAATGTCTTTCTGTTTATGGTGGTCCTGGGCTGCATTTAGATTTAAGAAGGAGCTTGAAATTCAGGACCGGATCCAGATTTAAGAGTGTCAGGTGATTTACGCACGAAAGGTGCGTAAATCACCTGACAGAACTGGAGGGCACATACTATAGTAATCCTAGCGTTTAAACAATCGGAACTTTGTTCCGTCCGAGCCCATTTGCGTGCAAATGTGATGTGCTTCCCTTCCGCCCGCTAAAGCGGGCAGGGGGAAGCATGTAAAGTGTACAGTGTGGGAGGGGGCTCCCACACTGTAGCGGATCCGGCCATCGCATTTAAGGCAGGCTTATAGCAGCGTAAGCTGCCATAAAGCCCGCACGAGGGGAGTGACAGGGGGTGTGCACTCCCCTCTGTCTCACGTAATTTCAGACCCCTGCGTGCTTTCCGTCTGGATCCGGTCCACAGAGAGGAAAGTTACTCCTGGGCTAAACCATATTGATTTCAGGGAAGTCATAGTGCATCTGTTGCAAACAGTATTAGAGTTGAGAGGTGATGTTTCCTATCCCAAGTCTAAATAACAGTGTAAAAGTAAAGCTGGTCAGAATCTGTGTGCACAAAAACAAAACAAGGCCTGGCACTCTAGCCATTACCCAGTGACTAACCATAATCTTCTATCTTTAAAATAAAAGTCAGAGAATTAGTTACAGATATCTGCAGACATGTGATAAGCCACCAGCCACTTACAAGGCTTCTCTGTTAGGTGGTCCTAACTCTAAAATTTAGAGTCCCAATTGTAGGTCACATATCAAATATTTTTGTAAATTGAGAGGTCATTTCTTATGGAGATCCCCAAGTCTCCAAAACAGCCACTCTGAGACAGCACCCCCTTTCAGCTGCCATCCCAGACATGCTTTAAAACACACATCCAAAATAGAGATTGCTCAGATCAATCTATAAGGTAATTTATACTGCAGGTGCTCAAAGCAAAGGGGAGTCCGCACAAAAACAAAACACGGCCTGGCCATTTATGCAAATTGCGTCATTAAGCCCCCTGCCTCATACTTACCTATTTTGAGCTGTAATAGGGATCGGGACGGGGCTTGATGGCGCAAATTGCGTCATCAAGTCCCTCCCTGTCCTTAGCAACACTAGTATACTAGTGTTGCTAGGCAGGGGGGCAGGACTTGAGGCCGTGCTTTCCATGAAGATTTGCAGGCTCTGCCTGGAGAGTCGGCGACCCCGAACTTTCCTCAGGAGGCACCCCTTAAAGCCTCCAAAATAGCTGCTGTGGAACAACACCCCCTCTCAGCTGCTGCTCCCAGACAAGCTCCCAAACAGTATACACACAAAATGGAAGTTGCTCAGATCAATTTACAGGTAAATGCAAACAGGTGCATGAAAGGCAGGGGTAATCTTCTAGCAACAGAAACACAGGAAAGGAAATACCCGAGCAACACTGCCATTACAGTAACTTACTGTATTAATAAATAAATACATAAACAATAAATAATTAAAATAATATGCCGCTGAAAAAAATCCAAGATATCCAAAGCTCCAGCTCCAAATTGCTTCACTTCCCGGTCAGCTTCTACAGTGGTGAAGGCAGACCTGTCCCCTACCTGCTCAAGATCTCTATCTTCTGGCCTGCATAGGGATCCAAACTGTACCCCAGCTTAGATCACTTAGGGACTTAGATCAGGTATCAGCAAATTTGCTCCTGAAGGCTAGAGAGGTGAGAGGGTCTGACACCTTGGAAGGACTTAGGTTATTCTATGACTTCTCAGTGATAGTTATGGAAATTATATATAGTGGAGATTGTATCACCGAATTACTGCAACACTTTGCTCGTACAATATCTCCTACAGATGGGGCTATTCAGTAAAGCTGTTTATTACATATGAAGGCTCCACATGCATAGTGTCCTCTGTGGATGCAGGTGTAAGGCTTCTCAGGGAATGGGATAAGGAGGTGAATCTACCTAGCCCTACTGCCAGTGGCCAGATTCACCCAGAGTAGATGGACGCACAGTGACTTTTGGGGCCAGATTTACTAAGCTGCGGTTTTGCAAAAGTGGAGATGTTGCTCATAGCAACCAATCAGATTCTAGCTCCCACTTTCCTATTACATACTAGAGAATGTCAGCTATAATCTGATTGGTTGCAATGGGCAACATTTCCACTATTCCAATCCTGCAGCTTAGTAAATCTAACCCATGATGTTTAAATCCATCAGATGTTTCATGGTCTTCTTAAGCGATATTGGGCTCTATTTACTATCATTAGCGGTTTTAGCACTAATGATAGCAACCAGGCTTGCTGCAACCGCGAGGGGTATTTATTAATAGTTACCCCTCCAGCGAGGTCCCACGACAGCCAGCGAGCCTTTTGCTGACATCGATGGGATATGGAGTCCCGATGCATGCGCAGTAGATGCCTTTTGAGACTTTGAAAATTTTCAAAAGGCAAAATCACTGCGCATGCGCCGGGATCAGAGCCAGACATGCGCCTAGACAGGTAAGTTTGAAAGCTTCGGTCTTTTATTGTTTTGTATTTTTTTAAGTTTAATATGTTTATTAGATAAATTTAGTTAAAATTCAATGGATTTGAATGGGCTTTTTTTTTGTGAACTGTATTCCAGCGGTCTCCCAACATGTACCCCCCTCTTCCTCCCCCTCATAACAGCTATTAGGGAGAGGAAAAGGGGTTTACATGGGGAGACCTTTGGAATACTTACCCTAACGCCATCTTCAGATGTCGTTCTTTAACGTGTTGGTGCGGATTGTTAAAATCCGGGCTGACACTTAGTAAATACACTTAGCGATCGGGAGGGTTAATGCGATCATCGCCATGGTTTCCATGGTGATGATAGCATTGTAAATAAGGAACAATTCGTTTTCGTATGATAAAGCCCGTTTTCACACGAAATATAGTTTGGATATGTTGGGCATAGATAAATTTCTCTAATTGTCCTCTATAACATATAGACAAATGCTTCTAAAACCCCCTCCCCCCGAGAGTAATTTATTTGCTGCATTTCCCACCCCTGCAGCAAAGGCTGTGGCCCTGTGACAAAGGCTATTTCAGTTGCCCCCTTTCTTCTCCCCTAGGAGACAACTTATTCCTAGTCTACAGACACACTTTGCTGTCCAGCCTTCCCTTCTATCTTCATATATAATTAAGGTTTGGTGTTATCATAGATAATTTTGTTATATACTGCTATAATTGGTATATAAGATCAATGGGCCTGATCCAGACCTACGCTCGGGTGCATTTTTACGATGGTCGTAAGCATAAAAACGGCCATGCGCGGGGCAGATGTTACGCTCGGAACTTCTGAGCATATGGGCCTTGAGCGTGACAGCCTCGTAACAACGCTCGAGGGGGCGTGACTGCCATACGAAATTCGTAATTACACACTGAGGGCGGGGTGAGGCATTTAAATTGTACAGTATGGGCTTGCTAAGCGTCGTAACTACGCAATGATCACAAAAGTTAGGGTAGGGTTTGCTGGGTGTAAGAAGGCAAAACTAAGTACAACCAAGGGGAGTGTCTAGGGGAGTGCATCGTAGGCACGCTGGCGTAAATACGCTACGCACATGAGCGTTTCATGTGTGTAGGTCTGGATCAGGCCCAATGTCTCCTTTCCTCTTATGTTACCCTTTCCCCTTTGTTCTGTTTGGTGTGACCCTTGATATATAATATGTGCCCCTTTTTTCTGTACCTCTTAAATTGAAAATAACTCATTAAAAACTATTAATGGGAAAAATATAACAAAGAATTAAGATCAGCTTTAATGAGTGTTTTTAAAAGAACTGCAACATTAGTGGAATATAATGAAATCAGTAGATTGCGAGTTCTACTGTTATAGTAAATAGAAAAGTCAGGGTGGTATGAACTATAATTAAGTGGAGAAGTGTAGTTTTGAAGAACTGTTTCCATTATATGCTACCAGGAACAGAGAAAGTAGTGAGTTAAAGCAAAGAAACACATTTTTTAAGATGTAAGATAAACTTTCACCATTTTAAAATATTTGGCTTAAATATTGTGTCTGTCAGCATAAACGATTTGATTTCAGAACTGATTAGTGACAGCGTCTTGCAGGTTGCAGAACATATTCTGACAGTTTAACGCAAATTAGAACCAGAAAGTAATAGTCATTTATAATATCACAATATACCTAAAACTAACAAGAAACACAAAAATCTGCAGCATTAACAAATAACTTTTCAGTACTTTTGCTGATTTCTTGTCAAGTCATTTCCTTACAGTGAATTATATTTTGTGCTCTGTACCTAATTACATACTGCTTCACTGTCTCAAATCCTTAAAGGTCACCATCTACTATAAACAGTGAGGGCAGCCATTTTGTGGCATGAAGTCTATTCATTTACCAGGAATATTAGTCAGTAACTGCCTGCCAGTGGAGGGGTGTCAACATGAATAATGGCAATTTTTTGTCCCTGGCCCCCACACAAATTTCATTACATACAACATATCTGCATTGCTTTGCATGCCCAAGTTAAACAATAAATATTATTTTTCACTCCTGCATAAAGTATTGTAATTTTAATTTATTTTTACATCTATCTGAACAGGTTGTAATCATATTTCCGACGGTAAAAATACCGACGATAAAAATACCTCCACGAGGGTACCGGCGGTGAAAATACCGACACCACAGAAATACCGGCGATGAAAATCCCGACACCAAAACAATACCGACGATAAAAATCCCGACACCAAAAATATACCGGCGAAAAAAATTACCGGCCCCTAAAAAATACCGACATAAAAAAAATACCGGCACCCAAAAAATACCGACGCATAAAAAATACCGGCAAAAAAAAAATACCGGCAATTTAAAAACCCTCCCGCTAAGCAGTACCCCACAATAAATACTTACAGTTATAATCCCGACTCCCATGACGTCTGGTCAGGTCCTGATGTTTAGCATCGCGCCAACAGACCTTCTACATGCAAATAGCAAAGTGCATATAGAAGGTCTGGGCGCCTGCAAAACATCAGAGCCGGAATAGACGGCATATAGAAGGTCTTCACGCTATGCAAAACATCAGAGCCGGAATAGACGGCATATAGAAGGTCTTCACGCTATGCAAAACATCAGAGCCGGAATAGACGGCATATAGAAGGTCTTCACGCTATGCAAAACATCAGAGCCGGAATAGACGGCATATAGAAGGTCTTCACGCTATGCAAAACATCAGAGCCGGAATAGACGGCATATAGAAGGTCTTCACGCTATGCAAAACATCAGAGCCGGAATAGACGCCATGTAGAAGGTCTGGGCGCTATGGTAAACATCAGAGAAGGAATAGACGCCTTGTCTGATGTTTAGCATAGCGCCAACACCACCTACATGGCATCTATTCAGGCTCTAATGTTTAGCATCGCACAAAGACTCTTCTACATGCACATAGTAAAGTGCATGTAGAAGGTCTTTGCGCCT
>WWET01001841.1:228928-241620 GCA_011038615.1 Limnodynastes dumerilii | reverse complement strand
TATATATATACCCAACATTTACCTTTAGAAGAGAGAAGCTGAGAGAAGCAGTTCTTTAACAGGGATCATGTCTTCTGTGTGCAGCAGGGGTGGATTGGTAGTAGGGCCTAATGAGACCACCTGGAGGCCGCCTCATCAACAAATGTAATTTTCTATTTTTTTTGTGACAGCAGATTAGCAGCAGCTGTGTGTCCCATTCACTGGCCCAGTGCATTGCAGGACCTGTACTATGGTTACCACCTTTTCAACAAGAAATTCCTGGAAGCAGACCACCTCCCTCAGAAAAAAACCTTGGATATGACACATTTATTTTTGCTGTTTGAATTTTTTTTTCTTTTCTTTACTATATATACAGTCCTACATATAAAATACATATATTCTACCGACACATTACCCCCGCCTGTGCCAACATACTATAACCACATTCCTCCCCCAAGGTGCCCACATACCATAACCACACATTACTCCCTCCCCCCTCACATACTATAACCACATTCGGACTTCGGATGCTGGTCTCAATTACTACATGCGTAGTAGCTATTATCGGTAAATTAAGGACATATGTGCAATACATCCGGGGTTGAGAATCCGGCCCACTGTCTGTAGAAAAATAACATCCATTCATAAGTTCTTCCTAACAACCTTATACGTTTTGCAATAACAGAGACAAGACTCACATAATCAGACACTGCCTCACCTGTTGCACTTTCACGTGTAGGACACCACTTTACTCATGCCTAAAGGCCCAGAGACAAAATGGGGAGGTAGGGTTTACTACATGCACATTAACAGTTCTACCCAATGGGCCTGATCCAGACCTACGCTCCTGTGCGTAGCGTATTAACGCCGAACGTAGCACCGATGCACGGCAATAGGCACTCCCCTTGCTCGTACCTAGTTTAGCATCCATACGCTTGGCAAGCCCTACCCTAACTTTTGTGTTCGTACCTGCAGCCGTGCATACGTTCAATGTATATTAACGACGCTTAGCAGGCCCGTACTGTACAATTTAAATGACTCACCCTGCCCTCCGTGCATGGTTACGGCTTTCGTATGGCAGACACTCCCCCAATGATCGGTAATACGAAGCGGTTACGATTAAGCCCCATATGCAAAGATTTTCAGACCGTAACATGAGCGTATCATCTGCCCCACGCATGTGCAGTAAGTACAAATGCCCGTTTTTACGTATACGACCGCCGTATACCTGTACACGAGCGTAGGTCTGGATCAGGCCCAATGTCTCTTAACTTACTTTCATATAATTTGAAGCAGTGCCCAAATTGGACGGGTATGCGGCGGTAAGGCATACCGGCACTTCTAAAGCACTGACTGTGAGACAGCTCTGAGTAAGAATACAGCTGCTCATAGAATTGTAAGATTCCATGAGTTGCTGTATTTTTACTCAGAGCGGTCTCACAGAAGACCGCTGAAAGAACACTGCCGCCTGTTGACAGAGCCGCAGCTCTGGAGAGTAGACGCAAGCATGACCTAAGGTCATGTGAGCATCTTTAGATTGCGGAGCACGCGCCGCGGGGGAGAGAGCCAGAAGACACAGGAAAGGTAAGTTTATTAGTACGTTTAGAAAGTAGTTTGGGAATGGGAATTTGTAATGGGGGATTGGGAAACTGGACTGGAAAAGGGCAATAGGGCTAAATGGACACACATAGAAGGGCAATCATTCTGGTTGAACACAGAAGGAGGAGCAATAAGGCTGGGTGGAAACAACTAAGGTGGGGAGCAATAAGGCTGGCTGGACACAGGAGGGGCAATAAGGCTGGGTGGACACTCATAAAGAGGGGGCTATAAGACTGGCTGGACACAGAGGGGGTAATAAGACTGGGTAAAGTGAAGGAGAGGGCAATAATGCTGACTGCACACCAAGTGGGGGGGTAATAAGGTTGTCTGGATACAAGAGGGGCAATAAGGCTGGGCAAACTGAAGGGGGACACAGTCTGGACACAATATGGCTGGGTGGTCACTCATAAAGAGGGTCTATAAGATTGGATGAACATAGAGAGGGGACAATAAGACTGGACAAACAAGGAAGGGACAATAATGCTGACTGGACATAAAGAGGGGGCAATAAGGCTGGCTGGGCACACAAAAGGAGGGGTAATAAGGTTGGAAGGGCAAACAAAAGGAGGGGACAATAAGACTGACTAGACACAAATAAAAAAGGGGGCAATATGGCTGACTGGACCCAGGAGTAGGGGCAATAAGGCTGGGTCTACACAGAGGGGGCAATAAGACTGGGTAAAGTGAAGGAGGGGGCAATAAGGCTGACTGCCCACAAAGTGGGGGGTAATAAGGCTGTCTGGACACAAGAGGGGCAATAAGGCTGGGCAAACTGAAGGGGGGACAAAGTCTGGACACAAGGGGACAATATGGCTGGGTGGTCACTCATAAAGAGGGTCTATAAGATTGGATGAACATAGAGAGGGGACAATAAGACTGGACAAACAAGGAAGGGACAATAATGCTGACTGGACACAAAGAGGGGGCAATAAGGTTGGCTGGGCACACAAAAGGAGGGGTAATAAGGTTGGAAGGACAAACAGAAGGAAGGGACAATAAGGCTGACTAGACACAAATAAAGATGGGGGCAATATGGTTGACTCGACAAAGAAGGAGGGGCAATAAGGCTGACTGGGCATACAAAAGGAGGGGCAATAATGCTGGTTGGACAAACAAACAGAAGGAGAGATAATAACGGTGACTGGACACAAATAAATAGGGAACAATAAGGCTGGCTGGACAAAGAAGGAGGGGGCAAGAAAGCTGGCTGTGCACACAAAATAAAGGGCAATAATGCTGGTTGTACAAAGAGAAGGAGGGGACAGTAAGGCTCACACGTCCCTAGAAATGGCCCTGTGGGGGAGCTATCACTGTTTTTCCCTAGAGATCATTTAATTAAACATGAAGCGTTCAGTGTAGAAATCATGACCCATATGACATGGCACATCTGGTGCTGAAATTTCAATACCCCAACTTCTAAATTTCCACCTCGAGCACTAATTTGAAGCCTATGTTCTATGGTTTTCCAAACCATTCCCTCTGTGTGTTGCTGTGATCTATCCCCCTCCCTGTCCTAATGGATCATAAGAACTATTTCTACAGCATTTCTTATCCTCAGATTTTAAAATCCCTATTAATAATCTTTCATGTCCTAATGGCTCTAAGCTTTTCTTTCCAACCTCATCATTTGGCCTCTCCCAGTAAAGTGATTCTTTTAATCATCAGGGTGGCAACTGTATTCATCTTGTTTTCTGTAAACAATGCTCAGTCTCTGATCTAAATAATGCACAGCGTCCTTTCTCTGACCATAATCTGCAAACTTTACTCCACTAATTCTACCTCTATGCAGTATAATTCTACAAAACCTTCTCATAGTCATAGAAATCTTAACATTGTTAATATTAAACAACTTTCTAAATCTGTCAAACAACTTCAGCCTCACGCTTCTTCGCAGTATCTGACCTTAACCAATTCCCTTGATCATGTTGCTCCAGCTACTGCACACATACTACAACAATTTCAGTGTCAGCTATGGCACACTAAGGATACATAAAACCTTAATAAACTCTACCCCAAAGCAAAACATCATTGGCACAAATCTCATTCTCCCAATGACTTCTTAATTTACATGAACACTACCACACTTATCGAATTGCTATGGACAAATGCCAAACAAGTCTACTTTACTTCTCTTATTTCAACCCAGATATCTAACACCAAGTGCACTTTTCACTTATTTAATTCTCTGCTGAACACTTCTGTAGAAAATCCTACAGCATCCTTTACTGTTTCGTACTTTTGTGGGATGCAGAGAGCGCCGCCAGTCTGTGGCCGACGCTCAACTTCTCTGCGGCGCCCCAGCGGGTCTGAAAGGATTCGCCGGGGACCAATGGGGAAGCGGGATGTCTCTGTGTGTCGTCACCGTCACCGCTGGCCAGGATTGGCCAGTGGTGGCGGACCTGAAAAGAAACCCAGCGGCGGGTCAATTAGCCGTGTCACCATCTCTATAAGAGCAGCTGGGGCCGGAGCATCAGCAGTTCGTCGTCGACCGAGGAAGAAGCAGGACCAGGATATTGCTGGAAGCCAGAAGAGGCTAGGCTCCCATTGAGGAAGATCAGCTGGAAGCCCCGAGGCTGCAGGGAGAAAAACCGCGGGCAGAAGATTCATGCAGGCGTGTTACTCAGGGGCCTGCAAAAGAGCTTTTCAGCCCCTGGGTTGCAGGCAGAGGAATAAGGAGGAGGCTTCCTTCTACTCCTGTACAGGGGTCTACGGCCCTTGTTAGGGCTGTGACCAAAACCTTCCCCTCCCTCGGCTGTTGAGGTAGTAGGTAAAAGTATCAGCCCCTGGGCAACGAGCTGGACCCCCCTTTCACCCCACTGGGCCACCAGGGAGTTAAGATCCCCTAACCCAACTGGACCCCCCTTTCACCCCACTGGACCCCCCCTAAAGAGTTAAGCCCTGCCCAACCTTGTTTGGTCTGCTTTGATCACCACCACCCCTCCTGGGCAACAAGCACAGGCCCTGCCAGCCCCATACCCCTGCACATGCCCCTGGGCAGCGAGCACCGGCCCTACCGTACTCGCACCCTGGCCCTGCACCCTAGCCTGCACCTGTTGCCCATACCTTGACCTTGCATCCTCTGTCTAATATTCTTGACCCTGGGCACCTCGAGCCCTGTATTTTGACCCTGAGTCCCCCCATTCTACGGTCCCTAGGCAACGAGCGCTAGAACCTTGGTGCCCCGGGTATATTACCCTTGACGATAGGGGTAAGTTGCCATTCCTCATCCTTTCCCACCTATCCCTACACCAGGGCTGTTTTGTCCACTGAAGCCTGTCTCCTACGCCCTAGCTTAACAGCCCTCCTGTTGGCCTGTGCTGTGGTGTGCACCCAGGTGTGGACTAGATCTGGAGCTACACCTCCATTGTGAGATCCCTGCTGTTTGTAATAGTCAAGAGCGCCTGGCGAATTCTGTTAAGTACTATTGATAGCTATAGTTGTAATAGTTTAGTCCCTCCGTTGAGCTACTGGTTGGCAAGTGTGGGTAGTCCCCAGTTAGGATAGCAGCACTAGGCCTGTGAGAGTAGTGACTGTAGGCCAGGTTAACCGTGTTTTCCTGCAGGGAGAGGAGGTATGTGGAGGAGATATAGTGCATACGGTGAGTACTGTTTAGAAATACCACTGTTGTTTGGCCCCCACCCAGGTGGGTAAGGTGGACCCTCTCGCTACAGTTTGGCATGGAGTGGACTACGCTCAGCCCCGCGTTCCTGGCCAGAGTAACCGAGCTACTCTCCAGCCACTCTCGAGCTACTCTCCAGGGAGTGAAGTCACGCACTTCCCCTCAGTGAGGCGCTCAAACATTCCCCCTCTCTCTCATCCTCTCTTCTCTGCCCTCTATTTGAATCTTCGCATTTCGGCTCTGTCTAATTCTTATTTCTTCCTAGAAAGACTGGTGTTCAGCAAACCCTAAGAAAAGGTGAACTGAGGTGCAACTGTCTGGAGTTCTCCAGGAACAGGTAGGATTGACGGGTAGGGAGGGTCAGTTTGTGTTTTAGGGTATTTGTTACATTTGACGTAGTCGGCAGGATACTATGGCAGATGAAGCACAGGCGGCTGCGCCCGTACAATTGGGGGAAGTGTTAGCATACCTGCCAAAATACGACAGGAACAACATGATGTTGGCTGATTGGCAGGAGAGGCTGGAAGGGACAATCCGTCTTTATCAAGTGGCAGAAACCCTGCAAGCGGAATTGGCTTTACACACCCTGGAAGGGGAAGCCAGGAGGACAGTACTGTTGACAGCGGGGGGACAGAGATCAAACTTGAAGGACATTTGCGTGCTTCTAAAGGAGGTCTACAGAGGCACTTCTTCCCTGAGGATGCTCAAGCAACGTTTATTCACCTGAGTCCAACGAGAGGAAGAGACAATTCCGCAGTTTGCGAATGTGCTCCAGGAGTTGCTACACGAGGTTCAAAATCGGAAGGTGAACGCCTTAGGGGAGCCGGACCTGACCCTGTGAGATCAGTTTATTATGGGGTTGTTCAATGTTCCCCTACGTCATATTCTTCAGTATCGGACCACCGCGGACCCAGCATTGACGTTTTGACAGGTTCTGATGAGCGCTGTCGCCCGAGACAGGGATGATAACTTTGGCCCGTATGCCATTTCCTCGCAACAGGCTAAACAAGTCATGAAAGAGCCGGTGAGTGCAGTGAGTCTGCTGGAGGGCTGTATGCAGGATTTGAAAGACGTCCTGCAGATGATGTATGAAGATATGACCCAATTGTGTCAAGAAGTGCAGCAGCTGAAGGTAGACCGGAATGCTGAAGATTCGGGTAGGAGAGGAGAGTGGGATGGAGCGAGAAGCCGAGGAGGGTGAGGTCCAGGACCCAGAACTGGGGAAGGACCGCGCTGTTGGAACTGCAGACGACTTGGACATTTGGCTCGGAACTGCCCCGAGGCCAGGACTGGCGAGGGGCAACCTTTAAACTAACTTCCCTCGTGGTCAAGGGGCCACCCGTGGGGGAGGAGGAGGAGGGTGGAAGTGTAAACGAGTTAATTGGAGAGTGCCCTGTGAATATGGCAACGCTCGATGGAGTGAGTCAACATTGCCTTTTGGATACTGGTTTACAGGTTACCACCATGACAGAGGACTGCTTTCAGAGGAGTTATCCACACCTTTGGGCTCAGAAGAACAGGACCTGGGTGAGACTTACTGCCGCAAACAATCTCCCCATCCCAGTAGTGGGGGTGGTTTGGATGGAGGTGGAGTTGTATGGCCAGGCATTGGGGAAGAAGGGCATCATCATCGTGGCTTGCCAGGAGCTGCAACACGGCTCAGTGATTATTGGCATGAACATCTTGCGTGATCTGGACCAGGTCCTGGCTCATCAGAAGGGTCCAAGGTATTGGAGAAAATTAGGTGTACAAAGACCCGTACAACAGGCCCTGCTGCAAGCCACCAAGATGCGGGAAGGATAGATAGACGGAGAACCTTGAAGGCTGACCATCGACAGCCGCTGGAACTTCTACCACAACAGGAGGTAATACTGGATCTAGAGGTACGGACCCATTAGAAGCTGGAAGGCTTGGAAGTTCTGGTGGAACCCCTTGATCAGGTTGCGGGAGAAGGGGAGTTTTTGGTAGCACGTACCTTAGGGGTCGTAGGAAAAAGACAAGTTCCCGTGCAGATCTGTAACCTAGGGGGACAGAAACATCTGATCAAATCCGGAACATCAATTGCGCAAGTTTTGGCAGTACAAGAAGACAGTGTCACCAGTCAGCAGAAAGTAGCAAGGGCACCATGGGTGATGGAGGTGCAGGTGGTTGAGGAGGAATTACCTTCTCCCTCTTGGAATGGAAAACGCATCTTGGAAAAGCTGGATGTCGACTTACACGAACATGGCCCTGAAGTGACAGCCAGGTTACAGGAAATGCTTTAGAGGCGGCAACGCGCGTTCTCTCGGAGCAAGAAGATTTTGGACTGACGGGAGAGCTAGCCCACCAGATCCCCACTGGAGATGCAGGCAGATACCACCAAAGCTGTATCAGGAGGTAAAAGGCATGTTACGACAAATGTTGGATTATTAAGTGATACAGGAAAGCAAGCATCCATGGGCCTCCCCCATCGTGTTGGTGAAGAAGAAGGACGGGTCCCTGAGGTTCTTTGTGGATTATAGGCGTTTGAACAGCTACATTGTGCGGGATCCGTACCCCTTGCCACACATTGAAGAATCGTTGGTGGCCTTGGGGACCAAACTGAACTGAGCGACCAAACTGAGGGCGTTTTTAGGTCTGGTAAGTTACTACAGGAGGTTTGTCCGGGGAATTGCTGCTGTGGCAGGACCACTGCAGTCTCGCTTACAAGGCTTCTCCACTGAAGTAAAACATCAGCTTCTGGCTTAGGGAGATGAATAGGAGGCTGCGTTCATCCATCTAAAAGAAGCCCTCACCCAGGCTCCAGTGCTATTATATGCTGACTTTGAGAAACCGTTCCTGGTATATATTGATGGGAGTCAACAGGGGCTGGGAGCAGTGCTCGCCAAGTACAAGATGGACAAGAGAGAGTGATCGCATTTGCCAGCCAAAGTCTTCAAGACACCGAGCGAAATCAGGACTACAGCTCCTTTAAGCTGGAACTACTGGCGGTGGTGTGATCGGTGACCGAAAAATTTTCAGAATACCTCACAGCAACAGACTTTGAAATTGTTACAGACAACAACCCCCTGGCCCACCTGGATACCGCAAAACAGGGTGTGTTAGAACAACGATGGGTGGCCAGGTTTGCAAAATTCTCCTACCGAATCAGGTATCACCCTGGAAGGCTAAATCAGAATGTGAATACCCTCTCATGGTCCCTGTGCAAAAGCCTGTTGGATCCGGAGATGAAGAATGCGAGGGGTTGGAGATACCGGACTTTACCAAATTTCCACGTATGGCAGAGGTGGTATTGGTAATCCAAATGAGTACTACCCTTCTGGACACCACAATGGCGGAGTGAATCGTGGAATAGAACAAGGATCCCAGCTTGCAGTTATAGCGAAGATGGAAGCGAGAACAACACTGGCCATCAAGTGTGGAGAAGAGTCACCTCACCAAGGCAGGGCACAAGGTGTTACGCAGTTGGAACCGGCTGTCCTTACAGGAGGGACTGCTGGTTCGGGAGACTCACCTGCAACAAGAGTTTCAAACGGTCAAACAGGTGATAGTTCCAGAGGCCCTAGTTCAACAACTAGTATAGGATGCCCATGAAGAAGGTGCCCATTTGGGACCGTGAAGACCTATCAGTGGCTGCGTCGGCAGTATTTCACGCCCGGACTACAACAGATCACAGAAGAAGTGTGTCATAGGTGCACCCAATGCAGTGTAATAAAACCAGTGGAAGAACATTCCCAACCTCTTGTGATAAAGACCAGTCGGCCCTTGAAATTATTGATGATAGATTACGTGTTGATTGGGGAATCCGTAAGTGGGCATCGCTATGCATTGGTGATGACCGATCATTTTACCAGATTCACAGTGGTGGAACCCACCCGCAAAAAGACCGTGGAGAGTGCAGCAGAAGCCATTGTCAAACAATTTGTGTGGTGTTACGGTTGCCCTGAGCGAATACACTCAGACCAGGGGGCCTGCTTCCAAGGGCGGGTGATGACGGAGCTTTGTAGGATATATGGTGTGAAGAACTCTAGGACGATGCCTTATCACCCACAGGGAAATGGGGCATGCAAGAGATTCAACAGGACTCTGCTGCAGATGTTGAGGACCCTGGAAGAAGAAAGAAAGGCAAGATGGCCAGAGTTCATGTATGACCTGGTGTGGGCCTACAACAATCAAGTACACCATACAACCGGGTTCACATATTTTCTCTTGTTTGGGCGTCCTGAAGTGGAGGCACAGGACCTGTCGCTAAATTCTCCTGGAGGCCAAGGAAGTGACACCCTCCCGAATGGGTGGAAGAACACTGGCGTCGGCTGCAGGTCGTGTGGGAACTTGCTGGGCGACAGTTGGGAGCACAGACAGAACAGCAACCTGCAAAGAAGACACCAAGCCCTCTACGTGTTGGGCAGACAGTATTGGTCTACCGTAGTTGCACACCCTGGCCCAGCACCCACTAGCCTGCACCTGTTGCCCATACTTTGGCCTTGCATCCTCTGTCTGATATTTTTGGCCCTGGGCACCGCAAGCCTTGTATTTTGACCCTGAGCCCTGCACCCTTTGGTATATTACCCTTGACGATAGGGGTAAGCTGCCATTCCTCCTCCTATCCCACCTATCCCTACACCAGGACTGTTTTGTCCACTGAAGCCTGTCTCCTCCGCCCTAGCTTAACAGCCCTCCCGTTGGCCTGTGGTGTGGAGTGCACCCAGGTGCGGACAAGTTCTGGAGCTACACCTCCATTGTGAGATCCCTGCTGTTTGTAATATTTAGGAGCACCTGGTGAATTCTGTTAAGTACTATTGATAGTTATAGTTGTAATAGTTTAGTCCCTCCGTTGAGGTACTGGTTGGTGAGTGGCGGTAGTCCCCCGTTAGGATAGTGGCACTAGGCCTGTGAGAGTAGTGTTTGTAGGCCAGGTTAACTGTGTTTTCCTGCAGGAAGAGGAGGTGTGTGGAGGAGATACAGCGCATACGGTGAGTACTGTTTAGCAATACCACTGTTGTTTGGCCCCCACCCAGGTGGGTAAGGTGGACTCTCTCGCATAGACTCTCTCTCTGGCGTGGAGTGGAATATGCTCAGCCCTGCGTTCCTGGCCAGTGTAACTGAGCTACCCTCCAGCCAGGGGGTGAAGTAGGGTGACCAACCATCCCGGTTTGCCCAGAACTGTCCAGGTTTTCACTCTTAAATCCCGCGTCCCGGCCAAACCCTTCACTGTTGTTTGGCCCCCACCCAGGTGGGTAAGGTGGACTCTCTCGCATAGACTCTCTCTCTGGCGTGGAGTGGAATATGCTCAGCCCCGCATTCCTGGCCAGTGTAACTGAGCTACCCTTCAGCCAGGGGGTGAAGTAGGGTGACCAACCATTCCGGTTTGCCCAGAACTGTCCAGGTTTTCACTCTTAAATCCCGCGTCCTGGCCAAACCCTTCCCAGGACGCGAAAGTCCCGGTTTTAGGTGACTCCCAGGAGAGCAACCCTTTCTCCCACGAACAAGATCTGTAAAAAAGAAAAAACCCTTTGCGCGGGTTGCGGGAGGACGCAACAGAGGACGTGAAGATAGGACGTGCCTTCTAAAAGACGCCAGCCATTGCGGAGCTAGCAGGGTACATCAGGGTGAGGTGGCTTCAGAAGACCGCTGCGGAGAAGGAAGGAAAGAAAGAAAGAGAAAAAGGTAAGTATAAGTACAGTGGCTGAAGAAATATGCTGGAAATGGGGGCTGGAATAATATGCTTGGAGAAATTGAAGTGGGCTGGAATAATATGCTTGGAGAAATTGAAAGGGGCTGGAATAATATGCTTGGAGAAATTGAAGGGGGCTGACACACTATGCTGGGAAATACTGAGTGGAGATGACACACCATGCTGGAGAATACTGAGTGGGGCTGTCTGACACACTATGCTGGGGAATACTAAGTGGGGATGACACATCATGCTGGGGAATACTGAGTGGGGCTGCCTGACACACTATGCTGCGGAATACTGAGTGGGGATGACACACCATGCTGGGGAATACTGAGTGGGGCTGACATACCATGCTGGGGAATACTGAGTGGGGATGACACATTATGCTGGGGAATATTGAGTGGGATGACACACCATGCTGGGGAATACTGAGTGGGGCTGCCCGACACACTATGCTGGGGAATACTAAGTGGGGATGACACATCGGGCCTGATCCTGAACACGCCCACGGCAGGCATAAGCGTAAGATCGGCTTTTTATCGTGGATCGGGCGTCCGTAGCAGCGCCGTAGGGACGCTGGAGGGGACGTCCCCCAGCGTCCCTACGTTCAGGTTAGTGTAGGTGGGCGGGGCCACCATGGTGGGGAATACTTAGTGGGGCTGCCTGACACACTATGCTGGGGAATACTGAGTGGGGATGACACACCATGCTGGGAAATACTGAGTTGGGATTGACACACCATGCTGGGGAATACTGAGTGGGGATGACACACCAGAATTGCTGATCATCAGTATTCCAAAGGTGCTGCAGCAGCGCTTGCAACAGCCGGCAGCATAAGCCGCTTATTGCATGTAATACTGCCGACGGTACTGTTTACATGGTGTTACCATGGGTTAACATTAATCTTGAATATGTATCTTGTGAGCTAATTATCTGATATTGCTATGTAGATTGCAAGCGCTGCTGCAGCACCTTTGGAATAGCAATTGTGATTAGCAACTCTCTGTCTCCCTCTAATACTATATTCCCTGTAATTCTTATTGTTGCATAATTCTATTTCACTGGCCCTGCAATTTAACAACACAGTAATGATGATTATACTAATGAACTGCGCTTCCTCTCAGCTGCGGTTCTAATACCACTCGAGGTATACACCTCCTATACCTCCAACTTAAATGATAAAAATGTAGTGGGGTATTAGTATCCACGCTTAAGACCACTGTACCTTCCCTTGGATTCCCCAAAGTTCTGTATTAATGTCCAGAAATAGTCTCTGATAGGCCCCTCTACAACTTCTAGTCCTATATCTTTGTCTTTTAATCTCTTTTCATCTTCTTTTCTCAGGTACTTCGTTCCTCCAGAAAAAGCAGAAAAGAAAAAACCTTGTGTGACAACATTTCAAGCCAGGTGAGTACCATTTTGCAAAAAATGCCTTCTCACATATCATCTATCTTGCTTCTTTGCCTTATAATAGTATCTTTCCCTCATGCTTTCCTTCAGATCGTGCTCTCTCTTTCTCTGCAAATTATATGTCTCGATCTTTAGATAATTTCTCTCCCCATTCTTTCCTTAGGATACCACCCTCTTTCACTCTCCATGCACCGAAAGAAAAGGAGAATCCTTGTGTAATACCTCACAAGTAAGTGCAAGCCTCGCAATAGGTACTACTTACACTCTTTGGGGCTGATTCAGAGATGCGATTGCGAAAAGATCGCAAATATACGCATCTAATGTTAAGATCTTAGCAGGTTCCAGCCCACTGCATAAAGAGTCACTCCCCTTGCAAACAGCGGTGGATCTTAAACTTAGCCTTGCATTGACTAGCCCTAGCGCTGGCAG
>WWET01001841.1:208155-218261 GCA_011038615.1 Limnodynastes dumerilii | reverse complement strand
CATACCAAGAAAGGCTAGAGGAATTAAACATGTATAGCTTGGAGCAGAGAAGGGAGAGGGGGGACATGATTGCAGCTTTCAAATACATCAAGGGTTGTGACCAGCTAGAGGAGGGGACCATTTTTCAAAAGAAAAGGTGTAATAGAACACGAGGGCATGAATATAAACTGGAGGGTGGTAGATTCAAAGGAAATGTGCGGAAAAATTACTTCACTGAAAGGGTGATAGATAAGTGGAATATTCTTCCATCTGAGGTGGTTGAGGCCAATACAGTAGAGCAATTTAAACATGCTTGGGATAAATATAAGGGTATCCTAAATTGTAAACCAAATTGAGGGTAAATAGGGTCTAGGGTCAGTATAGTTTTCAATAAACAAATGGGCAGACTAGATGGGCCATGTGGCTTTTATCTGCCGTCACTTTCTATGTTTCTATGTTTCTATGATTCTGTTATTTTTTGTACACCTATTCCACTAATAAGCATGTTTTCTCACAGTAAGCTCTCTTAGCATGTCAGAACCCAAAAGTCATTAACAAAATCAGTTCGGATCCAAGGGACGGATCCTCAACTACAGCTGTCTTTCACACACGGTCGTAATTTGCCGATAGGTAGCTACTACGCATCCGTAGTAACTATTGTACGTAATCTGCGTATCGTTTCGTTATGTATATTGCGTATATTTGGTCTTTATGACCAAATTACGGCCGTGTGTGGAAGACGGCCGTAGTTGAGGATCCGACCCCAAATTACTATCAGTAGTAAAATTGGAAACAATTTACTTGGGACACCCTGCAGGTGAATTTACATGTTGTGCACCATGGAAATATACATAGCAATGTAGAACAAGAAAATTGTTAAGGCAAAATTGAATAGGAAGAATTGGTTTCCATAAATATGCCAAATCCATGCAGTATTTATTATGCAACTGGAAATATATCCATTTTAATACTGCAGTATTAATGCTTTAAGTAATTGTTATGCTAATAACAATTGCATTCTCAGAAGAAAATAGTGTGCTAGGAATAATGGACCAGATTTTGAATAAAGTGAAGTAGGCATTTACCAATCTTTAGGAATGGAAAACACCCCCTTTTGGTACTGCAGCATGGGCCTGGTAGTTAATCTTTGGGAGGAGAGATGTTTTTTTGGGAGCTCTGTGGGGGGAGAGATGGATATATATAGTACAATAAGCCCTGGCTTCAGCTCTTGCGTACAATCCATATTTCCTCATCACCCCATTTTACATTGAAACCTTGTGGAAATTTTAAGGTAAGGTCCCGGACGCATAACTCCGTATGAGCAAGAGGAGTGGCCTCCCTTTGCCTGTATTGAATTTACAATGCAGTGGTTATCCATTAGTATGGATCCGGTCCATGCCATTTAGAGAATAATATGCACAGTGCTTCCTTCTGCTCTCATTGCACGCTCCCCATTATGCTACAGCCTATTATGCTACACTGTAGATGCTACATTTTATGGGTCACAGGGTAACCCATAAAGAGACAATTATGATGTGTCATGCTTCACACACAGTCATTAGATGGTATGCACTGGCGCGGTGCCTAACTACTAACCAGTGTCGAATTCAAATCAAATCATAAAACAATATATAACTATTAAAATCTAACTCAGTATAATCTGTGTGTGTGGTTAAGAACAAAGGATCTCTAAGAGCGGGAAAACGCATGCATTCACATGCATTTTAATCTTATGATTCTGCTTGATAATAAATAGGTTTTTGTTTATGTTTTTATGTGGACGCAATGTATGTTTAATAAATAAAATATGGTTCAAGTTACTAAAGCTTTATTTTGTCCACAGAAGGAGCCAATCAGCAATAATCCATCAATCATCGCCAGAATGTTATCATATTGTCATGTTTAGACTTGTAGTGTAGCATCTTATGTTGTATTAGTGTTGCTATATTTTAATAAAAGATTGCATATAGCGTACGCAAGATATAGACATAGATAATATATAATATTAAATGTGTATGTTTAGTTAGGTAAAATTACCCTGCTAGCTAGGCTAGAAACACCTGTATATTATGCTGATTAACCTCCGTACATGAGACAATGAAATTACAAGGATCCAATGAAGACAAAGGAAGTTGTGATGACCAGAAGGAATTCACCAATCAAGATGCAGAAGACCTCTCTTTGATCATGATTGCTAAAAGGACCATGCTCTGGCTCTGAAGGCAGGAGCTTTTGTAGTAAATCTTGCGTTAGTACTAACAGCGCTGGCTGTTGGTGTGAGCAGTACTTTTGGTTAACCCTTTCCCATTTGGATTAAAACTTTTGTGGGTTGAACTGCATTTGTGATTGGATTGATCTGAAATTATTTCAGGTGTGCGCGTCACTGCATTGTGCAGGGATTCCACACCAAGTTTTCACCAGAGCAGCAGATGGTGAAGATGGTGAAGATGGGCTTGACTGCAAGCCAGAAGTAGGTTGTGGCCCTATGGCTTGTGCTGGGGTCTGGGAGCATCGGACTAAGAACAAGGTGCAGAATAAATGCAAGTTGGTGAAATAATTGTGCAATGTAAAGATTTCCAAAAATCCAGGAGTTTGATGGAGGAACAGGGCACAAAGATAACCAAACTTCAACAAAGCACAAAGGTCAAGGCAGTCAGAGAAAACTTGTGCCAGCAGGATTTTACCTGTTACTCTGAAGAAGGATGTTTATATATACACTAAGGACTGAAACTATATGAGGAGCTGTAATAAGGACTGAAACTATATGAGAGGGCAGCACTAAGGACTTAAACTATGAGGGGCTGCACTAAGGACTGAAACTATATGAAGGGGCTGCACTAAGGACTTAAACTATATGAGGGGCTGCACTAAGGACTCAAACTATATGAGGGGGCTGCACTAAGGACTCAAACTATATGAGGGGGTTTTATAAGGATTGAAACTATATGAGGGTCTGCACTAAGGACTTAAACTATATGAGGGGGCTGCACTAAGGACTTGAACTAGATGAGGGGCTGCACTAAGGACGGAATCTATTGAGGGGCTGCACTAAGGACGGAATCTATTGAGGGGCTGCACTAAGGACGGAATCTATTGAGGGGCTGCACTAAGGACGGAATCTATTGAGGGGCTGCACTAAGGACGGAATCTATTGAGGGGCTGCACTAAGGACGGAATCTATTGAGGGGCTGCACTAAGGACGGAATCTATTGAGGGGCTGCACTAAGGACGGAATCTATTGAGGGGCTGCACTAAGGACAGAATCTATGTGAGGGGGCTGCACTAAGAACTGAAGCTATATGAGGAGCTACACTAAGTACTGAAACTATATAAGGGGCTACACTAAGTACTGAAACTATATAAGGGGCTACACTAAGTACTGAAACTATATAAGGGGCTACACTAAGTACTGAAACTATATAAGGGGCTACACTAAGTACTGAAACTATATAAGGGGCTACACTAAGTACTGAAACTATATAAGGGGCTACACTAAGTACTGAAACTATATAAGGGGCTACACTAAGTACTGAAACTATATAAGGGGCTACACTAAGTACTGAAACTATATAAGGGGCTACACTAAGTACTGAAACTATATAAGGGGCTACACTAAGTACTGAAACTATATAAGGGGCTACACTAAGTACTGAAACTATATAAGGGGCTACACTAAGTACTGAAACTATATAAGGGGCTACACTAAGTACTGAAACTATATAAGGGGCTACACTAAGTACTGAAACTATATAAGGGGCTACACTAAGTACTGAAACTATATAAGGGGCTACACTAAGTACTGAAACTATATAAGGGGCTACACTAAGTACTGAAACTATATAAGGGGCTACACTAAGTACTGAAACTATATAAGGGGCTACACTAAGTACTGAAACTATATAAGGGGCTACACTAAGTACTGAAACTATATAAGGGGCTACACTAAGTACTGAAACTATATAAGGGGCTACACTAAGTACTGAAACTATATAAGGGGCTACACTAAGTACTGAAACTATATAAGGGGCTACACTAAGTACTGAAACTATATAAGGGGCTACACTAAGTACTGAAACTATATAAGGGGCTACACTAAGTACTGAAACTATATAAGGGGCTACACTAAGTACTGAAACTATATAAGGGGCTACACTAAGTACTGAAACTATATAAGGGGCTACACTAAGTACTGAAACTATATAAGGGGCTACACTAAGTACTGAAACTATATAAGGGGCTACACTAAGTACTGAAACTATATAAGGGGCTACACTAAGTACTGAAACTATATAAGGGGCTACACTAAGTACTGAAACTATATAAGGGGCTACACTAAGTACTGAAACTATATAAGGGGCTACACTAAGTACTGAAACTATATAAGGGGCTACACTAAGTACTGAAACTATATAAGGGGCTACACTAAGTACTGAAACTATATAAGGGGCTACACTAAGTACTGAAACTATATAAGGGGCTACACTAAGTACTGAAACTATATAAGGGGCTACACTAAGTACTGAAACTATATAAGGGGCTACACTAAGTACTGAAACTATATAAGGGGCTACACTAAGTACTGAAACTATATAAGGGGCTACACTAAGTACTGAAACTATATAAGGGGCTACACTAAGTACTGAAACTATATAAGGGGCTACACTAAGTACTGAAACTATATAAGGGGCTACACTAAGTACTGAAACTATATAAGGGGCTACACTAAGTACTGAAACTATATAAGGGGCTACACTAAGTACTGAAACTATATAAGGGGCTACACTAAGTACTGAAACTATATAAGGGGCTACACTAAGTACTGAAACTATATAAGGGGCTACACTAAGTACTGAAACTATATAAGGGGCTACACTAAGTACTGAAACTATATAAGGGGCTACACTAAGTACTGAAACTATATAAGGGGCTACACTAAGTACTGAAACTATATAAGGGGCTACACTAAGTACTGAAACTATATAAGGGGCTACACTAAGTACTGAAACTATATAAGGGGCTACACTAAGTACTGAAACTATATAAGGGGCTACACTAAGTACTGAAACTATATAAGGGGCTACACTAAGTACTGAAACTATATAAGGGGCTACACTAAGTACTGAAACTATATAAGGGGCTACACTAAGTACTGAAACTATATAAGGGGCTACACTAAGTACTGAAACTATATAAGGGGCTACACTAAGTACTGAAACTATATAAGGGGCTACACTAAGTACTGAAACTATATAAGGGGCTACACTAAGTACTGAAACTATATAAGGGGCTACACTAAGTACTGAAACTATATAAGGGGCTACACTAAGTACTGAAACTATATAAGGGGCTACACTAAGTACTGAAACTATATAAGGGGCTACACTAAGTACTGAAACTATATAAGGGGCTACACTAAGTACTGAAACTATATAAGGGGCTACACTAAGTACTGAAACTATATAAGGGGCTACACTAAGTACTGAAACTATATAAGGGGCTACACTAAGTACTGAAACTATATAAGGGGCTACACTAAGTACTGAAACTATATAAGGGGCTACACTAAGTACTGAAACTATATAAGGGGCTACACTAAGTACTGAAACTATATAAGGGGCTACACTAAGTACTGAAACTATATAAGGGGCTACACTAAGTACTGAAACTATATAAGGGGCTACACTAAGTACTGAAACTATATAAGGGGCTACACTAAGTACTGAAACTATATAAGGGGCTACACTAAGTACTGAAACTATATAAGGGGCTACACTAAGTACTGAAACTATATAAGGGGCTACACTAAGTACTGAAACTATATAAGGGGCTACACTAAGTACTGAAACTATATAAGGGGCTACACTAAGTACTGAAACTATATAAGGGGCTACACTAAGTACTGAAACTATATAAGGGGCTACACTAAGTACTGAAACTATATAAGGGGCTACACTAAGTACTGAAACTATATAAGGGGCTACACTAAGTACTGAAACTATATAAGGGGCTACACTAAGTACTGAAACTATATAAGGGGCTACACTAAGTACTGAAACTATATAAGGGGCTACACTAAGTACTGAAACTATATAAGGGGCTACACTAAGTACTGAAACTATATAAGGGGCTACACTAAGTACTGAAACTATATAAGGGGCTACACTAAGTACTGAAACTATATAAGGGGCTACACTAAGTACTGAAACTATATAAGGGGCTACACTAAGTACTGAAACTATATAAGGGGCTACACTAAGTACTGAAACTATATAAGGGGCTACACTAAGTACTGAAACTATATAAGGGGCTACACTAAGTACTGAAACTATATAAGGGGCTACACTAAGTACTGAAACTATATAAGGGGCTACACTAAGTACTGAAACTATATAAGGGGCTACACTAAGTACTGAAACTATATAAGGGGCTACACTAAGTACTGAAACTATATAAGGGGCTACACTAAGTACTGAAACTATATAAGGGGCTACACTAAGTACTGAAACTATATAAGGGGCTACACTAAGTACTGAAACTATATAAGGGGCTACACTAAGTACTGAAACTATATAAGGGGCTACACTAAGTACTGAAACTATATAAGGGGCTACACTAAGTACTGAAACTATATAAGGGGCTACACTAAGTACTGAAACTATATAAGGGGCTACACTAAGTACTGAAACTATATAAGGGGCTACACTAAGTACTGAAACTATATAAGGGGCTACACTAAGTACTGAAACTATATAAGGGGCTACACTAAGTACTGAAACTATATAAGGGGCTACACTAAGTTGTGGTGCCTTATAAATAAACGATAATAATAATAATAATAATAATAAATAAATTCAGAGATTAAAAATAAATGAGCAGAACCATATTGATTTTAGGGGGGAGACAAGTTAATTGTATTCTTTGCATGAAGTGATATATCTTTGCTTTTCCTTCCTGCACACAGATTGTGACCAGCTTTACTTTTACACTTTTATTTAGACTTGGGCTGGGAAACATCACCTCTCAACTCTTATACTTTTTGCAACAGAGGAAATATGACTCCCCTGCAATCAACATGGTTTTGTCCAAGAGTAACTCTTCTCTTTTATTTTCAGTCTCTGAATCAGGTCCATACTGTAGAAAACCATTTTTACCCCATAGTAAAGATAGAGCATTTTGCTATTTGTCAGAATCAGCATTAATGATTCAGGAATGTACAAGGAAATCTGCATAACATTTGTGACCTAGAACAGATACAGGTTTTATGTCCATAAAGTCACTGTACTTTTTTGTTTTTGCAGGGGAGGAGGACAGATGGGAATTTCTTTTGTTACCAATAAAGTAAATATGTTTACTTAAACATACTTACTTACTTCTATTTAAACAATTCTAAAATGTCATGGAATAGTAAATATATGCATATAAAAAGACTGAATGATTTGTATTTTACGCTTGGTGTCTTTCTCTTATTTATATTCCAATATTTGTGACACTTTACTAAAATGATCCAAGTTCAAATACCATGTGCATGGTTGATTAGATTAGTTTATTATTAGTTAATAGTGTATTTTTTGTAGAAAATTTTAAATCAGAACAAATAAATCAACAATGGTCAAATTGATTTATGATAGAGCTATATGTAACTGAAATCCTGCTGCTGTTTTTATATGAATAAAGTTTAATGAACTTAGTACAATGTTATTTTTTCTAAATTCATTGCTATTCAGAAAATTTACTGAGCATAGACTAGCCCTTTGTATCACGGACACTTGTCCATAAAATTTCTGCAAATAAAATACAAGGGCATGTGTTAAATGCAAACAAGAACCAGATTTCCCCCTAGTTTTATATTGCTCCAAAGATATCAATCATATCACAGGTTTATTTGTAAAATGAAACCTTACACAGTTAATCATTGTTCTGCATATGGAAAGGCATCAAAAAAGGGCCACATTCATTTGAACACTCAAATATAGACCATATGATTGCAATATAATGAGATTTGTTTTCTTAGGAAAGCTGGTCTAAAAGGCAGTATCCTGGGTTGTGCTATGAGTTATGTGTATGTGCGTGTGGGTGCAGGTGTGTGTGTGTGTGTGTATGTGTGAGGGCAGTTAGTGGCTGAGACCCTTATTCGTGCCCTGCAAATAGTTACAAATATGTTTTGTTACTTTTTGCCTCTAATTTCCTGTGTTAATGGCTCTGAGCACTTTTATGAGTTACAGATGGTACAGTGTGCAGAGATATTATGGGGGTAACTCCGCACACTGGACCAACAATGATGCTGAAGTTATACTTGATTTATCTATGCAGACACTATTCTGCCGCTCATACAAGTGCTAATAGCCATTAACCATGCAAAAACTGCTTGGAATATACTGATTAATAGCAGCTTCTATATTCCTCACCCTGCAGCAAGTCCTGTTCTTTCTTTTTCCTCTTTATTTATGCAATTGTTTAAAACATTTTACAAACTATAAAATGTATATATATATCTTTTCTGTGGAAGGGACCATAGATATTGTCCTTTCATATATTATATAACAATAGCAATACATGAGAATACATTTCACAAATGTCACAAAGTCTGAGAGTAAGATACCAGACAATATATGGTAGCATGTACCAACCAACCTCAATCTTGTGAGCTGTGAGGTGGTCCAATTTGACTGGGAATCACTGGAAATGAATGTTAGTCGTGTTAATAATGCTACAGGAGCAAAAAATAAAAATAAAAATTACATGATTTTAGTGCTTTTAGCATTTAAAAAAAAAAATACAGATCAAAAACCAAAACCGAAACACTTGAGAGTTAATGGAGCAAAACCAGAACCAAAGCACAATGAAGCAAAACTAAATCCTAAACACGGGAGTTATTGTTGATATGTTGTTTGTAGAGTTTCAATATGTTACTAAAATAAGCTTGTTAATTGATGTGTTTGGGTTGGAGGAGTGATTGCTAAGGCTGGTGGTAGTCCTCTCTATAAATAACATCCATTATTTAATTAGTAGGTTGATTGAAAAGTAAATATGGTCTGCATGAATCTGCTTTAATTGACTTAGAAGCAAAAAGGCTTCTAAATCCCTTTTTTTAATTACTGTTAGTTTGCTGTTCATAGTATTATACACCGCTTTCTACGAAAAAGCTCAGGTGAAATGCACGTCAGACTCCTCCCCGCTTCCTTGAGATGTTTTCCTTTCTGCTCCGTAGGACCATCAGCTACATATGCATGACACAATCCTCTGAATTGCAGGGAGGGACAGGATACTGCCTAAGAATAGGTAAAGTGTTGGCCATAAGGCCACTATGGTTTTTTTTTTTTAGCTTTGTTTATTAGATAGCGGTTAATTTTGCAGCTTTATATATATATATATATATCATATCTACTGTTATATTTCACCCTAAAGTGATTTTAACATTGTATTATTAAGATATTACTTTGCATATCTATATACTAGTTATTTATTGTTCTTATTTAAACCATTGCGGGAGCACCTCCTGATATAGGGAGTTATATTATCTCCTATACAAATAGATTGTGTGAACCAGTGCGGTCATTATTCTACTGCAGGGGTTCTCAACCCATGGTACGCGTACCACTGGTGGTACGCGTACCACTGGTGGTACGTGTACCTCTGTGAGGTGGTACGCGGCAGGCAGTCCTCTTGCTGCAATGCTGTAATGTTGTTTAGTATAATAGTACCAGACTTAAGCTGATTTTTACTCACTGTGTCAGTAAAGATCAGTTTAAGCCTGCAGCCTGTCACACTAAACAACATTACAGCGTCCAGGAATACGAGCCGAGGGGGCGGAGCTGTGCTCTGGCACTGCAGGAAGAGGATCCAGAGAGCTGAAGGAAGGAAGGAAGTGCTGGAGGCTGGATCAGGTAAGGTAAAAGGTGGAACTGGAGTGTGCATTGTGTGGAGAGGGAGATGCCAGAAGGGGGGAAATGTGTGATATGTAATGTAGAGAGGGATATAAAAGAAGGGCAGGGGTGATAATGTGTGGAGAGGGATATATATGAGCAGGAGAGTGTAATGTGTGGAGAGATAGATAGATAGATAGATAGATAGATAGATAGATAGATAGATAGATAGATAGATAGATAGATAGATAGATAGATATATTC
>WWET01001841.1:189815-202997 GCA_011038615.1 Limnodynastes dumerilii | reverse complement strand
TCGTCCCGTTTATTGGCAGCCACATGCTGGGAGCGATAATCGCTCTAGTGTATGGCCAGCTTTAGAGATGCCTATTTTTTTCTGCATATTATAACTGTGTACTAAAGTTATACAATTGTAGTCTTCAACAGTATCACACTCCTCTCAAGGACTTATGCACCTGTCTGTCGCTGCTACTGATTGTGTGACTGATTGTAATTATTTTTGCATCTCTTCTACTACATTAGTATGCTGCACACATGTATTTTATTCTTTTTATAAAATGTGTTATGCTAAACCTCCTCTATTTTTTTTACTATTAGAATTATGAGAACAGAGAGCAAATTAGAAAACAAAACATACGTTCCTATCATGAAACCATTTTCTTTTTTTAACATTGATTTTAAAATAAAGCACTATGTGTGAATCCTTCTAGCTTGGGAAAAGGGACCGTATTCACACCTAAGAGTGAGTTAGGTACAGACAGAACCGCACCTAACTTACTGGTGCAGCCCCTAACACGCCCCCCGTTTTTAGGTACCTTATGGCACTTAAGAGTGCCATAGGGCTACCTTATCTTACCGTGCGTATTTTCCTTCTTAAGAAGGAAACTACGCATGGACAATGCCTCTCCCTGTCTTTGAGTGTGGAACTGGTCCTTAGTGACTGATGTACATGTTGGGAGAAAGTGGGGGTACAAAGAAGCTCGTCCCTGATACTTCCATTACTGATTAGGTCATTGTTATCTTCCACTGCTGTTGCAGGCAATGTTCCTTGTTGATTGCAATGTTTCCTGAATACTTTCTGTCCTTCTTCTAACATATTTTAAGTTGCAATAGTACAATGATGATATAATCTTGGTTGACTAACCTAGATATATTTCTATTGGCTGTCAGTAAATATTTGAAATTAAGATAGAAACATAGAAAGTGACGACAGCTAAGAGCCCATGCAGTCCGCCCAGTTGATTATTTAAAACTATACTGACCCTAGACCCTATTTCACTCTCAATTTACTATGTTCAGTGCTGCTCCAAGTTACAAATTAATGTGGTATGTTCAGTGTTAGAGTCATGCTTGTCCGACTCTCCTGCAAATGATCTACATTCAGCACAAAACTAAAAGCAAAGTTTAACATTTACCAATGTCTAAGTTTTCTAGTGAGTACCAGATCTTAGGACCAGATCCAGAATTACAAACGTCAGCCCATTTACACATTGAGAATGCATAAGTACTACGTGTGTGCAATCTAAACATGGCAATTATGCATTGGAACACACTAGACCAGATTCTGGAATTACGCATCGTAAGCCTTTCCTTAGGCATTGTGTGAAGACCCACCATGCACAGAACGTGTATGAATGGTGGGTGGGCAGAAGTATTTCAAATGCACAGTAAGGGCTTTGTTAAGCACTTATGTACAATCCTCCATTACGCACCATCCCCATTTTAGGTGGAGCATGTGTGTAAAAGTTGAGGCAGGGTCCAAGATACAGACGTTCTGTATGTGCAAAGGGAGGACTTTCCCGTAACTTCACATGTTCGGAATACAGGATCACAGAGAGATGGCAGAGAATTACGAGTGCTATGCATGTTACAGTCTCTAGGGGAGGTTCTCACCGGAGAGCAGAGTCTAAACCAGGGCCAGGTATTAACTAGAGCCCCTGATGGTGGGGATAGGCTTTGCTGCTGGCACCTGATAGTTTGCGGCCCCCGACAATAGCTCCCATGGAACATGAACAGGAATCAACTCACCCCCAGGAAGTGATAAGCAGGAACCCTTGCTCACAGACAATGGACATGAGCTGAGGAGCACTAGTATGCAAACATAAACTTGGGCATACAAGGTAGTAGGCCTGAACCCAAGCATACAAGATGACAGGCTGGAACCCAGACACAGCAAACTGCTATACCACAGTATAGATCAGAAATGTATGGGATCCATAGGTGTGGAACAGATGACAGACAGAGCCTTCTCTGCAGGATGAAATAAGCAAGAGACAGCAAGAGTATGGGAAGACTAGTAGTGGGTGCTATGGAGATAGTAAACAACACAACACAGACAGGAGAGCAGAGTTCGATGGGCTGACTCGCTCTCATAAACTCACACATTGTAAGATGTGAGATGTAAACACTGTAGAGTAACTCATTGAGAGACACAAGGAGAGATGGAATGCACCAAGTGTATAACAACCCGGGAACCAGGACTCACACGTTGCGAGATGACAAACATAGTGGCACACACACAATAGCAGAGCAGATGGACAAGCTCAATGCCAGGTACAGAAGGTGGAAAATTCACAGTCACTCGACAGAGGAGGAAACACTGTACCAGTCAGAGACAGCATCTGCCTGCTTGAGAAGCAAGCTACTCCTGCCGCACACTGCTGACACACACACACACACACATACGGGGCAGACAAGAGACAGAGAAGGCAAGGGTAACACCAGGAGAACACAGGGCAGAAAACACAACACGATCCAAGGCAGGAGCAAAAGGAGAACACGAGCAGAACGTAGGAATACCAGACAATATAGTCGACAATGAGGCTTCCCGGGCTCAGGCTATTTAAAGTCCAATCCCCAAATCAGCTGCAGCTTTCAGGAAGACCTACTTGATTAACTAACAGCTGAGGGAAACCAGACACTTGTAACCTAGACAGGGAACTTCACAGACTGCTAGGATTACTCCTGCAGCGTGTAACAGTACATACTTTATTCTGGATCCAGACCTTAGTAAAAATAACAAAACAACAAAAGAAACAAATTAGGAGTACAACCAATAAATTATGGTGAAAAGTGCACTGACAGCTTAAAGATTACTGCTTGTTTTTGCTATTTCCTTCTCTCGTTCTGACCTGTATACTTATATTAGTTTTCCGTTTTCTGCTTCCACGTAGATGAATTTGGTATAAATATTTTAAGATTTCAGCACATGTATTATTGCTGAAAGAAAGAATAGAGCTGAAAAAATATCGACCACCTGAATTTCATTGATTGAGTCCTGTTGTGTTTAATCCAATGTTTTCAACTCAAAGCTCTGTTGGTTGTAAACAGTACAGACATAACATACATATCTGTTGCATATGTCTGCAAGAACTACGAAGCAAATAAAAGTCTATGTACTAAAGCAGACATTGATTAACAACACAATAAGATTTATGTAGGATGTCAAAGGAGATTTCCTCATGTTTCCTGTCATTACTAGTTTTCCATGTGTGACATCTGCCTTATATTATATGGCACTTAATCCCTGCCGATTAGGCTTTCATTTACATTGGGGGTGATCCAGAGTTATGGCCGCCGCACTAGTTACGGCGGCCGTATGCATAAGAACGGCATTTCTGCCATTCTGCGCATGCGCCAAGCAGATGTTGCCTGGCGTAGTTAGGATCTGGCATTCCTTAACTGTTTCGTAGTTACGGCAAGGGGGGTGTTCCTAGCCGTAACTACTCAACCGTTACGGAAGGAAGGCAGGGGAAGGTAAGTAAATGAGGGAGAGATGGCGGGTTAGGGCAGTTACGACCCTGTGGCCGGTGTAATTACCTACTGTTACGCCAGCTGAAGTTAAGGTAGCCTTCAGCCAGCGTAACAGTGGGTAATTACACTGGCCACAGGCGGAGTGTCGGGGCAGTGCTCCAGAGGCCAGCATAGCTCTGGATCAGGCCAATTGTCTCCAGACCTGCATCAGAAATAAGGCTTTCATATAGGGTCAGTGTTGTCATGGCACACGTACACCAAAGCTTCAATTGGGAAAAAAAAGTGGTGTACTCATTAATCACTCGTGGCTTGATCCAGTCTTCTGATTTCAGTGCATAATGATGTCTGAGCAAAAAGATACAAAGTAGTCCACTAGCTCTGGGTCACCATTATTTAGACATCTTATACCGCTCACACTCATATAGCTTGACTTCCTATGGTCTGGCGTTGCCATTAGTTTTCCATCTTTTTGGTATGGTTTCACAATTATTGTATACAAGTCTGTTACTTTTTATATAATAAACCTCTACCAGTACCCTGGCACCATAGTTATTCTCTCTATTTTTCAACCAAGCCAGGCTGGCAAAGTCTAACACTGGAAGAAGAATATGGGGATACCATTACACTTCTCCCCTTAATTTCTTCACTAACAGCCTAGACTTGTGCCAGTTATCATATATGCCTATTTTACCACACAAAGAGAAGAAGACCAATTGACAATTGAATAAGACAAAAAAAGTTGTGCAAATTCATAACACATAGGAGCAATGTGTGCATTATAGACAACACTTAACAGATCTCTGCATCTATGTGGTTAATTTAATACTCCTGTTACTGTGTTCTGAAAGCCTATTAAGTCTCAGAGCATGGACAAATGATCCATTCACTTACACTTTTTATCATGCATTTGCTTTATTTTGCTTAATGTCAATTTCTGTGTTGCCTCAAGCATTCTCAGTCATTAAGACTCTGTAAAACATAATGGAGTTATATAGGAGTGCCCATTAGATTCCGAGTATGGCATGTTGCAGGGATGCTTTCATAAGATGCTTTTAATGCTCTGTTTTAAACAAGGGCAGTGTACAAGGTTTTATGTACACACAAGGCTTTATTACAAGGTCTGAGTGCATGAGCAATTATTGGGTGAAAAACAACATAGGAACTGGTATTTATAAAAAAAAAAAAAATAGTAAAAAGAACCGGTATCTATAAAAAAAAATAGTAAAAAGGTGATACTGTATGTTTAAACAGAATTACAGTTTTCGTTAGGTGTTATATTATTTTGTACCACCAGATGGTAGTACAGCATCATCGAAATATAAAACCTAGAGCCATTTTGATTAAAGCAAATGCTTTCAACAAACACATTATGTTATCTAATTTCACAATTACAAAAAGTTACTACAATGTTTCTTCAGCTATATTTAACTCATTTAAAGCCAACAGGAATAAGCTGTATTCATTTCCATTTATGTAAGCTATCGTAATGTATTTCCTGCTTCTCCAGTACAAATTAGTACCTAAATGTATTGAAACTGCTATCAAGTACTAATTCCAATGTCAGAGGTCACTTCAACAGTCATCTCTTTAACAATATATATATATAACATGAAACTCCATGGAATTAGTATGTTTTATGCCAAATTGCTCAGTGTGTCAATTACACAAGTACATTTTTTACGGGAAATATTTTTTTGGGGTTTTTTTTCATTCCAGCCTGTCAGGAATTGACTCTGTGTGTCACATCTGATTTCATGGACCACAAGAAAATCACACCACATCGAGACTCACTGACATCAAGGGAGATAAACATTCCCAGCAGTTATTACTGCTAGGCCCCCAGTAGTCGCTAGGTCTAGTCAAAGTCCACCCATGCCCTGACCTTAACAGTGCTATTTAATTCCATCTCAGGGGCATTGCTTGGCACATATCAAGGTTTTCTTGGTCAATGTAGGTTTCTCTTATATTTATAAACCATTTCAATCTGTTATATAACACATATAAAAAGATTACGTATATTGAAAAATGCAAGAAAGAAATTACTAGTCAGCGCTAGGTGAAACAACACAGTCAGAACACAGAACTAGAAATGAATTGTAGATTTATTAACACCTATAAAATTAAGCATATTATGCATTAAAATTTATGAATAAATTACAAGAGGATAATCATTCAATAAAATTGAGAACTCCTGGACAAGTATTCAGCTGTTGCAATGTAAAAATGTGGAGCACAATAGGGAACTAGTATCAAAGTTCTTTGAGGAATATTAATATAATGGAGGCACATTTGACATTTGATTATGTTCCACATGAGAAATTTTTATAATAGATGGAATACGATGAATAGGCAGCTGTTAAACTTAGTCCAGAGAGCGACAATACAACTGCGGTGCAACCTCTGGGGAACCAGTGTTAAAAAGTCAGGATGTAGGTATAATTACCGTGGTTCACCCGTGGAGGAACGGTATGGTCTGTTATGTAGAAACGCTGAAGGTCAGTTGACGGCACCTGGGCACACAGTGGGAAATGATGGTTGATGGACCGTGTCTGGCTACTAGACACCACACTGAAATGAAGATGAAAATTTCACTTTGGTGCCGCCATTCGGCTTCAGACTCTAATTTTCCAGGCAGGTAAACTTGGAGCACTCCAAAGGGCAACGCAATGCAAGCCCTCCTCGATTAAGATGACAATCCACCACAGGAATCCGTTGCCTCTTAATAGGAGAATGAATCCTCAAGGTATGAATTGTACAATAGCCTTGACGCGTTTCACGGGGATATACCGCCGTTTCCTCAGAAGGTTTGTGGGTGGAGGGCATATCATTCCTCCTTTTAAGAGCTTTAATTGGGCTCTGAAGAATTAAGTCACAGGTGTAAGCTGATCCAATTAGATCCAACACATGCAAAAAATCCAACATACACAGGATCTTTCCCTCCACCACTCTCAGAGACACATCGAGATAGTCCATCTCTGAAGGATGAAAACTGTACGTAAACTTAAGACCAAAATTATTAGAGTTGAGATCTAAAACAAATTGATGTATGGAGTCCACAGGGCTGTCCCAAATGAAAAATAAATAATCAACGCCTGTAAAGGACCAGGCTCGTGTCGGCCGAGCTCCTCCATACATGGGCCTCCTCAAAGGTGCCCATGTATAGGTTCGCAAAGCTCGGCGCAAACCTGGTCCCCATGGCTGTCCCAACTGTTTGTAAATAAAAAGTATTGTCAAAAAGGAAATAATTATGAGTTAAAATAAACATAATTAAATCAATAATAAATCGCTGGTGTGTCACAGAGAGGCCTCCATCTTGTAAGAGAATAGAAGCCACCACATCCACACCCTCTTGGTGGGGGATGTGGGTGTAGAGGGCTTGAACATCACATGTCAGAAATTGGTAGGTGGATTTTCACTCTATATATGATATAAGTTGACACAACCAGCGTCTGTAAAAAATTATCAACATAAAATGAAAGATTTGACGTAAGGGATACGATGCCTGAAATAATGGGACGGCCCGGTGGACTCTCACGGGATTTATGAATTTTTGGTAGTAGACTGGAGTTATTGGATTAGATGAAAAATAAAAAATCAGATTCTAATTTGGTAATTGTTCCCTCAGAGATGACCTTGCTCAGAAGGTCTCTGAGTTCCGATTGGAAAGATTCAGTAGGATTACCAGGCAAAACTCTATAAAAGTATTTGTCAGATAATTGCCTATTAGCCTCAGACATATAATCATTTAGGTTCTGAACATGACCCCCCTCCCTTGTCTGCCTCCTTGATAATTATAGAGAGTTCTTTTAACGCCTTTCTTTCCAAGGCAGAAAGATTATCCTTAAATTTAAGGTAGTGAGTTGTCTTGTTGCAAATCCGTTTAAAATCCTCCAAAGTTGTTTCATAAAACATATCAATTGCACTACTCTTGTGCTGCAGCGGATAAAAATTAGATTTTTTCCTGAAAGTGGGCATATTGTCCTGTAAGGGAGACTTGGAATTCCTACTCTCCATAGGTTCAAGGTTTTGTGGGAGGGGCACAGAATTTTCTGTCCATAGTTGTTCTAAAGTTATTAGTGCTTCCTGATCCTAACTGTCTAGTACAGTATCCTCTTTTTCATCTGATTGAACTTTCGTTAAAAAGTATCTCTGTCTGCTTAAAGCCCTAATATATTTATTCAAATTAATAAATATTTTGAAAAAAATTTGGTTTTGAGGCTGGGGCAAATTTTAAGCCCTTCCCCAAAAGTGACTTCTGGGCAGATGATAGTTCCTTGGAGGATAAGTTAAAAATACCTCTAAGCTCCGTTGTGGGGCTATCATTTATTTCCTTATTTGTTTTGTCTGCCTTGTTTCCTCCTCTGACACCTCTGTATCGCTTACTCTTCTCCTTTTTGGGATTCTATGGTGAATGGCTGGAAATTGTTCCAAACAGGGATGGTTATATGGTTCAGATCTCGATCCAGTGGCCAGGGAAAAGGAGGAGGGGAAGAGGAACGTAGTGCTACCAGAGGAGGGGCACTACAAGCTGAAACGGTGGAGAGGGGATTGACAACAGAAATCCATATGCTTGAGATGGCTTCGGCCTACCACTCAAATCATGAGTGGCTAAGTCCTTCTGATGTTCAAATTGGGACTCAATTAACTTAAACTTGTCTTCATTAGAATCCTTCTTACATTGAGTATTGACTACTTATGTTTGTTTATTTAATTGGACATCATTTTGATTAGTGTCTTGGGGAGATAAAAATATTATAATAAAAAAAAATAATAATATCTTTCTCAAGAAACTTGCAACAGAATGCAATTTATTGCATCTGTGAACATGCTTCAAGCATGCTTTAAAAGATAACAACATAGATAGAACCTATTTGTAATGGAGCAGCATAATATGTTCAAGTTAATTACTTCTTTTTTTTTTTTTTTTTAAATATGAATATTATGTTTATAATACTGGAACTGTGTTTAGCATATAGCATCTGTTAATCTAGGCTGTCTGTTTGGCATCAATTCAGAGAAACTCCTGTTGTGTTTTCATTATTTTGTTATTTTTTTGAAGAAGTAACAAGAGGATGATAGGATGATAGGCTAACTGCTTAATAACCAAAACACAGATTACTGTGTGAATAAATCATACAGTAAAAAATTCAGCGCCAGAGAAAAGATAACAGTATTAATAAAAAGTCAGTGATTCCTATAACGATAAGGGGTGGGAACCTTAATAAATTGAGTTAATTTAGCAGCAACCTAAAGAGTGACCAACTCCTAAAAACACAAAAATACACAGAATAAGATGCGCTATGAATAAATAACTCAATGTATTAAAACCAAACTAAAATAAACAAATAGATACCAGTACAATTCATGCACATATAAATACACAAAACAATACATTTAAATCTAATCCACCGGTGTGCGAGCATTAATTGGAGCCCCAATATTTAATTATTGCTCATTATATCTCTGACTCTCTGTAGAACAAATCACAGTCACAAATGTCTTGATTCAAATGATTCCAGGTATTGGAACGGGATATATTAGTATTGGTAGAATGGAACAATTTCCATATGTTATATCAATATCAGATCCGTATGCAAGGTAGAAAAGGCGATCGTTATGGCAATTCAAGTGGTGTACGTTTACTCAAAAAGCTTTCCTGATATAGTCTTAGATGATGAAGTAATTAGCCTGCTAGCAACAATGATGACGGGTGGTTCTTTTGCTGTGAGTATGCTGCGGTTGGCTCCAAAGACCGTTTCTCCCGCTATGCTCTTCAGCTGTCACTGTCTGGGTACAACAGACCTGGTGATGTATCTGTTCCTATTCACTGATGGGCCCTAAGGCCAGGCCACCATGGGTGGAGATTCCTCCTTTCGGTTCCACTCCGGTGTCAGCGGTCCTGGTCTAGATAGCGAAGCTTCGTGCAGAATGGATACTAGAAATATGCTTTCCCCACCACTTGAACATGCGGTTATAAATTTTCTTTGTTGGTATCTGACACAATCCAATATTGCCGTAGTACATAGGTCCAGTAGTCACCGTGGATCAGAATAAACACTTTGACACTTTGATGTTTAATAAAGCTAACCAGTGGCAGCAGTTGTTGAGTGGGGAGAAGGTGATTGGGTTAACATGCACTGACCAGCTTTTGAGGCAGAAAGTTCTGATAGACCTTGGACAGATTTTACCTGTCAGGTCTACAGTATCTGCCTCAAAAGCTGGTCTGCAGTGTCTGAGCTGGGAAGGTGGAGGTATTCACACACATTGTCTGGCTTCTGAGGAAAAATTATTTTACCGATGGACAAAGAAATAAACAAAAAAAAATTGGGAAGCAAACACAAGTTCTAACAATACATCTGTAACTAAACAATAGGTTTATGTTCTGCTATCAAGCTGTTGGTCATGAATCAGAATCCAGGTAGCAACTTGAAAAAAATAGCATTGGGGAACAAAGACATGGCCTGTGCCCTGTTACCTTTTATATTTAATCCTTATTCAATACTATGAGTAAGAGAGTTGTAATATACATCATTCCACCCAGGGCCATAACTAGGAGTGTGTGATCGGGGCGGCTGCCAAGTCCAGTAAGCTTAAGGGGGCACCTGTAAGTTAATATTTAATGTTAAATTGGTTTGGAATTCAGGCTTGGGGGCACTATTTTTCCTTTTTTCCAATGGCACTAAAATTTCTTGTTACGGCTCTGATTCCACCTACTGATACTGTTAAGTAAAATAAATAATATTAAATATGAAAATTCCCTGGTATATGTGCTGCAAAAAATGAGTGACAGTTTCTTGATAAACTAACTGGGTTGGATTGATTTCCAGACTTCTGACGTTAACAATTGACTGCAGACAATTCTGACTGTGTAGGCTCAAAGTCAATAGACAACAAAGACATGCACTGTCCTTCAATCTATTTGCCTTTAAACTAGTCACGTAGAAATTCACAAGGGACCTTATGGATTGCTGTAGGTATTGTGGGATTGACAGTTGTGTTTCTCAAAGCAGATGTTTCTTTGCACATACATAAGAATTTTAGAATGTTCTGATACAACACAGGAAATCTAAAGCAATTCCTAAAAGATAAAACCAATGAATAATCATAGTACAAATGAAATTTGAAGTTGCATAATAAAAAATATAAGCATTTATGTGGTATAAACATTGTAATGCTGTTGTCTAATACAACTTACTTAAAACAATCAAATAATGGGTTATTTATTTTTTCCTGTTAATTGTAAGTTACCAATGATTGCAAGCAATATTTTAAAAATACGATTTTTTCCCCCCAGTACATGAAATGCTAACAACACACTAGAAAGATAATTATTGGTGACAGCAACAAGTATATGATAAATGGGGACGATTTATGAGCTCCTGAAAGTTTCTGACATTGGTGTTACACATTCTGTTCTGCTGTGATCCATAATTGCCCTAGTATGTGGACAGCTTGGGTTTCAAGGTACTGGCTTGCATCATATGCTCAGGTCCGAATGTAGTACTAGTGCAAATCTAATACTACAGCGATTATCGGCCATTGAACATACAATTATCATGGATTGGACCAAAAATCACAAGTGTGTGGTGCAGATGGATTTCTGAAACCTATTATAGAGTTAGACAGACAGGGAAACTCCTGCTAGCAGGTAGAGGTGCCACATATTTCTTAGTCAGCAAGCGAAATAGAAAGTTGCACGGGTCTCCTGCCATGATTTAGATGAGGCTTGTGCAGCCAATCAGTGCAGTGACTGACAGAACAGCCATGCAGCTAATTAGCTCAGCAGCCTCTCCCTCCTCAACATGGAATATTGCTCCTAGCAAGAGCAGTGTATAGCGGGACCTTTCCCTAGGGGAAAATTGTACCATTTATAGACCATATCCTTATGTGTTATCTGGGAGCGATAGCGCTCTAGTGTGTGCACAGCTTTACTGTTGTTATTTTTCCCCCTTTACCATCCTTCAAAAATATGAGCAGGTTAAGCATTCTTTAACTTCTTCTGTCTGGTTCCCAACTCTGCTTATTCCTTTTCCCACTTTATACTCCAGCAATTGACAGAAAGCGCTGCAGGCATAAAGTAGGGTATAGAGTTTAGCAATGGCACAGTCAGGATTGGATAGGTTGTCAGGATTGGCAGGAAGCCCATGTCAATGCCACCATAATCTCAGGCTGCATTCCACTTCTGAAGGTTGTACTTGTTGAAAGTTTTATAAAATCTGCATCCTGACAAGCAGCAACACTGAAGCAATGGGATCCATGCTAGTATACATGGCAGAAGAGACAGTGGGCAAGATTCAGATTTAATAATGCAAGGGGACTTACACAAGCAGATGTTATACATGGAATCTGTTACATCTGCATAGATCCATTTGTCTGGGCAGCTCTTGCATTCCACATGGCAAAACATTGCAATTGAGGCAGAATTTTCCATGAAAATCAGGCAAATGTTGGGGGCTTACAGTTTCTATTTAGGTAAGGTAGGGTTATGGACACGGAAGTGCCCATAACTCCGTATGAGAGAGGGGATTGACGGGAGCTCACTCCCTTCTTCTGTACGGAGTTCTAGATCACTACATGTATATATAACATGCAAAGGTCTGAATCCTGCCCTGCATGTCTACGTTTCATTATAATTAGTATTGCCGAGTAGTTAATTAAAATCTATGACAGAAGGAAGAAAGTTGGAAAGATTGGGAAATTCTGCCCAGGAGGGGGTAAACTAATTTTAAAATATGTACACAATATATGATAGTATTACCTTGTGTATGATATCATTCAGGAGAATGAGGGAATAATTGGACACACACACATGTTTGAGGGCAGTTTTATAAGCATTATCTAAAACCTTTGTGAAAAAAAAGTTTAAGGGGTTCGTGGGTGCTTAAAGGCAATGTATGGGAAAGAGACAGTATTGCATACCCCTATGTCCCAAGGTAATAACAAAGTGTATGAATACAACAGTGCTTGTAGGACTAAAAGAAAAACCAATTCCTTAATAATTCAACCTGATGTTAGTAACACAGTATATAAAAATGGCAAACTTTATGCAAAGGAGGGCATCGTAAGGCTCAAAACGGAAAGCGGAAATCTTATTGAGAGTGAAAGGACTATGGCAGATCATCTTAAGAAGTATTTCTGTTCAATATTCACAAAAGAAAGAGAGGGGAAGGGTCCACTTTTGAATGGGAAGACTATTAATACAATGGGGGCAATTACTACTACTTTCACTGAGGAGCAGTGGACAAATTAATGGGACCAGGTGGAATACATCTGAGGATACTAAAAGAGCTTAGAGGGGTGCTGGCAAAACCATTAACTGAATTATTCAATCAGTCACTAATAACTGGGGTCATTTCAGAGGACTGGAAAATATCAAATGTCGTCCCTCTGCATAAAAGTGGAAGTGGGGAGGAAGTGTCAAACTACTGACCAGTGAGTCTCACATCAGTAGTAGGGAAATTCATGAAAAAACTGTTAAAGGAACAAATTGTACAGTATCTTAAATCCAGTAACTTACAGGATCCCAAGCAGCATGGATTCACAGGGGGAATATCATGTCAAACAAATCTTATTGAATTTTTTGACTGGGTCAGTAAAGTATTAGATAAAGGGGGAGCTGTAGACATAGATTATCTAGATTTTAGCAAGGCTTTTGACACTGTGTCACATCAAAGACTGTTAAATAAGCTGGAAACTTTAGGGTTGGACTTAAAGCTAGTTGCAT
>WWET01001841.1:109494-147185 GCA_011038615.1 Limnodynastes dumerilii | reverse complement strand
AGTGACTTTAAGTTCTTATTTTAAGAACTTTCTTAAGTCTGAATCAGGACCATTATTATTATTATTATTATTATTATTATTTAGATATATTAGAACACATCTGACATATACATTTGCAAAAAGGTCATACTTTACATGTGAAAACTAAATAATACTTAGGGGTTAGAGGAAATAAATTGGCTTGATATCAGAAGGCTTATGAATACATATCTATTAGAAGTAATAATTTGTTCTGTGACCTTGGCATATTTCAAAATTTATCAGAAGTCTAAATCTACAACATCATAGGGTCTCATTCATTAAAGTCAATTTCGTCAAAATTGCAACAACTCCCAGGACTTTGGCTGTGATTTTGAAATCGCCGTATTCACTAAAGCCAAAGTTCCGGGAATTGAGGGTTTTTCCAAATCGACTCTCCAGACATCACTGGTCTGAAATCGTCCAGATGTTTCCCATAAAACATATACAAATCGCCCTATTCAGTAAGGTCGATTTAATTAAATCGCCCACATCTCGCCATGAAATCGCTGTTCTTAAAAGCGCCTTCATGTACAGGCGAATTTACTCAAATCACCATGTTATTCCATAGTCACACTAAAGAAGTGTGTTCCTATTTTATTTTTAAAGTTACTTCTGCCCTAAATCATGTTTATTTTAACCAATATGTAATAAAAATTGTCAAAGCAGTATTTATGTTGTTTTGTTTTATGTCTATAATAATGTATAATTAAAATAGTTAATTTGTAATATAATATGAATGTTCATCATTATGTGTGTGCAAAACACTGCAGAGATACCTTTAGCATATGTAGGAGTGCTTTATAATGTGTATGTGAGGCAAATAATGGTTATCAAAAGTACTAAAATTGTTTTTGTTGTTTTCAGTATTAAAAATGTCTACAAAATATAATGTTACATGTTGGCATATTGTGATGTTGTGATGTTGAAAGTGTAAAGCAGTATGTTGGTGATTTCATGTTTATAATGTGCTGGATTACCCAATGTATAATCAAAGTAAAATAAGACACAGCAAGGTTTGGTTAAAGGTTTGATTGCGCAATTAATTAATGTACTGTATGGTACTTATCTCTTTTTACAATATAAAATTAACTTATCAGAAACGCTCTGTACCATTATTTTTTCTTTCTACATGTATGTTTAAAATACTTTTAATAAAATAAAATTTTGTTAGGATACAATCAGCAAATTGAATGGTTCACTATTGTTGATAGCTGCTGCTGCTTTATATCTATGTACAAAGCTGTTATGAGAGCGTGGCAGGTATACTTTACAGCTTTCAGACCAGCATAGCACATGTATATACAGCAGCAGCAGCAACACAGAGAGCTGCCCCCCCCTCTTATGCAAAGATTATCGGTCCCTGCAGAGATGGTGTATGGTGCTGATAATGTTAATTTTTCCTTGTGTGAACATGAAATATTTATCTGTATGGTCAACTTAAAACACATTTGTTATTCATATGGATGATGTTATGTGTCATTATGTAGATAAACACTCACCAGTAACAGCCGGTGCACAAGGGGTCAGCAGGACTTCCACAGGTGATGGGCCAGCAACCTCCGGATGATGTGATGGACCGGCATCTATGAAAAGGTAACCCATACGTCATTACATATTCAACAGATAATATTAGCTGCACATGAATATTTAGAAAAAACATACTGTACCCTCTTCATATGGGGCGTCTGTGTCCTGCAGATTTACACCCTCAATGACTTCATCACAAATAATTGGCCGGAGTAGCTCTTCATATGGGTGTATTAGAATTTTTTAGCGGGTCCACCACCTGTTTTTCTTGCATCTTTCCTTTGTTCTTATAATTTACCGCATATAAAGACCGCATATACGCAATCTATGTATCGAAACAATATGCAGATTAAGTACAATAGCTACTACGCGTGCGCAGTAGCTACTGTTTATTGAACTATGTCCGTCTATGGAAGACGGACGTAGTTCGACGGACGTAGTTCTGGATCCGGCCCTACATTCTTAAGTTTCACTCTGATATGTTAAATAATAAAAAGTGTAATTAGTGAGGCTACAAAACACACAAGAACACACTATTATATGTACATTTGTGACAAAAGTACTAACATATATTCTCCTCACAGAAACTTCAAGTGTTGAAACACAGGCTCACAATTCTTAGGATTTCTCTGCACACCATCCATGTTATCTTGCGGGAGTTGCGTAAAGCGCGCCAAATCGCTGACAAATCACAGGCTTTGTTGTGAAAAATGATAGGGCTATACTTTAACATTGGAATCAAGGATTTGACGACGATATTGATTTTTAAAGTCCGGCGATTTAGCAAAACAGAAAGCGACGGATATCGACGTCGATTTCACAAATCGATGCCAAATCGAATCTTTATGAATACTGCGAGTTGATCACGGAAAGCGTCATCAAATCACTGCGAAGTCTGTCGATTTCAAATCAACAACCAAAATCAACCTTTGGAATAAGGTCCTGTGAGAGCTTAAATAACAATTACCCCCTATTACATCCTTTTGCACCAGTTCTATGGCTTTAACTTTCAACAAGTCAATCTTGCCATTATGAAAGTGTAGAAATTAACGGGAAACAGTGTTTAACTATTTTATTAGTAATATTACGTATGTGTTCCACAGCTCTAATCTTAAAAGGTCTTCTTGTTTTACCTACATTGTTAGACCTACACTCATACTCAAGTACTGTAGGTATACATGACTACTATTACATATCATATAATTACTATCAAAGTTTGTCAGTTTGCCCATAAAGATAAGAAATCATTTTCTGATGTAGATAGGACCCAAAGCTTTGATTTGGGTAATTATATGAACTGTAAAAGTACACATTATCTATACCTAATTGAGTGTGAGTTTGGGTATAAATACCCACACTCACATGTTTCCTTGCTTGGTATACTTGTTAATGAACTGTAGTCTTCTTAAAGTTTGTGAATCATATATATGATTTTATTTATATAAGGATGCATTTGCGCACATATTTAGATATTTATAATATATTTTTAATAATGTTTTAAAATATTTTACACTTCTTCCCCTATCTATTGATATAAATATATTTTTTATAAATTGTTTATACCGTGATTTTAATGCATTTTTAGAAGGTATATTATATTATTATATATTTTATACTTTTTATCTAGTTTGTATATGTATAACTGTGCTGCTGAATGTAATTTTCACTAATTGGTATTATGATTAGTATGAACTTTGTAACTTTTAATGAGCCTCCATAATAAACCTTTATTTTTATTGTTGAACGGTCACATCTGATTGATGAACTTTTATTAGACTACTTCTGCTACATATATCTTTCATGCTGCTAGCTCCACCACGCCCCCTGATGAATTCACTTATGACAAAACATGTAGAAGGAAGCTATCTAGTCCAAGCAGTTTCAAAATGGGGTTTTGGTGCCGTCATATAATCTGTTAGCTTCAATCAGAGTCCAGGACGCTGGAGCTCATTGAAGCGGTAAAGTACTGCTATTACCACTAGACTGTTCAAACTATATTGGAGCAGTACAGTGGCTCAGTGAGTAGTACTTGTGTCTCACAGGTCATAACTTCAAATCCCGTACACTTATCTGCGTGGAGTTTGCATGTATTCCCCGTGTCTGCCTGGGATTCCTCTGGGTGCTCTGCTTTCCTTTCACATGCCAAAAATATGCTGGTATGTTAATTGGCTGCTAACAAAATTTAACCCTAGAATATGTTTGTGGCTCCAAGGGGGTGAGTGAATGACAAGTGTTCTCTGTATAATAACTGGAGGGTGATGTGTTCAGGGGAAGTTTGAGGAAGGGTTGCCTAACAGAAAGGTTAGTGGATAGGTGGAAAAGGCAGATTAGATGGGTCAAGTGGTTCTTATCTGCCGTCAACATTCTATGAATCTATGAGTCCAGGGCACTAAATACTAAATACTAATATGTTCGCAGCATTTAGATCCCAGTACTGTTCAGATGGCTGTAACCTGCAGCCAAGCCCATACCCACCATCCGGGGCTCTAGGGAAAACCTAGTTAGTAATTTGTGCCTCTCTCCAGTGCTTGTTATCTGGTTGATCTTTGTGTGTAAAGCGTTACAGTGCCCTAAAACTAATGGCAATAAGGCTGGTTGTAGCTAGGAGCGGGGTAAAATTCAGGCCCAATTTCTGATGGGAAGCAACCCAGGTACCAACTGGCTTGGCAAGAATCATGATGATGGAACCCACAAGGCAAATGTTACCCTCGATGGTTCCACTATCCCAGTCAGGTAAGCCTAGCGCTAGCCAGTGGTGTTACATGCTGTCACGCTGATCGTAACAGCATGTGATTGTTTACATTTTCCCTGGCTGAGCTTTAAATAGTTGACAGCGCACGCTTGACATTGACGGCTATAGTGTCTGGTTTCCTGCATCTAGCTCGCTCTCTTTTTTGCGTGCCTTGTGCCTTTTGAACTTCTGTTTGTGATTCATTCAGTTCTCCCCCCATCCCTTTTGCCCTTTTCCTCCTCAGTCCTCCATTGTAATTATGAATGTTGTTATGGTTGCCGCACACCAAGGCGAAGAGTCTAATTGGAGCCTGATCTTCATTAGAGCCCCTGATGGTGAGGATAGACTAGTGCAGATGGCACTTAGCAGGTCGCGGCCTCCAGCTGTGGCTCAGAGAGTAGTGAGGGGGATTTTGGGAGTCAGACATCAAGGCAGGACTGGACATAACACATACAGACAACATAAGAGATAAGACTAGGACACAGGAAGATAGTAGAGATACCAGGTAACAAGGAATGGACATACATAAACAGGTAAAGGCAGAGTAAGGTCGAAGAGATAAACACACTAGTGAGAGAAAAGCAGGTAATAAATACAGTAAGCAGGGATGAGTAGAGGTAATGTACAGATATAACAAAACCAGTGACCATGAGCTGCTCGGTTTAAGCAGTCAAGCCTACACACACCATCAGGGGCTCTAGTGAACACCAGGCCCCAGTAAAACTCTGCACCCTGGTGTGTAGTAACGCTGTTATCCGTAACAAGTGGGAAAAAATTGGATGGACCCCGTACTGCTCTGATTTTATTTTTCTCTTATTGGGTTGTATATACACCCCTTTATAGCAAGCATATATTGATCTAAAACATTTATCACTTAACTGAAACTAATTTTGAACAATATTGCTTTATTGTATTAAAATACAGCACAAACCATGCAATCAAACAATGCAACCACTAATCAATGATTGTACATACAATACAATTTTCAGCTTGATTATACTTGATCACCACAGAACACAATTGCTATAATTGCTGACTTCAGTGTGTTATGTTAGACCCACAAGGAGAAACAAAAACATTTTTTATATATAGCTAATTGTGGATGGTGATGAACAGTAATAACATTAGTTGGCTGATACCATTATGACATCTATAAAGGAAGGTTTATAGCCAGACAAATTGTATGACTCATTGCTGGATTATTAGTTGGCAACTCCTTCCACATTGGATATAAAAAAATATTGTTACAAGTACACATTGTACTTTGTTAGTGTTTGTTGTTTGTCTAATGGCACATGTAAGGGCCGTGTTCAGAGATCTGTCCGAGAAAAGTTCGCAATTATTCGCATGGACGTAGCAAGGCAACACCCGACAATCCCCCCCCACACGGACGGGCTTTCTAAGACTTATGAGTGCCTCAAGCTGCATTATCTTTACGTGGACATTTCCGTGCATCGAGTAGTCCCGTACGTGTGTATCTAACTAACCACGCCCACACGCCGTCATTAAAATGCCTCCCCCGACCATTTTTATTTAAATTCTCCCGTGCATATTTTTAAGTGGGAGATCCATGCGTGTTTACCCACGTGCGATGCACAAGTCTGTCCGCGAGGCACTTCTGCACGAATAGTCTACGTGAACTACGTAAATAAAGTTACTATGCATGCGCAGTTGAAACGTACCTAAAAATACACATGGAAATCGCAGCAAAAACGGTTCTCTGAATACGGCCCATAATTTGCTCCTTCCACTGAGGATAAGGTGAAAGTCTTTTTAAACACCTGCCACCTCACTGATCCACCAAGCAGTTCTATATACAATTTTTTTTTTCCTAATTTTAGTGTGTGGTTGCAAGACATATCTTGTACAACTTTCTTTGCCCTCATACTTCTCTACTGAACATGAGTGAGTGATGATTATTTGTTCCTAATCTAGATGCATTACCTATATAAAAGTTTGTTGAGATTTTGTCTCTGAATATTAACTCTTAATTTAAATAATCCTTGACCTAGTCAACAAGAGATATTATTTCAGACATCCTTAAATGCTGACCTGAACATTTTCGCCCAATCCTTCATCTGCAATAGCCAATGTAAAGTGGATAAGGTGGATTCATTATACAAGTGAGCATCTTGCCTACCTCACCCTGGAAACAGACAGAGGGCCGCATTCAGACCACAGGACGTATTGCATATACGTCCGGTGTTTACCGAAATTGTATACAGCGCATGCGTAGTCATTTTTTTATGTAATCTACGTATCTTTTCAGTACATATATTTCATATATGCGGTCTTAAAGACTGCATTTATACGCAATCTACGTACTGAAAAGACACATAGATTACATTTTGCACAGTATACAATTTCGGTAAACACCGGACGTATATGTAATACGTACGGTGGTCTGAATGCGGCCCAGAGACTTCAATCAGGTTCTAACCTCCTCTGACAGCAGGGCGGGATACAGAGCAAAGCATACAGTATGTATGCATGGTAGGACGTATGTAACTTGTACAGTAAGGGCTTAGTTAAACCCTTACATACGATCCTTATTTGCATATATAAACACACTGCTGTTGGAAGTCTCATGCATGTGAGGGAAGTAGTCTCCACTTGCACACATGGGATTAAGGATTGTGCTGCAATCAGTTATTGGGCCTCCACATCCAGAGACCATTATTATTAATGTTTATTTATATAGCACCATCGGTTTCTTCAACTCACATTCTAAATTTCCTAATACAGACTAGGATTAATTTTCATACAGTAGATGCCTTTCATAAAAACATTAATGAAAAAAAATTGCCTACTATGGATTTTTAAGCTCTGCCTAACAACTCTATAAGCTTCTATTACAAAGTGCATTTACATAGATCATGAGACATCTCCATCATGCTATGCAATGTTGGACAGAAACCTTCTATTCTAAGATTTGGCTGTTTTGGAGAAGAGAGGGGCGTCTCATAGTGTAACACATTTCATTGTGTTAAAATCGCCAGCATAAAGAATTTTAAGTACAGAGTATAAACTTGGTGCTGAGTATCAACTCCATTATAAGCATCATGGAAACGTGCAGTGTAGTGCTTCAAGTCTCTAGACGCCGAACACTGAAACAGATGATCCGACCAGAGAGGCAGGTTTCTGGGCAAAAAAACCCCCAAAAAATAATAAACGGAAAACATTTAAAAAAAATATTAACATACATAACAGAAGCCAAAATAACATATGTGTGATACCCCTGGGTTTAGTGTGGGAGGTTAAGACATGCACAGGTAGCGTGAGAGCTGTTGCCAGGGTAACAGCTAGTTGAAGCGTGAGGGCAGTTGCCAGGGCAGCAGTCAACTAATAGAGGCATGCGGTGAGGCACGAGGAGATTCTGGAAAGATCGGGTAAGAAGAGAGGCGCAAGGAGGTTTGTGTGGTTGGTGTGAGGTGACAGAGTGAGGAGCAGTGTGTGCGAGGGGAGACGAAAGTGTTACGAGAACGGTTCCAGGGTGCGGAGTCTGTGTTATCGGGTGGTGTTCCCCAGAGCCCCTGATGGTGGGGTTGGACTTTGCTGCGCCCCAACAACAGGTCGCAGTCCCCAGAACCGAACTCGTAGGTGAGATGAAGCAGGGAAAGGCCAGACTTACACAAGAGAGTGGTACAGAACCAGTACAGATAAACTACACAGATAGACACACTGGAGATGATGGAATAATCTGCAACAGTGATATGCAGAGAGACTACATAGGCAGACACAAGGAAAAAATAGACAGGCAAGGCTGAGACTTATAGTGCAGATAGATTACACAGATAGACACAAGGTAATAAACAGACAGGCAGGACTGATTGACAAGGTAATAAGCAGGCAGGCAAGGCTGAGACACACTGGAGATGAATGGTAGAATCTGCAACAGTGGTATGCAGAGAGATTGCACAAACAGACACACTGGAGATGATGGTGAAATCTACAACAGTGATATGCAGAGAGGCTGCACACACAGACACATTGGAAAACAGCAAAAAGACTAGGCTGAGAACCAACAGACAGAGTACTCACACTGAACCACACACAACCAGGAGGGAGGACAGAAGACAGGCAGGTGAGGGAAGGATGAGCTGCAGAAAGGACACAGAGGGAGACTGAAAGGCAAACACATGAATAGCAAAACACAGGAATACCGAACAGCAGGCAGGACAGACAGAGCCGCTGGAGCTAGGAGCTATGACCGGCAGAGAGGCTAACAGATGGCAGCTATTTAAAGGGAGAGCCACATCCCCATGGGCTGCTGATTGCACATGGCCAAAGCACAGCTAGGAAATCCCAGCTGCAAGTTAATTAGGCAGGTTCCCTAGCAAGGAGGAATGCTACAGGGGAAACCAGGACCGGAATTCTTTACTAAAGCAAAGAGACACAATTACACGCTGCTGCCATATGTAGCATGTAATAGAAAGAGGAAGCAGTGACAGGAAGCAGTGTTGATGACAGAGAGTCGGAGGGTGTGCGATGAAGTGAAGGAGGCAACAGAGGCATCGGGAGAGAGCCGGAGGGTGTGCGGTGAAGTAAAGGATGCAGCGGAGGTATCGGGAGAGAGCCAGAGTGTGTTGCCGACATTTAAAGGAGATCACCTATGGTGGCAGAGGAGTAATGGAGAAGGAGATGTGTGAGTGGTGCAACAGAGAGGGAAAGTGCATAAGGTGTTAATATCAGAGGAGGCTGAGGTGTTAACTGAGCAGCTAAGAGTGCTAAAGACACTGAGAGTGATAGTCTGAGATAGTAAAAGAGTTGAAGAAGGGGCTAAAGGTATTATTAGAAAGACCAGTAGCAGGAGTGAAGGAAAGCAGTCAGAACTAAAAAGCTGAGGAACTATCTGAGGATGCCAGATCTAAAAACTTGTAGATTTACTTGATATTATTTTATTTAGATATCTGATTTTTTTCTGAACTGCCAATCCTCTCAAAGCATTGTCTAGCTCTGCATGTCTTTTAGTTGTTTGGGCTACTAAATGACAAATTTCCTCCCAGCAAGAGTTCAGCCATTTATAAGAGAGTGTTGTTTCTTTAAATTATTAATTTATTTTAGAAAAGTAAATTACTAGCTTATGCTCACTTAAAAGATAGTAATGGATACTACTTGTAGAAAAGGAAAACAACTAGGGTATTGTAGTATATATAAGATTGAGAAGCAGTATTCTTCTCATAGAATACTTAACTACTTTCATAGATCAGTTTTTAATGTATAACATTAATTTACCTGTAAACTATAGGTGCTAAAATATCACTTAACTGCAGAAAACAATATATTAGAAATAATTGTATTTAATGATTTAATCTGTTTTATATGCTGTTGTGACATTATTGCATGTGTTATATTCAAGAAAATTGCTACTTCTGATTTTTACCTACTTTACATGCTCTGTTTATGAATAAGAACATTGTTTTGTGACAAACTACTTTATTGTGTTGAACAAGATAAGTTTTCTGCTAATCTGAAGCACTCAGGAAAATAGCTATTAAATTTAAATTTATTTGATTAAACGCTGGTGTAAAGTGATTGTGAGTTTTCTTGCGTTGTCTCACCTCTCTGCAATTCCCCATAAACATGTTTCCATATCACCCAGTTATCACATATGTAAATTAATTGGTATTTAGTGATTTAGTGCCAAATGAAGCAATTACATTAACTAGTTTTTTGTATTTCTTTTAATTAGCCCAACTTATATTAATGCAGTTGAACCTACGAAATGTCATAAGAAAGAAATATGATAATATATGAGAGGACTGATCACATATTGATTTATATTCCCTTAAGATCAACTTCCACTCTACATAATAGCTAAATGGAAGGTGCTATGTGAAAGAGTATACCCGGGCCCTTAGAGTTGTATCATTTGTATACATTCTACATGTCTACTGAAGATAGAAAAACATTACACATATAGTATAAACAATGCAAACAAAATAATAAAAACTAAAACAAACAAAAGTGGTGAAACTTAAACAGGAAGGGACACAGTTTTACCCAATTTTAAGTTGCTGTTTCAAAGTTTCTTTTTATTTCTGTCTTTCATGCCCCCCCCCTATATTTCTGTTTATATTAAAATTTATTTAAACCTATTAAATAGCAGCAAGATTTGTCCAAGACAAAACTTTATTTCCAACCTTTTAGAATTAACTCAAAACTTGACTCACTGATGTACTGCAAATAGAACAATAATTACAGAATGAGCTATTACTTAACATAAAAATAAATAAATAAGAGAAAAAAACAAATAAGAAATGTTGACCCGGAGGTGCAATAATGTTTATAGCTCAAGGAAGTCTCTCCCATTCCTTCCCCACACAAAAGAGCTGGCCTGCAGGAGCCAAAAAACTGAGTCAAAGGAAACATATTTGAAATTCCACTGATTGTTCAGTCAGCTGCTGAATGTCTTCAGCCTGTCAGGGACAAAAAATTCAATACCAATTTCTGGACACATCCTTGTTGTAGCTAATGGTGTGGCCATAGTGTAAAGGCTGTGGCCTGTATTCAGACCACCGGACGTACTGCATATACGTCCGGTGTTTACCAAAATTTGATACTGCATATATGTAGTAATTTTTTTACGTAATCTACGTATCTTTTCGTTACATAGATCGCGTATATGCGGTCTACGCATGCGCAGTATCACTTTTTTTAGAATATGAATACTAGTAAATTTTACACATTTTCAGCCAACACCTTTTGCAGTATAAGATGTGGATTAGACATTCACATATAAGTCTACAACCTGAAACACAATTGCCAGGAACAATAGAGGAAACTGCCAGCAAGCTGTAGTCTGCTATAAGGATAGTTTATGAATATTTAATAGTTAATGGAAATTTTCAACAAAACGTATAACTGTGCATTTTAATATTCATTCAAAGTAGGTTAACGCCACAGACTATTCCATAAAGAGAATATCAGTTAAAGGAACAAGAATGCAAGCTTTACTGGTATCAGAGAACATATTTAACACACACACACACATTGATAATTAGCCCTGTAATAATAGGGACGCAGTTGCAGTTTTTTGACACGAATACAGCAGGTGGCTGAATTGCAGCTGTATCAGTGTTGAAATCATTTGGTTTATATATATTTCTATTGGAAATGGTACAAAAGCGAATAGCTCTATTTCAATAAGTACCCAATCCCAATAGCAAATTGTGCTCTCCCAGACATTAGCTGTGCGGACGGGCTGCAGCGGTATTGTCATGGTTAGGCACATACAAAGGGAAGGCTAAGGTTAGGCTGTGGGACATGGAAGGTTAAGGTCAGGCTGATAAAAAGGGATGGTTAGGATAAGGGTTAAGTTTAGGGGGAAATCCTACCTGTCACAGTTGAAGCAATCAAATAATGTGTCACAAATCAGCACATTGTACTAGCAAACCACACCCTTAATATAATATAATATTAATAGAATCAGATGACAGAATGAAAGTGGTCTATTGTTTACATAAATGTGTTTGTTATGACACTGCTATTTTGTGCCCATTTGGTTACTTATATAAACAGTCTGGACAGCCTTTTTTCCATATGTGTTACACAGATTGTGCCTGACAGTACTTTTAATACAAAGCATTACATTTTTATTGAATTCTAAGGTCTATATGTCTGCAGATCCACCCCCCTCCTGAAGATTAGTAACTGGCAGAGGCACCTTTTACTGCAACAGCTTGAGCTCCGCTGGAGTGAATTTCTGCTGGGTGTCTAGTGTTTGGGAGGAGTGAGGTTTGTTGCGGAGAACAGCTGTTTTTCAAAAGTGCCATTTTCGACACAGTTTCCGAGGAGGGGGCCGAAGAGAATGTTCCTGCCCACCACAGACAAGCAAGTCTCCCCTTCTAGGCTCCATTCCCTCCCAGCAGGCTAACCCCAAGACTCCCCTTCTAAGCTCTATCCCCTTCCTGCAGGGTAATCCTAAAATGACCCTGCTACACTCATTCTCTCCCTTGCACTAACCTGTCAGAGCGTCTGGAACCGTCAGGTCCTGCAGCAAGTCTGTGGTGTAAATTTCTAGATTCTGACATTTCTGAAAGAGACATAGCTTAACCCGTTTAGGAATTACTTTTTCAGAAGTTTTTATCTTATTTTTTTTCAGATTTCTTGAAGATTTGTTGATTTAAACTTTTGGTCTACACCTTTCAATTATCCCACTGGTTGGATTGAAAGCTGGACTAGGCCACAGTAGAACATTTTGTGTTCAACTGTGCTGAGTTTTGAGGAGCTGCCGCCTTGTCTAGTCACCTGCAAATGAAAGTACTTGGATATCAATTTAAGGCCTTTTCCTGTAATGTGCGTATCATTTTCTTAATTCCCTCAGAAAAATTATAAAATCAAATCTTATATCTGTGTAAATTTGGAGTTCTTAGAACACAGAGGTTAAACACTTATGCTAGTAGCAATTTAGTTTTCATTTGTTGAAGTTTTAAAATTACTTTTGACTTATTACTGGGTACTGCCCTGTGTATATTTTAACAATAAAACGCCTGAAACAAATTTGTAATAAAGATAAATGGGTTTATTTTTTACGGTACATGAAAACATTTAATTTTTTTTTAACTATACTTTTTAACTACATGGTAATTTAAGAGTAATATTATTTGAAATCTACTTCAATAAATACAAGGCAAGGCCTCAGATAAAATAGCACATTCATATTTTAACTTCTGCTAGTTTCAAATCAATGTTTATTAAACAAACAATAAGGAAATACAGATGACAGAAGATATTTATTATTTGAATACAATTTGAATAGATTTGTGTGGTTTCCTGGATATCAGAATTCAGGAAATGACTTACCAACAAGAAGCAAAACAGTTCATAGTACTGGATAAAATGGTAGAACATAAAATGTGTTACTCAAATATCTCATATATTACAAGTATTTGAGATTTCATGGCAGAGAATATAACAGCTGTAGTGCTGAAAAATCTGTCTCCAGTATTCTAGCTTCACAATTCCTTCTTTATGTTTCAGAGTTAGAGAAAAAAAAGTCCCACAGCTGCTGTCTGGCTATAAAAGCGTCACTCTGGTGTTATAGATTTTCACAATTCCATGATCTATGAGGAGGCACCAGCAAGTGTGGAATGTATAAATGTCCTACTTTATTCATTGTTCTTTGAACTGTCTAAAAAATAAAGAAAACACAATTTATGCAATATATCAAAAATAAACATGTGACTTGATAATCACAGACAGATCTGTCTGACCTCAAAGCAGTAGTACAGTATAACAGAGCATACAATGTTACAACAATGCAAGTAAAAACATTACTTTCTAAATAGCAGTATCATTTACATGCAGAAGTCAACATTAGACTCTGTTATAACAAGTAGCATGGCTGTTGACTGCTAATGAGCCAAGCAATTTTGTCAGAGAAGCAACATATTTGTGGTGAGTTTAATAGGCAAAACACCAGCAATAACGCAATATAACACATTAAAATGTAAAATGTAGTCCTACAATATTATGACGCTCCTAAACCAGAGGATACAAGTATCTAAAAACGATATATTCAATTTATTAAAAACAGAAATAATACCTTATATGAAAGAATACTTACTTGTATTAATATAATTAAATCAAGCAGGGTCATTAAGCTAGCATTGTATAAAAATAAAGCAAATCCCTTACACAAATTTTAAGCCAGTCAATGACAAATTTGAAGATCATAATATGTAATCATATGATAATCATAGGACTGCCCTCTATTCATTTACATTGTTAAATCATTCATTTAACCCTGTAAATCTACAACTACTTATTCAAAATCAGATGTGGTTTGTTGGTACTATGTTTTGATTTCCAACACATCGTATTCTGGCAATGCAGCCAGAATATGGCGCGTACCCCATAACAAGTTAACATGCGACTGCTTCAATGTCAATAGGTAAGATTTTTCCCTAACCCTACCCTTCTATTAGCCCAATCTTAACCCTCCATCTCCCACAGAATACACCTAACCTTTCCCTTTTATTAGCCTAACCTTAACCCTCCAAGTCCCGCAGCCTAACCCTAACCTTTCCTTTCTATGAGCCTGTCCCTGTAGCCCACCCCACCCCGACACAGTGAGAGAACATTTCGCTACTGGGAATGGGTAGGTTGGAGAAATAGGGCCATTATAAGTACCTGTTCAAAATAGTAAAAATCGTTATGTGAAGCATTTCAGCACCAATACAGCTGCAATTCAGATGTCAGTTGTATCAGGTTGAAATTGGGCCTTTTGTGCTAGCAAGTGCATCCCTTCAAAATCATAGCATTAGTACTAGGGCCTGCTTTGCCACCTCATTTAACTCACAAAACCATGTTAGGCCAGGTATGACCAGTGCTATGTCTCTGGTTACCCTAAGCAAAGCTTTAGCCTGGTAGGTTGGTGATCCAACTTGCTTTAATTATTTTTAATAAAAATATGTTCAAAAATAACAAGTGAATAAGAAGCTGAAGCAAGAATAAGAAGTGAATTAATAGCTGACTGAATAGGAAATTAACTTCAGCCTTGTCCTTTATGTTCAATTTCTATAATGGAATACATTTTTTTTTTTTAATAAGTGGATTGAGCTGTCCAGATTTGAAACAGCTCTTAATGACAAAGTTAGTCTGTGAAACTTTGTTTATAGCATCGATTCCCAAACTGTGCCCCATGAAGCATCTGCAAGTGCTCCACAAAGATTATCATTCCGTTTAGTGCCTACTGTATGTAGGTGCCAAGTGAAACAGTTTAGCACTCCATGGGCCAGATTTACTAAGATGTGGGTTTGGAAAAGTGGAGATGTTGCTCATAGCAACCAATCAGATTCTAGATGACATTATCTAGAATGTAATAGGAAAGGGAGCGCTAGAATCTTGGTTTGCTATGGGCAATATCTCCACAACATTTCCAAACCCGCAGTTTAGTAAATCTGGCCCCATGACTCTGAAGTTTCGGAACCCCTGGCTTAGTGTAGCGGTTCTCAACCTGTTTTAGATGTGTACCAGTTACCCAATAGAGAATTTAGACAGTACACACTGGTAAGATATCTGGCGATATTGATTGTGTGAGTGGACAGATTATCTGCTGAATAGCCCCAGTGTGTACCCTGTTTAACATCTTATAACCCAACACAGTTGTCCCACCACGCAGTGGTTCATGTACCACTGGTTGAGGACGGGTGTGGGTCGCCGCTGTGAATGGCACTTTTTCAAAAGGGCCAGTCTCTCCTAGTCAGTTCCGAACTGGCTGGGAATTCAATTGCTTTTCCCTCGCAGAGACAAAGCAATCAATTCATACAAGACAAAAGATGCTGCTGCGAATGGTAAGTATGAATTTAACACTCCCTTTCCTTCCCCGCAGCCAGACCCTAAGACTCCCCTACCATTACTCTAAACTTCCCTTCCCCAGTCTAACCCTAAAACTCCCCAGTGTTTCCAGACCCTCTAACGTGACCCATTCCATTCGCACCTAAGCTTCCAACAGGTACACTTACCTGGTGAAATTACTTAACTATTTTAAAAACTATTTCTTTTGAACAATGGTGGTTACCATAGTAACTGAGCATTTTCTACCTAATGAAATGGGTTGCGTGTGTGTGTGTGTGTGTGTTTTATGTGTTACTCACCTATCCAGTCAGTATGGCAAGTCTGCAGTGTTTCTGCAAAATTAATGAATTTAAAAATAAAATCTTCAAATTAGAGACAGCCAAAGATTAGATGTCTCTACATCTAAAAGAACTATTCTGCTGTGGCAACTACCCCCACCTCAGGGTTGAGAACCACTTCTCTAGAAATTTTCCCTCTTAAATTTGACAGCAAAATTCCCTGATGATTATCAGTTTTGCAAAATTTGAGCCTATAAAGTAAACCACTATGAATAGCTTCTGACAGTGCACACATATAAAACGAGAAACGCATTTACCATCATATATCTGTGACTAAACGACACTTAACACATGTAATAAGCTAGTATACATCGTCATGTAGCTTTAAGTTTGCGCAGTGATGTATAAACCGAAACGTTATTACACCACTGACACGTAATGGCAACAGACGCCAAACCCTTTAAAATTCATGTGAGACACGGCCTGCAAGTGAGTCACTGAGGCAGAGTCCAGGAACCATCCACTATCTCTTCCCTATGGAGACACCTCAGCTCCATGTCCGCGACACTGACATCAGCAGACATTATAGTCAGATGACGCGTTAAATCACGTGAATGCGCTTTCAGAACACGAGCGGCGATGGGATGCGCATGCGTGTTCTCTGCTTCACGTCACTTACGTGCCCGCGCGGTTGGAGCGAGCATTGGCCGGTGCCCGGTGTCCTGAGAGAGGGCAGAGTCTCAGCAGCACGCCGGGAAGGAAGAAAGAGTTTGGACCTAGTAAGGCAGATAATGGCTGCCTATGCGCTGTCCTTTCCTCGCATCACCGGTACCTTGAGGTGAAGAAGGGATGTGATTTCGCCACAGGAAGAGACCGCTAAGCACCGCCAACCCTGAGGTAGGTATGCGTCAGCTGGAGGGGCGGGGGGCTGCTGGGGAGGAGCAAATGGTAATGATTGTGTATAGATAGGTTCAAGCACACCTTAGGGGGCAGCTGAAATAATGCCATAGCTGTAGGACGGACCGTGCCCTATGTCTTATGATTTTTATGACAAATGAATGCAAGTGGATTGGCGATGTAATGCACTTATTGAAGAATGACATGATTAGAACATTATTTAGATCTTTAGATAAATGTGACATACTAGTAATACTCAGTTTAAAGCTTCTTCATAAGATGAAGTGCACAATGGATATTTCTATCTTCAGAACAACTCTGCAGTTGGAGAAATGATGCTTTATGTGCCTGTGTTGTTTTTTGCGTGTTACCTCAGATACAGAGGTGTGCCCACACACATATTAGTACAATAATTAAGGTACTCAATGAAAACTTTATACACATTGCAGCCCAGTTTCAGCGTGTGCTTGATTTGTTTTCATTGACTCTAAAAATGTAATATTAGAAGATCAGTTCATTAATTTGTCTGAATACATTGGTGTTCTACTTTATAAGTCAGAAAAACTGTTCCTTTGGTAATAGAGCAAGTGGATGCCTGGTCTTGCGAGTATGACATTTGTTGTGGTTTAATGAGTGAATTCGAACCTATTTAATCTAATATGTCTTTTGACCTTGTTCTTGCTAATAAAACTGTGACATGGTTATTTCTAATCAAGGAAAATTTCCTCACATAAGCATGTTCTATGTTTAGGATTTGGACCTGTAGCACCACCTTCCATGGTCTAAAACTTTTATTATGCAGGTGTTATATGTGGGTTATTTAAAAAATTTTTTTAAGTCAACTGAAGTAGATAGGGCTGTTATATAAAAACAACATATATGGTTTAAAGCTATGAGGATACGCTTTGAAAACTGTTAGAAGAGTTTCCTTTAAATATGTAGTCTGTGGGGCTGATTCAGAGATGCACTTACACCTTTTTTTTTTTATAGGTGCAAGTGTACCGCTCGTCTTAACCATTTTTTAAAGTAAGGGGTGCTAGTTAGTTTTAGAACTAAAATATTGCACATTATCAAAACCATTCCCTGTAGACATCACTTATTTTAATGTGTTTCTATATCTGTTTCAGATATACCCTACCAGCTAAAAGAATGCCGGGCCTTGTAGTTCAGAAATATTTTAGTAAAATTAAATTTTCTCTTGTCCTCTTTTAATGAATGCATAGTGGAGGGGACTAGGAAGCCCTCTCAATATGCCCATGATCAAGTCTCTTCATCAGTCTTAGTAAGAATATACACAGTGCTGATTCAGAGATGCACTTACTTACCTTTTTTTTAGGTGCAAATGTACAGCTCGGCTAAACCATTTTTCAAACTAAGGGGTGTTCATTAATTTAAAAAAAATTGCATGTAAGGAAAATACATGACTTTTACACATAGAACGAACATACTGTATAACTTTATGTTTATTCTTTAAAATAGAGTTGAGCTAAAAAACTTCACCTCCTAATTTTAATTCTGGTTTTACAATTGATATCTGCCTCCCCTTGCAATTCAACATTCTATAGGTCTGAAAATACTATATATAAAGACAACAGTATGTATTTAGAAAAACTTAGTTCTAGTAACTATTTCATTCATTTAACCCCATATCAAGAGTGTAAGTTGTCCTGTAGCTACGTATTGTGGACTAAAAGTTTTGATATAAACTTATGATGTTTGAAAGCCTTGCTTAGGCCTTAAAATGGGAAACAACAAAAACAAACGAACAAAAAAGCACAGCATGTCTAATGTAACTAAAATTTATTTTGTTAATGCGTTCACTGACTGGGATTTATTTAATAATTAGTAATTGATTTTCTTTGTGTGCATCAGACCTTACAGTACTCAAGTTGTGCTCTACATTGTAATTATAAACTCACTGTCCTAACATTGCTCTAGTGTTGCCTATCAAATTCTGATCATATGAAGTTCTTGCTTTTGAAGCATGAAACTTCTAATGTAACTACTGCAAATATACTAGTTATAAGTGCAATATCCTCTTATTGTTTTGTTTCTAACCATACTTCTTGCATAGTTCTTTATTTATTGCTCTTCGTGGGCTATAATTTAACCAAATTTGCAGGTTTTAGAGTAGTTACTTTTTAGACAGAAATATGTTAGTCTTCGTTTCAGTTTTATACCTTTTGAGAATTTGGAAAAATTATGTTTTTATTATGGGTCTACGAACCAAAGATCTAATGTCCACAGGAGCATGCGATTCATGCGTATATGAATATTACCGTCACATCTGTAGTTTTCTCTCCCATATACCTATAAACTACGGTGATATCATTAATATGTTGGATGAAGTATATGCAGAATCGTTGGGCCAACGGTCGTGAGAGCAGACACACTTTAGAATTAGAACAATGTTGCTGATCTGTAAAGGTACAAATGAAATCAAATGATGTAACGTGCTTTTGAGTGATAAAGCATGATTGTAGGAGCGTACACACTAATGCAATATCATTCCAAACTCATTTTAATTGGCATGATAATTAGGTAAATTACTTCGTGTGTACCTAGCTTTAAGATGACCAGATGAAAATTTGGACAGTATGGACTGGCTCTAGACCTCCGAAGCTGCTGCAGTCAAAGCCGGATCCCCACAATATTCAACTTCCCCTGCATTTCCTAAAAGGCTACCCTATGTTATCATATCTGCACTGGCTTTACTTAAAATGAGGGAGCGACACTCTGTATGCATCGCACCCTGTCCTACCCTGTTGACTACATGGCTTACATTTTGAATATACAGATCTGTAATGCAAATATGCATGCACACTGGTAAAAAGCATTCTTTTTCTGCACCTTACATGCAGAAAACTACCATTTTACCCAATTCTTGATCCGGTCCTATATTATTAACCTACACTGTGAAGTAGACAAAAAGTTGATGTAATAGTGTCTTTGTATAACTATATGTCCACATTTTTGTCTATTTTTCAATTACTACATTTTTTTACTGTGCTTTTTGTGTAGCATTAGTATTTTGACACTGAACTGCGGTATTATATATATTACCAAAAGTCTCTCGTGTTCTGCCAACTCTAACCCACTTATATCTCTTACTCTCTTCCCTTCCCTATTTTAGTCTTTCATGGGTTAAGATTTTACTATTATTCCCAAGTATCCATCACTTCTTTCTCCCTCCCGTTTTGGGGTCGGATCCAGACCTGATAACGTCACTTATTTACGCAAGGTGTGTAAGTGGCCTGATTTAACTGCATGCGCCCTCCAGATGTTATTCTAGGGTTACGAGGGTTTGTACGGAACTCAATTCTGTATGAGCTCATTTGCGAGCAAATGGACCGTGCTTCCCCTCCGCCTGCTAAAGAGGGTGGGGGGGAAGCATGGTAATTGTATAGTGTGGGAGAGGGCTCCCACACTGGTGTGGCTCAGCGGTCGTGCGGACCGCTGATCCGCATGATGGGTTTTAAAGCAGGTTTATGGCAGCGTAAGCTACCATAAAGCCTGCACGGGAGAGGGGAGTGACGGGTGTACACTCCCCTCTCTCTGTTGTACGCATCCGGTCCTTGGTGTGTCGCAGGGTAGCAGGAAAGTCAGTGTTGTCATGCTCTCACTTCGTTGTTTTATCTGATCTAAGTTTAAAACTGTGGTCCTTCAAGGGAAAGTGATTCCAGAAACACAGTAATTAAGCACTTTTTTCAGAAACAATTGTGAACCAGTCCAATAGTGCCATCAGCCTACTGCAAAGGTTCTTAGTAAGCTTTATGGCTAAACCACCTCTGCTTGTTATTTATAATCTAGTTGTTTTTTGTTTTGTTTTTTTTGGTGGGGGGGTTTGTAATATATGTTCTTTTGACAATTCACAGTCATATGAATAAATGCAGCTAAGGGATTTTGGGCCAGATCAAGAACTACGTCTGTCTTCCATAAACAGACGTAATTCACTGAACAATAGCTACTGCGCATGCGTAGTAGCTAGTGTACGTAATCTTCGTATTGTTTTGATACGTAGATTGCGTATATGCGGTCTAAAAGACCGCATATACGCAATCTACGTATCGAAACGATACGCAGATTATGTATAATAGCTACTACGCATGCGCAGTAGCTATTGTTCAGTGAATTGCGTCTGTCTATGGAAGACGGGCGTAGTTCTGGATCCGGCCCTTTGCTCTTAAGTTTTTCTGCATGGCTAGTGAGCCTAGACTGGTTTTAGACCATTGGCATTATTCTGTTGCTGTAAATGTATTTATTGGTACATTTAGTCTATTTAATCTATTTAATATACAGAAGTCACAGTTCTTCATGTTTTGTATAAACACACATTTGCTGTTCTTTCATTATAAAGACGTTCCCATGATAAACACAGTTATGTTTACAGTTTTTTTTCTATGCGTGGAAGAACTGAGACGTGTATATGTGCTAGTGTTCCTTATTAATAATAGCAGATTAGTCATTTTTGTGTGTGGTTCCAAATATCTTTGTTCATGATGAATAAATAAATGACAGCATATAATGATTTTAAAATTGTAATGGCCTATTGTGGCGTGACAGTGCAGACAATAATATAATCCAATGAATGTATTCAGTTCTTTTACAAGTGGGTGGGTACATACAGGGCTTGGTATCCCTTTGATGATTGTGACGTGTGTGATGCTGCAGCAACAGCAATAACCTCCATAGCCCTGAGGATATGTCATTGCAAAACATAAGCTCACAAAGGACTCGCCTACAACCTGAGCTCTGCATTAACTATTTATTATGAGAAAGATGACTCTGCTCTAAGTCTTGTAGTGTGCTGGGAAGGAATACATTTTTCATGAACACAACACAGTTAGCGTTTGAAGGATGAAGGCTTTCTACCTAGCAACACAGTTAACAGAAAGGTAACAAAATGTATAAATGGGTAGATTATAAAATAACATATCTGTTTTATTCCTATGTTTGTGAAAACTAGGTCATGCTTATAAATAGCCAGGACACCTCACATCTTAAGAAAAGTAATGTAATGTATATATGTAACACTAGAGCTAATCTTATTTTCTCTAAAATGTAATCTCATACAGATGACATCCTCATTATTCTCATGTTTTTAAAATAATGCTTTCTATAAAATAAGACAACTTTTTGGACCCCTCTTGTTACTTTATTAGCTATATTTGTGGTGTAACATGTAGGCCTAATCAGAAATTGGGTAGGGTAGAATGTCTGTTATATAAGATTTAATAGCTAGATACAAGCAATCAACTTTAAATGTAACATTATTTAACACAGATATTTTTTACTGTGCCTGTATTATCTGAGTGTTGGGAAAACACCAATAAAGATTTAACTTTTTTCTTTGTTTTATTTTGTTCATATGAAAGGCTGAAGCAGTATTACTTAGTAATGCACTTGATTTAGGGTTTTGCTTAAGAAATCATACTATTTTTCCTTATGCCGCATTTGCTTTTCATCACTCGCCATTGTACAATGCATATTTTACAATTTATTGTTACTAGCCCATAAAATCACTATACACACTATAATCACTATACACAACTCCTGTATGCCTGAATTGTACACCGTACGGCACCCATTTGATCAGAACATAGAGTACATAGTAAACTGTCTATGTACATAGAACCTATTTATCAGTTTATTAGTATATTGTGTGCATCACACATTTTACAAGATACTTAACATAACTTTTTGTCACCAAGAAAGGGAATTGAATACATCTAGCGACTTAAGCATGTCTGTCACAAAATCCATTTGACTTTTGGGGTTCAACAGAGACGAGACAGACCGTAATGCCACCGTTTTTACAAGCTTTTATTTAACTTCACTGTTTAGTTTGTTTGGGTGAATTCTTGTAAGCTGATTTTGACTCACCTACATATCTGATCGACTTGAAACTTTGCACACATATGTAGTTGATGGAGTCAGGAAAGCAGACCCTCCAACATGACCCATTCCATTAGGTACAATTAAATCCACTCCTGAGCTTCCAACTGTCACTCAACTGGTTTAAATGAATTAACTGATATTTAAAAAACTATTTGCCTCCAACAAAGGTGGTTACCATAGTAACTGACAGTTTGAAAATGAGGAGCAGAGTATTTTGTACCTTATGGAATGTGTCATGTTGGAGGGTATGGGAAAGCAGAGCAAGAAACAGCAAAATGTAAGTGTAGCACTGGTGTGTGCTCCTATTCTGGTAGAGAACTCACTCTGTGTGCAGTATGAAGGAGGAGCATGTGTGGGAGCAGTTACAAAATAGCAGTTGGATATTCTAAAAGGGGCAAAGGAGCAACACAGCCACAGCCTGCCGTATGAGATAAGATGGTGGTGTGTCAAAGCTGAGACTAAGGAAGAGAGAGAAATCTATCTAGAGGGAGTCCCCTGCAAAAAGAGAGTAAAAGGAATCTGAGAGAGAGAGTGTGAGAGTGGAAAAGACTTCAGTGGAGAGTGGGAGAGCTTACCAGAAGAACGCATCACATTCCTCACCACATCCAGCACGCCTCGCATCATGCTGGTACCTGAGACCCTCACGTCTCATACCACGCCGCTCATCGTTCACTGTGCTGTGGGATTAAAATGGCTAATGCAAAACAATTAAAGGAAACTGCAATACAATGAAGACGGTTGGAGAAGATGAAACTTATGCAACAGAAGAAGCTCTCAAATGAAGACAATGAAACCACGCAACAAAGGCTAGAAAAATATTGTCAATGTATGCACGGTAAATTAGAATGAGCAAAACAGCATATGTTGCAAGTAAGTGCAGCTCAAACACCAGAGCATCGTGAAGCTCGATTGGAAGGTGCAAGACAGCAAATGTCGCAAGTAAGATCTGCTCAAACACCAGAGCAAATGCGTTCAATTAGGAGCAAAACAGCATTTGGTCGAAAAAGCAATATACACTTTTTGTGATAAAACTTGGAAAATATGCACAAAGAGAAGTTATCCAAACCAGATTACAATATATAGAGTTAACACATCTCTAGTATACTTGCCTCTCAAGTTGACTCAAGTCAGCTTCAATATTGTGTCATTAATGCAATAAACATGTTACCTGTAGTAAGCATACCACCACTAAAAGCTTACTGGAATAAGTTGGATCCTGGTGCAATACCTAATGTAATGCAACAACTCTCACAGCATAAGCAACGTCTCTTGTCCAGATTCATTCCATTTGTAAAGATCATCAAATTGAATGGACTATTTGGACAATATGGTTTCCTTGGTCAAGCAGCTCTCTCTTTGTTCAAGACATTTTTTCATTTAATAAAAAGCTACCAAATATGCTACAGCGATCAACTAATAACACAGAAATAGTAGTTGTTACCGGTCATCTTGAGAACCTAAACATAACATGAGTTTTCTGTATCGTATGCTAATGAGTATTTGATGCTTGACAAATGGCTAATCACAAATAACCCACTATACAAAGATGTTTTCATAAATCACTATGCATAAATATGTCAGAAAGATTTAGTTTTAATTAGTGAGCAACAACCTGTTGAAATAATTGAGCAACTCAATCTGAAAACTTACATGCCAATAAGTAAGACTTGGTGAACCTCGAGCTGAGCACCTTGCTGAACCCATGAACAAAAGTGAGCACAAAAGCAACGGTTCAATTCTCAATCAAAAGGCTCTTTGCATTTACCCAACAAATCTGCAAGTACAAATCCACAACCAAGCAGTTCTTGAGCATTTAAGAGCCAAAGAGGCAATCGTATTCAAAATAAGAGCGCAGGACCAATTATATGAAACATGGCAAACCGATAATATAGACATGGACAAAATCATTCCGTCTGACATTAACAACACAGGAGGCTTGCCAAAGATGTTAGAAATATTTGTGGGTGCTTAAATTATTCTATGATCCAACATCGATGTACCCAGAGGACTCGTGAATAGCGCCATTGGATTTATCACTGAAGTCATATGGAGCCACTTCCGACACGCACAAATGTATGAAATTGACATTCCATCAGTTCTTGTAGACTTTGGAAATAATGGCATTTCATGTGATTTTAGCCTAAATCAATACAGTTTCCAGCTAAGTTCAGTTATGGAACTGCTGAAAGAAGAGTGCTGGCAATAGTCTTGTCTTGGGCCTCAACAGTACATAAGATGCAGGGCAGCACAGTTGATCATGCAGTCATATATTTAGAATCAAATCTCTTTGCAGCTGGGCAAGCCTACGTTGCCCGTAGCAGGGTTAAGTCACTAGATGGCCTATGCATTGAGAAATTAGACTGCTCTAAATTAAGAGGCAAGACACCATGCAATAAAGACGCACTGTCAGAAATGGAAAGAATGCAAAATTAAAGAATATCTATTCTGTTAAGTGAAAAGAATTTAATGTATATAAGAAAGATTAGTTATCGAAGACTAAAAAGCATAACATAATTTATAGTAATTTATTTTTTTAAACAATCTTATATTAAGGTGTACAAAAAAGAAAAAAGCATTTTGATATCGGCCTAAAGGACCGCCTTAAAAGAATTCCCTTATATGACTAATAAATACATGAGGTGTAAATATTCAGTTATGCAAAAAATAATTGCTGAACGTCAGCTTTTGACTTTTAATCTGGTTAGATCTATGGACGGACTTTCAATTGAGAAATTAGACTGCTTGCAATCAAGTAAAAAAAAAAAACAAAAAACAAAAAAAAAACTTGTGCAACATTCTCTAACAGAATACGAAAACTAATGTATCAAAAAAAGTAAAACATGAGGGAATTATTTTAAGGAAGTCGTTTAGGCTGGTATCAAATAATTTTTTTCTTGTTTGGTTAATTTTATTAAAAGCTTGTTTAAATTTTTATTTTACTATAAATTTTTTTCTGCTTTTCAGCATTAACTATGACTAACTACCTCCATATAATAGTGTCATATTTTTAAAATGTTAAATTTCAGCTTCATTTTTGTGTGTGGTACATTTAAACTTCTAAATATTCATATGAAATGTAACATCAGTCACAAAATGACCGATAACATGATCACTTAATAGTCTAAATCAGGGGTTGTCAACATTTTTAATACTTACTGCCCACTTTTGTATCTTTGTTGATGGTAAAAAATGTTACTGCCCACCAGTGGCACAGTAACTCAAAAGTGTGTAGTCATTTGTAAAAGGGAAGGTTTGTACAACAAAACCCATGTATCTATTCTGTATACCCCCTTTTTTCTTCCCCTGTATCTATCCTATACACACCCCTAAAGACCAAATCTTGGTCTTTGAGGTAATAAAACCAATGCAGTTAAGTAACACAGACTCCTAGGGGATTTGTTTGAGATATAGTCATTTGTGTGTTTTTTTATATACTCAACAACATTAGATCCACAGTGTATTAAAGTCTACTACAATGTACTTTACAGGGGCCTTATTCTTACTACAATAAGGTTGCTAGTATCGTTTTACCAGCCTTAGTGTTGTCAATAATGAATAGTCAGACAATAATAACACGTTAACCCTAACATTAACGTTAACCGCCCCCTCACAACAGCCAGAGGCTAACCATCTTTCATTGCAGCCTAACCATAACCATCTACTCACTGCACGCAACCTAATATTAACTGTCCGTTAACAGTATACTAAACCTACCCTAACTCTAATACTTGCCTGTTTGTCGTATTGAGTCCAGAAGTGTCTAGCAGGCATTCTAGTTAAACGCCTAATTGACGATCAGGCGTCCTAGTCGATTCAGTGTCCTACATACTCCTATCAAGTGTTGAGCTCCTGTCTGGTAAAAATATATAGTATGCGACTGTATCCTGGCTCTATGTTGATAGAAACATGCCTGTACACAGACACTGAGTTGATAGAAGCAATACAGTTAAATTAGACTTTTTCTGTGTTGCTAGTAAGACATCCCAACCAGAGTAAATCACAGTACTAACAGTTAACCGGCTTTCACTAAAGTGTTGACAGGGATAACTCGCTTTTCCAGAGGAAAGAACAGACAGGAGCAAAAGAATCTTTTTTTTTTTTCTTAAATGAAATTAAAGTTCTACTGAATTACTGTATATTAGAACACAAAACCATGTTGGGGATGACTTTACAACAATGACAGCATTCAAGTGTTCATTATATAGAGCTTTTACAATATGTAGAGCATTCTTTTATGGACTGCATTTTTCTTACCACTGTACAATGTTGACTTCAGGGTCTGAATATAAATCTGAGAGCAAAACGTTCTTTTGTCTTTTTTTACATGTTTGGGAATTAGCTGCACTTGCTGATTTCACAAGCAGGAGTCAAAGAGATAGAGAAGGAGATCATTTTTGGAGCTTACATTATTATTAAACCGTAATCCTACTTTAACTGTCATTGACTATCCCGAGTCCTTGTTACTGATTTTTACTAAATGGTTTAAAACTATACCACACCCAATTGACCTTTGAGGGAACCAAAAACCTGGACACGCCCAAGCGACCTTAAAAATGCTGTAACCATGTGACCTGACCACACCCTATCTCAGGCCTTTAAACAAGCCACATCCAGTTGACCTTCGAAAGGGCCACACCCATTTGATCTTTGAGGGTAGTTTGCTTTTTTCTTTACAATTTGTCCGTTGTTAACCACCAGGTAGCACCCGTTGTACCTCTTGCTAGTGCGATCTTATTTTTCTTTTTCAACATTTGAGTGAACCAATAACCTGGACTCGCCCAAACGACCTTTGAAAATTCTACAACCATGTGACCTGACCACACCCAGTCTCAAGGAACCACACCCTTAAAAAAACGACTGAAGAACCTGGACATACCCAAACAACCTTTAAAAATGCTGCCACCATGTGACATGACCACACCCAGTTGTCCATACCCATTTGACCTTTTAGGGAACCACGCCCAAAGCGACCTTTGAAAATGCTGCAACCATGTGACTTGACCGCACCCAGTCTCGGGGTATATAAAGGGGGCAGGAAGACAACAGATCATTCATTTTTTCATACTGACTGAAGAAAACCTCCAGCCATGCCTTCTCGCAGCAAAAGAACTAGGGGCCCCGCCAGAAAAATAAAAAATTCATGCAATAAGAGGCGAGGTCGTAAAGTCAGCCTTAAACAAAATAAAAGGGCAGACCAAAAGCGCAGACGTCACCAAATGAAAAAAAGACGTCGGGCAAGAAAAATCTGACCTTCCTTGTACATTGAGTCATGCTAAGCAGCATTTCAAATTTTTTTGTTTTTTAAATATAAAAAAAACCCCTCAAAATAACAAAATAAAAAACCTACAAAAAATAAAACCCCCTCAAAATAACAAAAATAAAAAAAACTCAAAATAACACAAATAAACCCCCCACATAATACAAAAACCTTCCCAAAATAACACAAATAAAAAAAAAAAACCAGAATAACTCAAATACCCCCCCAAAATAACACAAAATAAAACCGCAAAGTAACACAAAATAAAACCGCAAAATAACACCCATAACCACCCAAAAATAACACAAATAAAAACCTCCCCAAAATAACACGAAACCACCACAAAATAACATGCAAAAACCCCTCCAAAATAACACAAATTTAAAAAAAAAACACAAAACACAAAAAAACTAACATAAAAATAAATAACACCAATACCCCCCCTCCCAAAATAATAACACAAATAACCCCCCAAAATAACATAAATAAAAAAAAACTAAAATAACAAACACCCCCAAAAAATAACACAAATAAAAACCCCATAATATAATATAAATAAACCCCCCAAAATAACACAACCCCCCTAGAATAACACAAAATAAAACCCTAAAATAACAGAAAGAACCCCCAAAATAACACAAATAACCCCCCTAAAATAAATAAATCCGAAAATAGCACCTTCCCAAAATAACACAAATAAACCCCTTACAAAATAACCCAAATAAATCCCCCCCAAAATAACACAAATAAAACAAAATAAAATAACACAAATAAAACCTCCCTAAAATAACACAAATAAAAGAAAAACACCAAAATAACAAAATAAAAATAACAAAACAAAAAAAAAAAATAACACAAAATAAAACCCCAAAATAACAAAACAAAATAACACAAATAAAAAAAACACAAAAAAACTTAAAGTAGAAGTTTAAATTCCTACTTTTTTTTCCATTTAACAAATAACAAACGTTACAAAAACCCTCAAAATAACAAAAATGAAAAAATAAATAAACCTGAAAAAGTAAAAGTAGGAGTTTAAATTCCTACTTATACTTTTTGTGTTTTTAAATTTTATTTTATTTTTTATATTTTTTTTTGTATATGTAGGTACACGGAATTCACACCGAGCTGTGCGGTGTTTGAATCTGCCATTATTATTCTTATCCTTGTAGTGAACAAAAACCTAGGACTAGGTTTCTGTAGGCTAAGGCTAATCTAAGGCTTTAATGTGGAACATCCAATTAAATATGTTGCAGTTAAAGGTAATGCTCTATTTACATCCCCTGCTGCTACCATATTAGATAGAAATTGACATTCTATTAGTGGGCATTTCTTAATTTAACATCTTAACGTAACTGATTGTCCTATAGAACATAAACACACTAACACAAATATATTATGTATGTTTTTTGTTTTTTTTATATTTATAAGTATGTTGTGTTATATTTCTCGAAAAACTAAATTTGTTTAGGGTTTATTCAGTTACATGAAGAGTACATTCTTCAAGGTTTATGCATGCATTTCATCTCACACCACTACTGCCACTGCCCAATACTCTTTTTGAATCAGATCTAGATGTAAGAATGCAGCACCATATTGATTTCACGCTGTGTTCTTGCATCTGCACAAGCATATGGGGAGATGCACAGTTCCAGTCCCTTCACCCTGCCTTAATACTTCCCATCCATCTTCACTATATTGGCAATGGATCCAAAGAGAGGACCTCGCCATCAGGCAAATAAGTCTCTTCCCCTACTATGTTTTGTAATGCTAAAGCCCTCGCATTTGTGACCGCAACTTAACCCACTACCGGAGTAGTTGGAATTATCAAATATTGGAACACTGGATTGTGCAAGTCACAAAAGCAGTCTTTTTGCTTTGTAAGTGGTTGAAAATTGCTCACATGGCAGTTGCATGGATCTGGCCTATTGTTGCTTCAGCTATAAACAAATCCAGATCATATACATGTAAATGATGCTAGGGTAACCTGTGTTCTGTAGCTGTTCCTCTTGCTCTAATTTCCCTGACTCCATAGATTCAGTGCTAGATACTTCATTTTCTTAATCTTGCTCTTGATGTCAAAGATAATTGTGATACATGACCAGAAAGTCTGGCAACATACAATATGATTTTGCCTTCCCTGCCACCTTGTGTCCACTGTACTAGGATCAGCACAGACTTGGTGGTATGATAGTCAGATCAGAAAAATTCATGACGGTGTTTCAATAAATTGGTTGGGGGCATACACTGCATATAGTGGACCAATTGGTGGTCGTTCACTGATTTCCCCAATTATTGCATATTGTGAAGTCTGCTTTATCCAAATGTATACAAGCAGAATTAACATTAAGACAACTGAAAAAGTAATAAGCAAGACAGGAGTCATTTTGTATATATGATTGGTATTTGGTTTCCCAGCATTCTTCAATTTCTTCATATAAAAAGTTCTTCATTTTAAAAGTCTTTTATTGGTTCCTTTATGGAATTCAGTCTCTCTTAGCGGTGCTGATGCTGGTCAATGCAGTTCTAGAAAATGCTTCAGCCACTTAAGTAGAGTTCTTCAAATGGTTTAAATATATTAGGGCGGAGGTTCTCAATCCCATCCTCAAGTACCACTAACTGCATGTTTTCCAGGTCTCGTCATAAGTGATATGAGTACCACCTGTGAATCTTTTCATATATGTCAGTCAGTAAAGATCACACCTGTGCTCCAGCAAGGAGATCTGGAAAACTTGCACTGTTTCTGGTAATTGTTGGTTGAGCACTCCTGTGTTAGGGTTACCCTGCTCTGCTTTTTATGTGTTTCTGCAGGTATGTGAGATATATTTAGAACCAATATAGTCATATTATCATATATTTTCTACAGTCCAGTGACCTTTTAGTAAGTTTCTTTTTTGCTTTTCCATGATTGATGTTTGTATTTATGCTTTATAGCAGGGATTTGTTAGGTGGTACGTGGGCTTTAGGGCCTGTAACTATAGTGCAGCAGTGTAGGATTTGCTGATCCTGTCTGTGTTGCATATAGGAGTTGGCAGAAGCAATTTACATACTTCTGATGGCTCCTATACTCCACACAGGGGATGGAGCTTCCTACTTAAACAGAAGGAAGAAGATCCAGGAGCTGAAGGAAGGAAGTGGAGGAGGCATAGTGCAGCTGCTGGAGCAGGTAAGAAAGAGGAGGGATTGGGAGTGTGTGTGTATTGTGTGAAGAGGGAGATGTAGGAAGGGGGGGGGTGTAATATGTAATGTGGAGAGGGATATAAAAGAAGAGGGGATGGTGTGATGTGCGGAGAGGAATAATATATGAAGGGAAGGGTGAGTCTGATGTTTGGAGAAGGATATTTAAAGCTTACCTCCGGAATACCCAGGAGGGGAACCATAGATTCCTGTAAGGGGCAGGGCTTAATGAAGTAGTTTTTTTCCCCTTAAATTTCATAATTAAGCCCCACCCCCGGTCAATCACTACTGTAATCTCTAGTGTTCCAGGACATGTGGTGGGCTTGATGACATCATCTATTTCTGGCAATCCCTAGTAACTCTAGGGATTACAATAGACATTGACAGGGTGCCAGGACTTGCGGGTGATTTGATGGCTCTCCTGCTATTTTGGGAGAACTGCCCAAATTTTAGGTGTCTTGAAAGGGATATATAAAGAAGGGGTGGGAGGTGTAATGTGTGGACAGGGATATAACAGAAGGGGGGGATGGTGTAATATGGGGAGAAGGATGTATCTTATTGGGGGTGGTATAAGAAGTAATATGGGGAAGGGGATGTGACAAAATTAAATCTTGAGCTTAAAATTAACCTGAACTGAGTGAGCTTGACAAATATTATGCTAATGGTTATATTTTGTTGAAGTTAACTATTTTGGATTAATAGTTTTTGCCAAGTGGTACTTTACCAGGTTCTTTAGTGGTTAAGTAACCCCTGCTTAAAGAAATATTTCTAGATTTAAAAAGCAGCCTCTGTAAAAGGCTTATTTGTTAAATACAAACTGTTAAGTTGGCTGACACAAATACAAACTATTCAATTGAAAACACAAAAGCTCTAATCTCCTACCCTTCTTGTTTTATAGAGCCCTGTTTACCATGCTAGTCAGGCTCTTTAGCATGTTATCTTAAGCAGTCAGCATATTAATTGCTATCTGCTTTAAAAGCAACATCTCCTACTAACATACGCCTTTGTAATTTATTAAGGATACTTGGTTGTGTTTCTGTCTTTATGTTTGCTGCTAGACATCAAATTCCTTTTACTTGAAAACAATTTGTTTTAATAACTAAAATAAAAATCAGTTTGAATATGACCTATGGATTGAATGGACAGAAACATGAATATTGGAAAAAGCATTATGTTTGTTTCTCTGCAAGTATAAGCAGCACATGACACGCATATATTTAATCAAAGAAAAATAAGACTAGTATTTTTTTTTCAGTTTAACTTAATATCTAATAATACCGTTTCACAATTCTGGACAAGCAAGTCTTATTCTGATGGGATATATCAATCAATATGAGATAATTACTGAATTATAAGTTTATTCATTCTTTGCCATCTAGTAAGTACAAGGGAATGTGAAGCTCATTCCTAAATTGAATCCATGTTGTCAGTGCACTTTCCTCATTATGTATTATCAGATATGCTATGGAAATTTGACTGCTGGCAGTTAACCTGCTGATAGGTTTAACTGATCAACTTTCCTCTGTCTAATACCGCCTTCATATCTATGCGATATTCTGGGTCTTACAACCTGCAATATTGGCGTGTCAAACAGGTCATCACAGGGTCATAGACCCTGGAATGATCCTTTTCACACTGCCGGGTTTACCCAGGTCTGCGCTGTGATGGGCGTGCATGGCTCTCTGTGAGAGATTTGTATACTATTGCCATAGCAATAGTAAACAAATTCCTCCACTCAGGTTTGTTTTGTGTGTTACCCGGTTTGAAAAACCCGGGTTGCACCTTTCACACTGACTACATACCTGGATCAGATCCGGGAAGAACTGTTCTTTTTACCCGGGACCAATTTACAGATCAGGACTTTTAACACTGTGTCTCAACCCGGGTTGTTGCTGCTTGCTCCGGTAATAATCTGGGTTTTTGGAATGATGTGAAAGGGGAATATCTAGAGAAAAGAGGTATACTGGAGCCAAACAAACTATAAATCCTTGAGATCACTATAAATGTACAAATTTTAATAAAACATTAGACATTTAGACATAGCACAATAAATGAATAAAATACCGCATATGTAATGAGGAGACTTATAAATCACTAATGCAAAAGATACATCCCAAGAATGTGCAATTGGGAGCTACAATTATATAGAGCAAAAAATCTTTGAGGACAACTTGCAAAAATCACCCCTCCAATGTGCTGGTTGGTTGATAAAAGTGGACAGTTAAGTTGCTCCGTATTCACAAGAACCTAAATTGTAGGTGAAATGAGGCAAGTCTATAGCAGCTCCTCTGATGAAATCACAGCAGTGTGATGAAATGCATAAGGGCGTTCTAATATTACCGCTACCTATCTATTGGAGATCCTATTGCTATGCAAGCGTGCACTGGAATTTTTGGATTTTTTTTTTTTATATGTGAAAGGGGAATGACTGTTGTTAACTCCACACTTGTCAAAATATTGTAATGATAAAGACGTGTGTCATTACAATAACCCTAAACCTAATTCCTGATTAATAACTCCCGAATGATGCAGCACCAGCAGTGGTTTGCTGGACACCAGCAGTGCAAGAAGAACACGTAGTGATGAAGCAGAGGAAGATGGCATAGGAGAGAAGAAAAGAGACAGAACGGCGGAGGACAAAACTGAGGGATAGTATGAGAGATGAAAAGAATATAGAACGGACAAGGTGGCAAAGAAAAAAACAACGAAAGGACACTTTAGAGACAAAGGAGGGCAGTGGAAAGGAGCAGGAAAAGATAAGCAATTTATTTTGTTTTAAGTTTAAACATGTTAATCCTTTTATTTTTCATTTTGATCATTTTTTTTGTGTAGGCGTTATGAAGGATACCTTGGCAACATATAGCTGTCGATATATTACTCCTGCCTGGTTATTGCCAACATCATTTTTTATTTTATAAAACTATAGTCAATGATAACTGAACCTAAATTAGTTCGGGCAAGTTACGGTGGTCAAAGTCACTGCAACTGGGGTTATCTATGTTTTCTTGCACTATAATATTATTTGCTTCAAAATCTTACTGCAACTGCAAATCCTACAAAAACTGATTGCTGCAAAATTGCAATTTTTTTAAAGAAAAGCATAGCATTGCAACCCAATAAGGGAAAAACGTTATTGCCGCCAGACCCCAGTGGCATCAGTTTACATTGTTTCCCCCAAATTGGAAAAGCAAGCACTATGCTACAATTTCTTTGGACTATTAAAAACCTCAACTATATCCATTTCCCAGTATTTTCTATCATAACAGTTATTACTTTAAAAGAGGGTTATATGTGTAACTGAACAACATAATTATTACTATAAAGTGACCCTTTAGACCGTGGTTTTGTCCAAGTGTTTTGATACCTGATAAGTAATGGTGTACTGTGGTTATTATTTCAGCCACTATAATGATATATTTATAATTTAAATATATATATCTCAAAATCACTGCAAAAATATCTGAGAAAAAAAGATTTTGCCAGTGATGTGTATCTTTATAATAATGGCCAAGTGACCAGGAAGAGGGTGAAATGAGAGGCTGTAACAAGGGTGGAGGAAAGGACAGATTGAAGATAGGAATTGTTGAGAGAGTAGTAGGGGTTACAAAGGGATTACAATGAGGTAAGTGGTCTGACTTCATTGTGTTACTGGTAATTGCCACAAAATGTTGAAATTGCTAACTTTGTAATTAAGTTGTATTAAAAAAATAATAATAAAATATATGGTCAATCTGTTAATGTGCATAGTACATTTAAATTTAAAGGCCAATTTTTAACACCGTAGCATGTTCTAGACGCAATAACCTACAACAACCATACATTGAAATATTAAGCAGGCAAAAACCAGTTATTGTTTGCATACTCTGGTGTAACCTATTTTAAAGTACGATATGTCCGCTTAACTTTGCTTCCTTTTGAACAAATTGGTAATTGCTTTAGGCTGTTTGCCCACTGATATTTAATTTATTGTTGCCCGATTTGCTTATTCATATGTAAATACATGTGAAAATAAAACTCATTCTATTGAGTGAATATCGGTTTGCATCCATATTTGATTCTGTGTGTTAGTTTTGGATTCTTATTGTTCTGGTTATGTAAGTTAACTGGATTTTGTTCCTTCTTAAAGTGAATTCTACTCTACAACAATACTCTGTGAACCTACATATAGGTGGATACACAGGTATAAGAGTCCTTGTTTTCCTGTTTTATATACATAACTTTAATTTTTTGTTACCAAGTTCTGGTTGGAATGTTATTGGCCCGGATCCAGAACTATGGCCGTCTTCCACAGCGGCCGTAATTTGCTGAAAGATAGCTACTGCGCATGCGCAGTAGCTATTGTACGTAATCTACATATCATTTTGATACGTAGATTGCGTATATGCGGTCTTGTAGATTGCATATATGCGGTCTTGTAGATTGCGTATATGCGGTCTTGAAGACCGCGTATACGCAATCTACGTATTGAAATGATATGTAGATTACGTACAATAGCTACTACGCATGCGCAGTAGCTATCTCAGCAAATTATGGCCGCTGTGTAAGACGGGCGTTGTTCTGGATGCGGGCCATTGTCTCTAAATTATTTCTTTCTTTCGTTCAGCCATGTATTTTGGTTTTTATATGCAATTCCTTTAATTCCATTATATAAAAGGCTTTGAAACTGTTGATTACAGCCTGTACTTCAAGTCCTAATTATTCTGGGTAGCATACAAGAACACCCTCTAGACATCCACGTGTATCCTTATCCTTTTTATTTTGGTACAATGCAGCTTATGAACATTGAAGCACTAATAAGGTAACATGTGTCAGGAACCTGCTGATATAATGAATTTAGGAACCATACATGATTTTTGTGTACAGGGAAAAAGTAATGTGGGAATGAAAAACAGATCTTAGGCAAGGCCGAGAGGTTGAGATTGGAAACATTTTGATCTATTACTTGTCATTGAATTCAGTAAAATGCAGTCCCTTAATTTACAGTGTAAAGTGTATATGCTGCTGTTATGTCTGTCTACAATGTTTTTTCTCATCAAAAAGATGTTTTCTGCCATTAAATTATATTTTTCAGCTTGATATATAATGAATGGCAAAGTTGATCTGTTATATAATCCATTACCACTTTATCAGACCACACTTTTTTCTTAGTAACAAAATAACTTCCTTAGTTTAAGCCTCATTTGAAGCATCTCACTCCTTAACATGTCATTTTTAGGCAGACACAGACAACCTGTGCTAGAGGTTACCTATGTATGCATTAAGGAAGTGGGGGTGAAGGTCTGTGAGAAATATAATAGTGGACCTTTTCAAAGCCTCTTTGACCTCTGCGGTTGCTGGTCCAGCCAGCTAAATTCTGCCAATGATATAGGCCCGGATCCAGAACTACGTCCGTCTTCCATAGACGGACGTAGTTCAATAAACAGTAGCTACTGCGCATGCAGTAGCTACTATGACCGCATATACGCAATCTACGTATCGAAACGATACGCAGATTACGTACAATAGCTACCGCGCATGCGCAGTAGCTACTGTTTATTCAACTATGTCCGTCTATGGAAGACGGACGTAGTTCTGGATCCGGCCCCTAGTCACTAACTGAATGACTAAAGAAAATAGAAAATTGCTGTTGGGTACGTTTAGCTATATCTACCCATTTTCAAATAGCAAAAGGCTGTTGCGGGCTCAGGTTAGGGTTAGGAGTTCGGAAGGTAGGGTTAGGACTTAAAAGAAATGTTAGGGTTAGACAGTGGGACATGTAGGGTTAGCTTAGGCTGTAGGAAATGGAGGGTTAGGACTAGGATGTAGGTTCTAACCTTTTGGCGATCACTCTTCACGACTGCAGGAGTTGCATCCCTGCCACTGGATAAAATGCAAAACAGACCATCGTACCGACACCTCTCTGATGTGGCAAGCTTTATAGCAACACGATATTTATGAATTATTGTTAACTATTCTAAAAAAAAAAAAAAAACAGTAATTATGATAGCTGCAAAGATTTTATGTTAAGTGTCTCTCTCTTTCTCTCTCTCACGTGAGATGCACGCGTGCCCACCTCACTTTCTCTGTACGCCCCTCCCCAAGAGTGCCTTTTCCTTTCTGACTGCCATATGTTTCAGCCCTTCCCATGGGAAACATTGGGTTCAAACTTTTCAGTCGTCCCACGCCTTTGGGAGGCGACCCTGACGCCGCATCACTTTCGCAGTGAGATAATGCGAGGCGCACGCGTACCCGCCTCGCTTTCTGCGTACGCCCCTCCCCCAAGAGCGCCTTTTCCTTTTTGACCGCCATGCGTTTCAGCCTCACCCATTGACTTTGCAGATAGGGTTCGGAATATATATATATATATAGCCTGCATTACTCTGGAATGCCTGGAGCAATTTACACACAAACTTGGTACACATGTGACTTACAATCTGGAAAAAAATACTGTTGGGGTAAGACACCCCTAGCACCTCTAGTGCTGGTGGTGTGAAGAGGATGACATGTAAAAATAAACTGATATTAGTGTCATATCCATAGTTTTCATGGTCGCTGAGATGAATAGTGACACTCCCGATGCCGTTTAAGTCCAAGTTCAGCCCCCATTAGCATTGGGGTTGAGAAG